>CM065379.1:56205817-56530817 GCA_033060915.1 Euryodendron excelsum | reverse complement strand
ATTGGCCACCATTGATGTACAAGCTGTCAATGGATCAGTAGTCATTCACAGTCAAAAAAAAAAAAAGTGGAGACAGAGGTCACCATAGTCATCGATGATTAAGGAGGCCTTATCATCGAGTCTGATTTTCGTCCTAGCAATTTGTTGTGAAATATCAAAAAATATTCTTTAAAAAGTAGCAAAATTTTGGAAAGAAAAAAATCAAAAAGTGGTGCTAGTTTTTCTATTGTGTGTAATTGTATATTGTTTTTCATAACCACGTTACTGTAAAGGTAATTCATACTTGAATAAGAGCCATCTACCCTGTTCGTTTAGTATTACTTTTATAATAATATCCCTCCTTACTGTAATTAATTAAAAAATAAAAATTTTCAGGACAGAGAGTGAGCTTAAAAAAAAAAAAAAAAAAAAAGGGCACCTTTAAGGGGAACGTCAAGAAGAGTATCAGCCTTGAGATCTTTTGCAGAGGATAGACCATTGAGGGTGAGCAGGGCGTCCGCTGTGGTGTTGTACTGCTGTGCGATCTCCTCTACCGAGCTCCTAGGTTGCACCACGTGTCCATAATGGACGACTCTCCCTCCCCCAACTTCATCACAGCTGCACGGCAGTGGGATCCACAGCTCCTGCCCAACCAGAATCACGTTGGCGTTCGAAATGTTATTGGCGGCCTGGATCTGCTGATACGTCACCAATCTCCCGAACACCTCCACCGCGATGTGGTACAGGCCATCGTCCGGTAACACCTTGTAGAGCGGCCGCCGTTTATTGGGCATACCGGTGCCGTTGGTGCATAGGCACTGGAAGGGGATCTTGATGGTCTGGTTGGCAACCACCGCGTGGTTGGCTGGAGTGGAGAGAGGCAAGTTATTGGCGCCGAGAAGGGAGGGGAGGCTCTCGATGCCGAAGAGGGTTTGGATGCCGGAGAGAGTGGTGGAGTTGAGGGAGACGTAGCCGACGAGGCCATTACAGGTGGAACCGGAGCTGCTGCAATTGAATGAATGAACCGTTGGTGATGCCACGGCGGCATATATGGAAAATGCAGTAAGCAGCGCCGTAGCAAAACCCATGCTGGTGCTAGCTAGCACTCTCTTTATTTTATTTTATGTATTTCAAGAGATCTGTGAGAGTTAACAATTTACAGAGGAGCAGGAGTTTCGAGAGGGGCGGAGTTGGGTGGGGGAATGTTAGGCTGAGGAGTACAACAGGGGATGGGGTGTGTGTGTAAAAGATAGAGCGATTTGTCAAACTTGTACCGGAGACTCTGCTTATCTGTGGAGACTGGAGACTTTTTCTATGGCTATGGCTATGGCTATGGCGTAAATGCAAGACTTTGACTTAGTAGTAGACTTTGAAACATAGTTTCTTCCTTGAATTCGAACGACCCCAGTTGTAGTGTTTTATGAAAGAATAGAATAAAATAAAATTATTTACATTGGGAAAAGTATAGCAAAGATTCGTACTATTTATATAGAATATAAATAAATAAAAAATTGTTTATTGTTTAGATTTAAAACATAATAAAAAATACATATTTTTTTTAGTTAAACAATATAATATACGTATTAAATATTTTACGTCTTATATTTTTAAAAAAAGACTAGATTAAAAATTAAATTAAATTAATATAATTTTAGCATTTATTAATTTCATACATAATATATAATTATAATAGTATAAATATTGACATTTAGCTCATTCAATTTTATTAATTATAGAAAAAATTTATATAGCTCATGATTTTTGTATCTTTACTAGTATATAATGTCATATGTGATCGTGATATTTTTTAGTACTTGATATATTTGTGAAAGTATTTTTTTGTAATTTTTTATTAATACTCAAATATTAAATTTAAAATTAAAATTAATGAATTAATTCATTCTTATATTAAGCATTAAAATAATAAAAGTAAAATAATAAATTTTATTTATTTATCATTTTAATTTAGTTATTTGTTAATTATGTTTTCCTCACATGACATGGAAAATTTGTGGCGGCTCGTTTTGCATTGTGCTTTCGCGATTTTATAGGCACGTACTTTTTGCTTAGACTTCGAAAAAGATTTTTAAAAAATATACAGCGGAACACGCGGCCTTACCGTTACGGTAGAAAGAAGTGTTTGTTAGTTAACGTGGCAACTCAATAGGAAGTGGGGATGCATATGATTCGGTTCGGTTTAATTTTATGTCTAATTTAAAATTAAATTAATTATCATTAGTTCTAAAATTTTAGAACTAGGACCAAACCTATCAGTAATTAGAATCGAATCGAACCAACTTGACTCGAATCGGATTGGTTTGGTTTGGTTTCAAGGTTCTGATTGGATCGATTTGGTTCTTGTTACTATCTTTATTCTCAAGTTGCATCTTCAGTAAAAGCAAAATTTTGTTCAACGAAAGCAAGTTGAGTTGCAAGCTTGCAACCAATTACATGTAATCAAAAAATGGCATTACTACACAGGATTTGCAACCAATTATCATAAAAGAAGTAAACTATTTATTCATTGATGAAATAATTAACAAACAGAGGTTCAAACTATAGACCTAATGGGTGTTCCTAGCTACTAAAAAATTTCACCACACACAACCATAAAAAGTAGACTAGCTACAGTAAACTTTCTATGCCATTTTTGTTCCCTTCACTTCATTCTTCCCCATGAACCAACAAATTTTAAAATCAACTCCAAGAACAAGAACATATAAATTATTTAAGAGTTCTACGTACAAATACTAATATAAGAGAGGACCTAGCGGCTAGAGTGATGAGAAGAGGAGCTTGGAAGAGGCGTCATCATCGTGAACGGAGGCGTCGGCGACGGGTATGAGGAGTTCTCGATCTCTGCTTACTATTACCATTGACGACTTTTCAACGCCTGATTTTGAGATGACCCCCAAATTAAAACCTCAAACTCACTCTTGTAAAATGTGGAACTGGTGGAGGTGTTAGGGGTGGAGGAGGAGGTGGTGGCACTGTCGCGGTGGATCAGGCCATGGTGGTGGGTTTGGTGCAGGTGGAGGTGTTGGTGGTGCTGTGGTGGTGCGACGGGGTTCAAAACGGGTGTTGAAGTGGCAAGAGCAAAACCTAAATTGATTAAATTTATATGAAACATAAAATTATAAGGTGTGGCCAGTCCACCGTAATAATCTTGGTCTATCGATTCGGTTTTGGCTCAGTTCCGGTTCAGAAAGCACCTAATTCGAGAGCCAAATCGATCTAATCAGTTCCACAATTTTTAGGACCAAGACCGAACCAAGGGGCTACCAAAACCAAACCAATCCAATCCAATGATGCCAGATTGGTGCGGTTCTCGAATTTTTCGAGTAATTTGTGCACCCCTAATAGAAAGTGAATTTAGTTTAAATTATATTGTAATAAATAATTTTATATTTAAATTTTTTAATTAAATATTTAAATAAATACTAATTAACTAATAATATATTATAAATAAATACAAACAATTTAAATTATAAAGTAAAGGAGATAAAGAGAAGAGAATACGACACCAATATTTATCATAGTTTGACTTCAATTTCAAAGTTTACGTCCACTCCTCAAAACTCATTCCTTGAGATTTTTCTCCACTACATTCAAACTGTAGATACAACAGTGCCTTTTAACCCAGACACTAGTCCTTCTTCACAACTATTTTTTTTTTACAGATATTAGTTACATCATTCCAATTAGTTTTTACACAGGTGCTAGTCACACCTAATAAAGTAATCCTTCATTCTAACTAGTTTTTATACAAATGTTAGTCATACCCAACTCTTAGCTATTTTTATTAGCTAGTCTTTCCCTTACAAGAAGAAAGAACAAGAGTACAACCACTCTTATTTACAAATAAATTCTCTCAAAGAATGAATATGTCAATGAAACTCTAAAAATATTACAAGATAAAAGACAATTAAGCTCTCAAAAACTTTGTAGGATGAATATCATTTTGATGCACAATTTCTTATTACTCTTGTTGTTCTTGATTGTTTCTCAAGTGTATTTCTATTTATAGATGAATATTGAAGGCTGATTTATAGCTTCAAATATTTTTTAGCAATTGGAGAGCATTTAAAACAATTCTTCCCGATAAGTAAAGTGCTGCCAGATTTATTGTTAAATTTCTGATCAGATGACTTCACTTCCACCTCGATTTTTTTGTTGATAATGTTCAAGTTTGAAAATGGATATAACAAAACAGTTGTAGAACTTGAAGTCATCTTTTCAGAACCTCAAGAATTAAGTCGATCTAATAGTCAGATCAAAAGTTATGATCAAATTACTCAAACTGTCTCCCAGCTAGCATATTTGAATTTTTACACAGATACATTTACTTCTAGCTCGATTTTAGCCTTGATAACGTTCGAATTTGAAAATAGTTATTAGATAAAAGTTGTAGAAATGAAAGTCAGTTTTTCCGAACCTCAAGAATCAGGCTGATCCATTGGTCAGATCAAAAGTTATGATCAAAATACACAAACTGTCTCTCAGTTATCATATTTGAATTTCTGCAGTCGCCTTCACTTTCAATTTTCTCCCTTATAACGTTTAAATTTGAAAATGTATATAAGAAAAAAGTTGTAAACATGGAAGTCAGATTTTCCTAGCTTCAAGAATCAGATCAATTCAACGGTTGGTTCAAAACATATGGGTCGAATACTATGACTGTATCATAGGATATAGTTTCATTGAATTTTCAACCTTAAAAGAAAAATATGTCCTATAATTTTCTTCCTTGAATCAAGTTTTCTTAAAATATAATTCTCAAATATTTAAATATTACTTTCCAAGCCTTGATCTCTCTTTCAAGTGCTTTATAATCCTGCAAAATTTTATTATACCAACTAGACTAAAGATTAAAAATATTGAATATATGTAATTAGAACAATATTTATAAATTAAAGTGAATTATCATTAAAACTATATATAAAATTTCATATAAATAAATTTAAAACTAACAGGGTTGAGGATTACCGAGTCCATCAACCTGTGCATGATTTGCCAGAGAATTTGAGTAAAAAATGATTTTTTAATAAACCATTCAAACTTCTAAAATACTACTTGAGAGAAGGCCTACAAAAGAAGCCCCACCATGGCTTGACCATGTAGTTCTATTAGAAGTATGCCATATTTTATAACTATTATACATGAAAGCAATTCTGCAAGATCCAAATTTCTTCATCTTCTTTGCCTCTTCTTTTTGTTTTCCAAAGTTCTTTGCACATAGTAATTAGCTTGGTCGTGCAAGTAGTCTCATTTGAAAATGTCATGTGAACAACCCATCACCTTTTGAAACTCACCCAAAAAGAGAAAAATAAGTTAGGTTTGTTGTGGAATTCTATGTGGCGGGGTAGGGGTGACGGTGGTCCTTGGCCTCGTGGGTCAACGCTTCCAACCCACTGGAATTTCTTGGAAAATTAAATTGCTTTGTTCTCTCGCATGGAGTTCCATCTTTATCAAAGCACAAGAATTACAAACCTGGAATAGTCAACAATCCGTGTGCGATTTCTCCTTTGAGATGAAGCCAGAGGCAGAAGTACCCCATATTGAACTGAACAGTCAACAATACTTGAGGATTTAAATTCCACACGTCTAAAAGTTCTCTTTTTGATTAAAATTGACTGATTCAACAGTAACTGCATATTTGTTGGGGTATAAAATTAACTATTAAAGGCATTGGATGGAACGTTCTTGCCCATACCGCAATTGTCCCTGGCAGCTCTGCGGCCATCAAAGGAAGGGAGCTCATAAAGAGCACAGTGAGAGGGCAAGCAACTTCCTAGGGAGGCAAGGCAAATAGATTACTTGGGGTAAAGAAATTCTGTGAGTACCAAGTCATTACGTTCCAATAATGTTTTATTGTAAAGCATGGATAAAAATAAGATGCACAGCATTTAACATTTTAGAGACACAATCTATCAATGAATGTCAAAACAAGTAAATACTTTCAGACCATGTTTTGGAGGAAAGCAACATGATATCAAAAGAAGGGACCTAGCAATTGTTTTGGAGTTGCACCAGATCAATATTTCACATCCTGCCATATCTCAAAACAAATCTTTATTCAAATAAAAAGGAATCGGGTGTATGGCAGTAAACTCGTATATATGGATAGCTACAGGGGCTACTTGTAATTATTAGAAAAAGAACATGCAAAATGAAGAAAGAAAAGAACAAGGAAAGAACAAATCTACATTTCATTTTTCCTCCAGGCGCCGCAGCACAGACTCTGCAAAGCTTTGCTGCCTGCACGTACAAAATGACCATAGTGCTAAGCTAAGAGATGTTCTGGTACTTTATTTTTCTTAATTTTTGAACTTAGTTCAGCAAACCAAAATATGAAAGGAAACATAATATCAAATTACAAATAAAGCCCAGATTAACTGGCATGTTTTTGTTTGCAGAACAGTTTACAATCATAAAAGCAAATCTAAACAGGAAAGAATTTACGACAAGACAAATACAAATGCTTGTACAATCCAGAAACTTAATATCATAATGACTGGAATCTCAATAAAAAAATAAAGAAAATGACAGAACTCATTATAACTAAAGAGGAGATCATAACCACCAAGAATGCATAGAGTCAAATATTTGCAAGCACTATCAGCTACCGTTCGATCAGAATTTAATATTCTTTCACAAAATCAAATTTTATTGAGTGAGACAAACCCTTTTAAATTCGCCCTTTCGCTAACCAGGAATAAAGCTCGGTAACATGAGTAGGCATTTAAATCTCTCATTCAAACCAGTACAATGACTGAACGAAGCCAACAAAATGCCGAAAACTCGACATAAGGTAAATTGGCAAGAAAATCAGCATGCTTGCTATGGAAAATTAGGATACAATCTACAAGATTTGGTCGAATGGTAGAAGAATCTATGGGTTCGTTAGGAATCAACAGTCATTGTCTGGACTACGAGTAACAGCCGGCCGGGAAGAGGAGAGATCAACAACGAACCTACTAGCTACTAGCTGGATGGCAACCAAAAAAAACAAATCTATATAATAAAACAGAGCGGTTTTTTGAAAATGTCCTATGTGGCATCAACGGATGAGATTGATTTGTCTATTATTTAACAGTACTACTCACAAGACTTTTTTTGTCTTTCTTTACTTTCATTTCTCTCTCTCTCTCTTCTTCCCAACGTCTCTCTTTATTCAACATTAAATGCTCCCAACTACTTTATCTTTTTTCAATTTCTTTCTATCTTTCTTCTCTTTCTTTTCTCTTTCTTCTTTATCTTTTCTTCACTGTTTAGCCATGACCTAATGTCAATCTCTTCCTTTCTTCCCCTCTCTGCGTTTTTACCTTCTTATTTTTCTCTCCTTTTTTTTTCCTCCACCTATCAGCCATACCCCTCTCATCACCATAGACCCACCAAATATAATACCAAAATTAATAAAGGGAATGTGTTTTCAGTGGCCAAGCACCCTCATCCCCATCCCTACGACACTTTTTCAAATTCACCAATTAGGAACTTCGATATAATTTTTAGCTAATTAAAATATTTGTAATACATTATGAATATACATCTAAATATTTAAACAGAATTTGTGCATGATAATAATATAGTTGAATGAGAATGTTACTTTGTAATAGAATATCCATCATTATTAGTCGTAAATAAAAAAATATCATTGTCAGATCATAAATTTTATGTAAAAAAAATTTTAATCATAAAATAAATAATCAGTAACAATGAAAAAATCAATTAATAATTTGTAATGGGTTATTCAATAATAATAATAAGAGTAATGCTAGAGCCACAAGCATTTTTTTACCGAACTTTCATAACAGATTACACATAAGGTGATGAGGGGTCCACGTTATCTAATATATGTGGCATTTATTTACTTGAGTATATTTGGAATGAAAATCCTATAAAAAAAAATGATAACTGTAGCATTTTTCTAATAGTAATCATTTGTATATTAGTTTTTTAGTTGTAAAGATATAAATGGTTAAAACAGCTCAAACTGATTTTGCCTACAATTTTATTGTCATAATTAATTTTTTTTATTTCAATTTTCGATTCAAAATTATCAAAGTCAAATGGAGTGCCGTAGGCACAGGTCATTGCTAGTCTCTAACAAGTTATGGACGTAGATGGATCTAAGATGGCCAAGTCATAATCATGTTCAACTGGCTACAAGTTCTCGTTGAACATATAACCAAATCCAGAATTCTTTCTGGGTAAATCCTACTTGTTTAGTTCAGATTAGACAGTTGAAACTAAGATGGGTTAAGCATTGATACTGTTCACCTGGCTATAGATGATACTTTGAGTATGTATACAGTCAACTGGAGCTATATCGACAGCCATTGTCAAGAAACAACTAACAGCATGATAGAATGTTCAATCCACAAAGGCAACTTGTAAAACTTATAGCAGGCACTTAAAGCCAAAGGATCCATGTCCACATATATGAGCTATCAATGACTTAGGATTAGAAGTAATATGCCAAGGGAAGAAAAGGAGTTTTTCTTTGAGGATGTACAATCAACTGGAGCTATATCGATAGCCATCTTCAAGAGACAACTAACAGCATGATAGACTGTTTAATCCACAAAAGGCAACTCGTAAAACTTATAGCAGGCAATTAAAGTCAAATGATTCATGTCAACATAAATGAGCTATCAATGCCTGTTACAGGTAATACACCAAGGGGAGAAAAGGAGTTTATTTTGGGTTTTTTTTTTTTTTGTTGGGGTTGGGGTGGGGGGGGGGGGTATGATGATGATGACAATGAATGATTGTTATCAACAGGCACCAAAAGTAAAATCCCTTGGAAAGAATAAAGCACAAAGAGAAATTAGATGATCAACTTACTTCCTCTCCCTATGCTTGGGGCTAGGGTGAGAATATTTCAAATATCCATCCCAAGGAACCTTCCTCAGACCTGCTCGAATTGAAATAATGTCCCTGACCCTGAACAGGAGCATATGTTTCAATGAGGCTGACCCTAGTTGAAACAGCTCAAAGACGCATACCTTTAATTTCCAAGATGAATAACTATCCAGTATCAAAATTTACTTACTGCAACTCCGGAAAAGATTAATCACCTCTCTGCAAATTCAATGGGCGTCTCTCCAGGTTTCAGATTTTGAGGCTCCAAGTACCACACGTCACAAACAACAGCCCACGATGTCATAAGCCGCAATAGATGCATTGTGAAGGATTGCCTGAAAATAAGATATGAAATCCAGGTGTCATTACTATCCTTTTCACCCACATCACATTGATACATCAGAATTTCTAATGCAAGTGATAAAAAAGAATCTTAATTCACCCAGACTTAAAACCTGCAACAAGAAAGCTATTTCTAATGTCATCTTTGACACACAACCTGAACAAAAATATGAGATCATTACATAAATAACTTAAGCAAAAGTTATGTGCCACATTGGACATCATGCATTTCAACATTAGGTGCATGCTGCACATCACACTGATGATTGACTGTCTTTTAAGTTGAAAATTTGGTCAATTACTACTCCACGCAGTGCTATATATGCAGATGCCAACAGAGTTCTAGTGCCTCTACCTTCCGTTGTAAGGACAGCTATTGAAAGCAACTACTACAGGCTTGGAATATAGGACACATACCATCAAATTAGAAATCAGATGAAAGAACAATGCCCTGTGAACTACAACAAACATATGCTCTACAATGGAGAAATTTCAAATCCAACCGTAGAACAAATAAACAAACAGGGAAGAGGAAAAAGGGGAAAAAAAAGGAAACAGTGTTGCCAACAGCACTAGGCTTGAGATATAGAATATCAGTTTAAGCAAACCCAATAAAGACAGCTATGTCCCACTATTGGGAAGTATACATTTGTTATCTTCTGAGTAATATACAACATTCAACAACAGGGCTAGTGCTTAGCAATGTGCAGACACAAATCTCAAGTGAGGGGGAGGGAGGGAGGAAATAAAAAACGTGAAGCAGGCATCTTTTAGTGCATGCATAGCCCACTATCCACTGCTGGTCTTACTAATGCAGAGTAACATAAAAAAATTACATCTTTAAGGACCTCTTACTTTTTGCTGTTCCAAAAGGCATCCACAAAAATTTTGTTATACTTGATTGCTATCGGGCAAACAGTGCAGCCAAGTTCAAATGCACCCTAAACATAGGAGAACAAGTATGAGTTAAATAGATAACTGCCAACAAGAAGTCGAAGACAATTGGGCAAGTGAAGAAACAATCAGTTAAATTTAATTTTCCAAAAAAAAATAAATAAATAACTCGCAGTTCTAATAAGATAATTTATCTTCCACTCCATATACTATATAGATTATTCTTATATTGTATCCACTGAATAGATTTCACAATAATGAATCTATTTAAATATTACCTTTTTGAACATAACAGTATAATGGTTATTCACACAAGTTCCTTCAGGGAATATAAGGAGGGGATTATTGTCAGCCCCTTGAACGTGTTCCCTCAGCCTGAAAAAGAAGCTCATATTTTCAACGCTCTAATAGATATTACAATATGATAATGTATGCCCTTTCCACTAACACATACTTTATTGCTACAACTTCACGATCCTTCGCCTCTGAACGATTGAACCAAATACATCCTACACTCTCCAAGACAGTGCTTTGCAACAGTCCTACACAAAAAAAAAAAAGTAGGCACAATAATGCCATTACACAATGTTTAGCCACACTGTTACATAGAGCCAACCTTTCGTTGATCCGTGTATTATACTCTAAAACGTCCATGCTCCTCTTATTAAAAATTAAAAAGGTAATTTTACACGATTCTTATCATGCAAAATCATCCACCATTTTGAAGAACCACCAAACCCTTCAGACATGGGAGCTATCCAACTTTAACTGAAGAAAACGAATGACAATACATAACATTCTTTTTGGTAAGTTACAAGGATAGATAACACGAGGGAAGGAAAGCACAATGAATATACTGTTGATGAAGAGGATAACTGTCAAGCACAAAAATATGGTGCTTAATGCACCCTATTTTTCAGGTAACTTCAAGTATTTTTCTTAATGCAGAAAAAAAAAATAAAGAAAGATACCACAGCAATGGATGCATCACCAACATTGCATTCCACAAATATAAAAACAATATGACTGATTCCAGATACTTACCAACCCATCCAGGATGCTTCTGCATAATAACAGCAAACGCAGTCATCTGCTCTAAAATAATGAAATCAATCATTGAGGTATGATTGGCCACAAAAACCTGCTCAGATCATGGTAAGGGAAGTTCAGATATTTATTCATACACACCATAATTGATTTAGACTAACACTTAAAAAAGAACTTTGGGCAAACACCTGAAAGAATTGTGAATTTGGTCAGAGATACCTGTTTAGGCCGCATGCTAGGCCGAGGTCCACGATACTTGACAACCCCAGTCCAAGATGCAACGAAAAAGCTGCAAATTAACTCGACCAGAAACCTCTGAGAAGAAAATAACCAACACAATAAATGCTTATCAGAAGGTCCAACAAAGGGACATAATCAAACGTTGATAAAAGTAAATAAAAAAACCAAGAAGGATTAGGTGCATCACTTCACATCACATCCATTGACAAATACATAACAAAATAATCTGGGACAAAAGTACATGCTGCCTAATGTACTGAGTGCATTTAATTGATCATTTAACTCAATTACACAACCTGTAAACTATTGACTATTACCTTTCCATTTTACAAAATCACATAAAATGGGCAATAAAAAAAGAACAACAGAAAATAAAACACGGAAAAGGAAAATCCTATTCAAGGACTAATAGCCACCACAGTTCAAAAAATCCTTTACAAAAAAGGGTCTACAGTGGGCTAAATGAGTTATCTTTCCCTGCTCTGCTCTACCTAGGGCTATATTTGAATACCATTACTACATCAACATCTCAATCTTAGAACAAAAGGGCAGTTCAGATGATTGCCAGCCACATTGACCTAACAAAGCCCGAATACAAAATGAATATTATACGAGAGCATATCAACTTAGACCTAGTCAAAATTTTATTCCTACACCCCTCTATAACTTTTCATGAGACCCGTATTTCCCAAAACCTCTTATTGGAATACATGTCCCTCAAGTGCTTGCCATGCTTGCAAAATTTCAAGGGGTCAAAGATAAGTGAAAGTTAGTTCCATACACTCACATTTCTCTCCTCACATACTTAGTCAAATTATGAGTGCTAAATGGATGAGAGTGCTAAATGGATGAGACAGGTTTTCCTACGTTCAATCTACTTGAAGTTTGGCAAGCATGAAGGGCATGGGAGGAGCAAGTAATGCAACAATGGGTTTTATCAAATGTAGGTCTAAAAAAAGTTATAGCGAGCATAAACTAAGAAGTTTTACACTGCTTGTAGGTTGGTATGGCCCCTATATACAAGCACACGTGCAGGATATAAATATTTTTCATGAATATATGCAATACATAACATGTATAACACAGTCTAGAAATATCAATGCACAATTCCAAAAACAATAGCAAGGAGGCTCATCGCAAGGAACTATACCTCTAGCTTTTTCCTCAATTTATCCTGCCCTTTCAATAGGACATGAACCAGAAAGTAGGCTGAAAGAAATATTATCCATCCTACTGTCAATACTAGAACCCTGCAGATTCAAATGAGATGATTCAATTGACTAGAAAGCAATCATTCATGGTAAGCATCAATATGCAAACTCCTAAAGATAAATGTAATCACATAATAATTGCCGGAACGCCTGGTCTCTGAAAATAATATCAAGTAAAAAAAAAAAAAATCATTCGTTTTGTCACAATGTCACCTGTTTCCACTAAACCTATGTCAAAATTTTAAATGATAGACCACTATCAATACGGACTAAGAAAACATCACTTTGGCAAGACACGAAGAATCATTGTATTGAATGAAATCGTTGGACAATTTTAAGAGGTAAAATAGAAATTCTGAGATAGAAACCAAACCAAGACTGACCATTAATGATGGCAAGTTTTTCAAATGTGACCTTGCCTTGAAAGGCAAGAATTTTTTTTATATATGATAAGTAACAATATATTAAAAAGGCATCACAAGGGGATGCCTCCCATGTACAAAAACAGGTTAAACCATCGAAAAACAAGATTGTAATACCATGTTCATAGGAACACTCGATCCTAAAACTAAGTTTTTAAAAATCCATATGGACTCTCATTCAGGCACAATGTTTTCAACTTCAAAAGTTTGGCCTCAACAATTAAAGAGCATATGAAGACCCATCGACTAACCTCTAATCATACTTTTTATGTTCAGATATTGGTGCCATCCAACACTTAGCATCCATAGATTCCAAATCAAAGTAACCCATTAAAATGCAGACCTCCCACAATGGAATTGGAAAATGTGCAACATCTGAGCCTTATTAACATACAACCAAAGGTTCCAAACTAAAATTTCATTGAAACAAAATAGGATATAAAAAACTATCCAGTTAACACCTGAAATCCCGTCCGTGATGTGAACCTTTTCACAAGGCTAAGAGCCTAGGACAAATATCTTGTCATTTGTTGATGAAAAGAAGAAAATATTGCATCAACAGTCCAACAGAGGTAGTTTTACCAATACTATATTTGCTCCTAATGGAGATTTAGATTGCAAGGGTGTGTTAAGGAAATTTTTTGTTTTGGACGCTACTTTTATAATAAGATTTGCAATTCACCTGAATTTAATGCGTGATAAATATAGCAATGTCAATGTCACTAGCAATGCATGATAGATTCCAAGTGGAAAATGTTAAATATAATTGCTTGCCCATAAAGTAATCAAAACAAAATCAATTCGGAGTAGAAGGTAATCCATCTCTCCATCGCAATGTATGCCAAGTGTTTAAACATTAAATATACCCATTGGGCCAAAAATACAATGTGTACACGAAATAGTTTCTCAGCCTTCTATTTTGCTTTCTTTATTTCTTTCTAGAACAGACTTCTCAAAGCTTTGATTGCGAAAAGGATTTTCATTTCTTACTCAACAGTTGAAAGAGCAAACCTTAGCGGAAAAAGAATCAGATATCTAACTACCACTCCTAAACACCAGAGCGGAAACAAATACACATTCCAGTTCCACGGTTCTGGAGGATTTGACTTGAAGCAACGCGTAAAGGAGTCCTGCTCAAGAATCAAGGAGGTTTAATGGTGTCAAAATGTAAAATATTTCATCATATAAAAACCTATATAGGTAATAGTAGAAGTGAATATGAGTAAAGGGCTAATGAAAAGTGCACAACAAACTTACAATGCCACAAAAAAAATATATATATATATATATATGCAAATAACAGGAAAAGCACATTTAATGCATTAAAGACATGATTAATATAAATTACTTTCACTGTCCCAAAACAAGTGTCATGTTTGAAAAACACTAAGTTTAAGAAGTAACAATAAATAAAAGTCACTTTATCTTTTTGGCATTACTTTCCAAAATTTCCGATAAAGTCGAGAAATAAGTATAGTCAAATAGAAAAAAGGTAATAAAAATAACAAGCTGTGAAAGGAAAGGGAGAGAATATTGTCAAGAAACAGCAAAAACTTACATCAATGATGGCACCAGCTGCTTCTGTCAAAGTTGGTGAAATGTCAAGTAAATCACACCTGTTTGATTTTGTTTAGAACATTAATTGTATATTCAGATAAGTGTATATATGCACAGAGAGAGAGAGAGAGAGAGAGAGAGAGAGAATCACAGGTGAAGCTTGCCATGAGGTTCTTGGATGGATCCAGAAGGGAGATAATCTTCAATATTTGGTCGATCCAAGTCCAATTCAGAGCTTGATGACTTTAGTTTGCTCATCTTCGGGTTCCCTGTATCTCTGGGTCTCAGCTGCGACCACAAGAGCAAAAACAAGCGTGAGAAAAAGAGGGGAAGACAGAGGGGTTGTGACAAAATGAGAGAACTGTTCCTCCATGAGGTAATTTCGAAGCACTAACGATTTCTATCTAAAACAAAGGCAAAGGTGCTGCTGATTATGGACAAGTTGTACCCAAACGAAATAAGTATCCAGAATTAGATGCTACTCTGTGTGTGCGAGTGTGTGTGTGTGTGTGTGTTTTTTTTTTTGGGGGGGGTGTGTTGGATATTGATACTGAGTGACATTATCTTTTCTCCGTACCTGTGCTTCTTCTTAGGGTTGCATGATAAAACCAGAGAAATATTTTACCTCAAAAAAGGAAAATTGACTTTCTTATCCAGCCCCTATAATTCATTTTTTTAAATAAATCGCCACGGCTCGAGCAGCGGCAATGACGTTCCAATGCTGGCAACAAGAAGAAAGCTCACTCCTATCAGACTCCAATACTAGTGGTTAGGGGCAGACCGACCAAGGGCCGAGAGTAGGTGGCCACCCCCCCCTGAAATCTGGAGGAAAAAAAAATTTTTTTTAACCCGATCTATTTTATATTTTGTTGAGTTTTATCCTAATAATTTTTCTTCGCTTGAACTTATGGCACTTAATAATCAACTTGAGACCTACATTCTATATGTAAGCTCTAATGATTAATTTTCAAAAGTGATAGGGATTGGTGTGCTTTCTCAAAAATGAGTTCAAACGAAGAAGGATAGTTTTAATTCATTAGTATATTTCCTTGTGAAGTTGGCATTGATCTTATCGGTTACAACTGCATCAGTTGAGAGAGCTTTTTTGATAATAAAGATTATCAAGACTCCGTTACGCAATCGCAAGGGAGATAAGTGAATGAATGATTACTTTGTGTCATATATTCAAAGGGACATATTCAAAACCGTAGATAATCAAACTATTTTGTAAAGGTATCAAAATATGAAATAACGAAGAGGACTGTTGTAATTTGTCATTTAGTTTTACTTAAACGTTATTTTGTGTAAAAAATATTTGATGTTAATATATAGAATCTTGAATATTATCGTATTCGTTGCATTATTTTAAAATTAATCATCTTACTCAGTGGTGGACGGAGGGGGGCATGACCTCCCAAAGTTTGAAAATCTTCTTTATATCCTATGAATTTTTCAATATTTCATATATAATATAGTGTATTGCCCTCTCAAAATTGCTAAAATTTCCTTCACTTTTGTAAATTTTTAAATATTTAGAATATTATATAGTGTATTGATTCTCCAAAAATTAAAATATTTTCCTTAATCCTATTATCAACCAAAAAAAAAATTCGCCCCCCCTCAACCAAAATCCTGGGTCCGCCACTGCTAGTGGTGAAATTTTGGTGTTTCAGTCTGAAAAACTTCAACATTTTGCTTTGAGCTCTTGCCAGTCTCTATGCATCACCTTTATTTTCCTGAATTTTTCTACCATCAACAAGTATTTGACCACCAAACTCTTCACCAAAGGACAATACTAATATACAAACTAGTTATGGTAGGCGAACAAATGGGTTTTGTAAACTGTATGCTCACCTAGTGTTTCATGAAATGTTGCAAAGAGTTATTTTGATGCAAATTGGTTGGAAATTCCTTTTTCAGAAAATCTTTTCAATATTACAGCTAAACAGCAGAAAGTAAGAGTGATGAATTTTTTTTTTATAAGTTAAATAAGCGCGGGGAAATTATTTTACATAAAAAAAAGTTTTACGTGAACAATATTTCAGCAAAAATAATATTTTTGTGGAAACAATTGGAGCGTGAGTTAAGGGTGTTAATTAGTAAGATAATCCCGGTCTTTGATGTTAAATATTCTACAGGTAAAACATTTTCCTGCACATAATATACAACCAAACAACGAAAAACACAAAAATTGTTTTCAAGAAAATATTTTATGCCCAACAAAACGGAGCAAAATAGTTCTACTTCATTTTTGTGAGAATCTTTTGATCCCCACACAAACCAGAAAAATGTAATCCGGTTCATCTCAAGACTTATCTATACACAGATGACGCAAACCCAAATGACGCTCAACCAAAACTTATGTACATCCCAACTCGTACGAGTGATTCGTATCTAGTTCAGTCCTTCAATCAACAAAAGCATTCCGTCGGAGTGTCTGGAGATTAATATTGATGTAAGCTAAATTTAGGGCTTGTTGACGAAAATGTCACAACCGAAATATTCAAAAAAAACAAGAACAAAAAATTTAATGGAAAAGGTCGACAAACCTTAGATGTGAAAAGAGAGAGGTTCTTCCTCCTTTCTCCGGCGCCGGCACCGGTGTCAACAGAGAACACTGAGACGGAAGCGACAACCACTTCACTATGGGCTTCGCGCTAGAAAGAGATAAGCGGTTGTGCGTGTGATAGAGAGAGAGATTTAGTGCTTTCGTAATCTGAAACTTTTCGTTGGCTAAGAGGGAAGAGAAGTGTGAGTGCACTAGCCCTCGCGCAATCCAAAGCAAATTGTCACTTGGACCGGGGCATTTTGGCGAACTTGCTTAGTTACAAGTTATATAAGTTATTTTTTAAAAACTATTTTTAAAAATAAAATTTTTAAAAAAATGTAATTAGATATAAGTTATTTTTTTAAATTATTCACTTAAATATTTTTTAAAAGAGTCATAAGTATAAATCATAATTTACTAAATAAGTTACATCTAAACATCTTTTTACGTCACGGAGCCATCGATATATGAACGTTTATTTTTATTTATTATCAAAAGGGATTATAAAGCCCAAAGTCGAAAATGAATTTAGAATCCCTTTAGTTGGGTATTTTTTTCAAGCTTTTTTTATATGATTTTTTTGATAAAATAAAAAAAAAATTAACTTTTTTATGTATAAGTTAAAAAAATAAAATAAAAAAACTTTAAAAAACTGTACCAAATAAACCCTTAGAAGAGAGAGTTTGAACTCTAAACCGGATAAAAAGAACCAGAGAGTACTAACAACCGTGGCCAACTAAACTAGCCCAGTTAATTGCAACAGGTATATAAAGCTCGTATAGTCCGGTTGGCTTCTTCCCGTTTCTCAATTAGAAAGCCTTATGTTGTGTTTAGAACTCAAAAAAGGAAAAGATTGGAGTAGAACCACAACCCCCAAAAATACAATACCACACATGAATAATAATGTTCTATGTGCTTAACTCACATGTGTAGAACACCATGCTTTAATCAACTGGGTTAGCTTAGTTGGTTAGAGTTAAAAGGAGATCAAACGTGTTCGATCTTTCTCTTTTCCAAATTCCCTTATCAGCTTAGACTTTATTGTAATCCCTTTTGATAAACCAAAAAAAAAAAAAAAAAAAGAATAATATGCTCTTTTGTTACCCCTCTCTAGGGATGGTTATAGGTTCGAAAGTCCAATAGACCCGCCCAAGTTTACTTATAAATTATAGGGTTTGGAATTTTGTTTAAATCCTATTAATTTAATTAGCGGATTTGAATATTATTTTTGAAACCCAATCTAACCTGAAATATATGTAAAATAATATATTTTAATAATATATATATACATGTACTTAAATTTTATGTTATTCAATATTATTTATAGAAAAAAATTATATATTAAATAAATTTTATATTAAATGAGCAGGCTTGCACAGGCTTAAGAAAGTAATTTTTTTTAATTAAGCGGGCTTGAGAATTGATTTTGAACCCGATAACAAAAATTTTTGTATAGGCTCGACCAAATGTCCACCCCTACCTCTCCCATAACATAACTTTTTTAAAAAATAAATAAATACTACTCCTCTTCCGTGCATAACATTTAAGATTAAATAACTAAACTCACAAACATTATAAGGGGTAAACAATTTTTCCCAGGGTGTGTCTTTTTTTTTTTTTTTTTAACTACATGGTGTCCAAACTTTTAACTGACTACTATTTCGAGCTCATGCAGGTTTATCGTCCACATAAATCATATAAATTTCATATATTTAAATGAATGACCAAACTTGAGACTTCATGCTTAATAAGAAGCCAAGCCCACCACTAAATCACCCATTTATGATTTTTTTTTCGGGGGTCTTGAATTTATAGTTGCGTTCACCTGTTTGTTTGAATTGTGTTGTTCGCTACTTGCTTGGCCTGTAGAGAAATATCAAATAACTCCTCTTGAGCTTAAAATTACAAATCCAATAGAAACAATACCAAAAAAAAAAAAAAACAAAAATGATATTCAAAATGATTTGGTGAAGTTGCCTTTTGTCACTTTAAAACAAATTAAAATCCCATTAAACAAAAATGTCTTCACCAGTCAGTCTGCTTGAGAATAATTTTGCATAGAATTTCTGTATTTTTGGAATTTGTGGTGAGCTTCTTGACTGCCAGAATCCAAAGACAGCTCTGTGCAATAATAAACTAGGGTGAGCAATCAGCCAGTGAGCTATACGATCGATGTTCACGACCTTAATCCCAACTTGTATCATTATAATATAAATATGAGAGTGTTGATCAGTTAAATATTAGAGCCAGCAGGCTGTGGCCGGTTCATGGGGTTGTAGAGCAGATCAGTGGGGCTAAGTTTAATTAACAAATGTTTTATGTCTGACTGCTTGCAGGACAAAGGTTGGAATTAAGGAAAATAAATTAGCAACAATTTAAGAGTAGATAAAATCGATCTGCCTCTATCGCTTGGGCCACTCGGATGGTTTTAGTCTACGTAATGGTCCAGTGTCAATTGCTTTCCTGGTTTCTGCCTTACCCAGATGCTCTCTAATTTATCTTCCTTGACATTACAATCATATATATATATATATATATAAAAGTTGTGTTTATCTTTATATTTTGTCTTTCTCTCAGGTGGCACTTTAAATGTTGAATAAATTACACTTTGCACCCCTGCACTTTACACCCAATCTCAGTTTAGTCCATACACTTTTAATTGTAACAATTAAGTCCCTAAACTTCTAATCTGCTACAATGCCATCCTTTTTTAAATGTAAAAATATATTTTTACATTAACTAATATTACTTTACCTTATTTATTTAGTTCTTAAATTTTTTTTACAATAATTTTCACTATTCATGTTAAAAAAATTTTACTGCATGAAAAAATATTTTTTTTGTATGAAAAAAAATAGTTTACTATATATATTTTACTAAAAAAATAGTTTAGTAACAATAATTCACTATTCACGTTAAAAAAAAAGTTTACTATATATTTTTTTTGTATGAAAAAAAAGTTTGTAATTTTTTAACGTGAATGGTGAACTATTTTTAGTAAACTATTTTTTTTTTAGTAAAATATATATAGTAAACTATTTTTTTCATACAAAAAAAATATTTTTTCATATAGTAAAATTTTTTTAGTTCTTAAATTTTTTTACTATATATTTTACTAAAAAAAATAGTTTACTAAAAATAGTTCACCATTCACGTTAAAAAATTACAAACTTTTTTTCATACAAAAAAAATATATAGTAAACTCTTTTTTTAACGTGAATAGTGAACTATTGTTACTAAACTATTTTTTTAGTAAAAATATATAGGAAAATATATATAGTAAACTTTTTTTTTCATACAAAAAAAATATTTTTTTTTCATACAGTAAAAATTTTTTAACGTGAATAGTGAAAATTATTGTAAAAAAAATTTAAGAACTAAATAAATAGGGTAAAGTAATATTAGTTAATATAAAAATATATTTTTGCATTTAAAAAAGGATGGCATTGTAACAAATTAGAAGTTTAGGGACTTAATTGTTACAAATTAAAAGTACAGGGACTTAATTGCTTACAGAAGGGTGGCATTGCAACAAATTAGAAGTTCAGGGACTTAATTGTTACAAATTTAAAGTACAGGGACTTAATTGTTACAATTAAAAGTGCAGGGACTAAACTGGATTGGGTGTAAAGTGTAGGGGTGCAAAGTGTAATTTACCCTTAAATGTTTAATTACTTTTAAAATGTCACGTCACAGAGACAATTTATTAGATAACTATTAAATTTATTATTTTATTAAATTTACTGTATTAGTTTTGTAAGATATATATATATATATATATATAAGATAAAATAAAATTAGTTTTGTAATATAAATAAGATACATATATATCATATCAGATTATCAGGACTCTTTCTGAATTTAATATTTATAAAAAAGTGATTATAATTAAATAAAATATTATATATATCAATATCTATTTATATTTTAGAGATACGATATGATGTATTAGTTTTGTAATATATATATATAAGATAAGATTAATTTTGTAAGATAGATAATATATATATATATATAATATTAGATTGTTAGGATTTTTTTTGAACTTAATATTTAAAAATGTGATTATAATTAAATAAAATACTATATATGTCAATATCTGTTTATATTTTAAAGATACAATATAATTGTATAATTAATTATTATAAATTTTAAATTAATTATTTATGATTTGAATAACTCTTACTTCCGTGTATTGCACGAGTTAACACCTAGTTATAGATTACATTTATAAGTAAAATTGAAAACATAATAATAAGATGGTCCATATCACTTCTGCTAAGCTTAGATAATGTCGGACGACTAAACTTCAATGACTTTAATTAAATAGTGGTACCTGCGTACCCATCTCAATTTGACAAGTCATAAATCAACCACCTCCCCCACATACTTTTCAGACAAGGGTTAGGTGTAAGTCGTCATTGTAGTCTATCTTACTTGCTACGCCATTTAGCAAACAATAGACAGCTTAATGAAACCCCAAAAACCGCGCCAAACGAATTGTCAACAGCCCCCCATGTAAATAGGTTACTTTTTATATTTGTTAAAAATTATTGTCCCTTAGTATCATATAATTATTTATAAAAAATTTTATCATACTTACGTTGGGGTTGAAATTTAGATCTTATCATATGTTCTAAGTCTTAATGTCTATGTTTAGCCCCCACTAAACAGCTATAAAATCTCATGTGTTCTAGGTCCGAATGTCTATATTTAGTACCACTAAATAGTTATAAAATCTCAACTCTTAGACTAAATGAAAAAATTTGAATTCTTACCACCAACCACTATCTTATCAATTTGTTCTAGGTACTAATGTCTATGTTTAGTCCCACTAAATAGCTATAAAATCTCAACTCCTAGACTAAACGAAAAAATTTAAATTCTTACCACCAACCACTATCTTATCAATTGCACCCATGTTTAGCAGCAAGTGGTTATTGGGTTTAGCATGAACTTCCTTCTGATTAGGGCCCAGTAATAGGGTTTAAAGTTTGGTGTCAATTATTGTAGTTTGATTTAATTGAACGGTGATTGTCACGACTTCAAAGACCCAAAAAACAAGTCTATCAAAGCAAATTGGCAATTAATAATATTCAAATTGTGTGTACTTTAATTAATGAATGAAAGGGTCAATTGTTAATTTCAAGGTGACCAAGGTCTGAGGCCCTTTTTAAGTATTTTTAATGGTTTTAGGGTCAATTTTAAGATTTTTAATTTGATAATTAATTAATTTTTGTGAAAAAAAAATTATACAGACTTCAAAATTAGTTATAAGGCACAAATTAACTTGAACACCCAACCATTTTAGAGATAAAAAAAAAGAGAGGCCAGTCGCTTCAAACTTGGAAAGATGAGTTGTCCCGAGTGGTTATCAGCTCCCTTCACCCGTGTCTTTTTAAGTCACAACTCACTCCACTAAATCTGATTTAAATTATTTGCGAGTAGTTGAAAGTTGAAACAGGACAATCCTAATTAAGGGAGATTGCATGGTTCAACATAGAGAGACCGGCCTCTCCGAGTCCCAACCAAACAAGACATATTAACCATGTTTGTTTTGCAGTTAGATTTGTACAAATCCAAAGACGGATCAGAGAAAAGTCATATTTAGTGGGACCCAATTGCAAAGACCTTTTCTAACCGTGAGGAAACAAATGCCAGCGGGGTCACCCAATCTGATAATGATATAGCATAGTAAAATAATCGTCAAGTCATTCCAATTGAACTTTTGACTTCCAAAAAACTCAATGGCCCCCTTTGTTTTCGGTATTAAAAGTGTAAGACAGTAATAGTCCAACAGGTATTTTACTAATATCAGTACTATTTCATCATTAGGAAAAATATTCGAATGGGTCCTTCTATTTGGGGTATTTATTTGACAATCCAATGTAGATAAGATTTGTTTAGAGTTATGTAATTATGTATAATTATTCTTTTATTTATTTGTTATGTAATCTCTCCTTATATCTCTCTCCTCCAACCAAACTGGATATAGACTGAACATCCTATCCAATTTTACCTCATTTAAAAATCACGATATGAATAATTTGTCTCAATATTATTTATTTTATTATTTGTCCAAAATATTAATACTACTATCTTGTCCTATCTATAACTCAAAACAAACGTGATTAGGCCAGTCAACGAACTGGGTTTGGTCTGAATCGGTCGAATCCAATTCTAATTTGGATATGATAAGGCACAAACCCTATTTGAACTCGAAGACCTAAGCCTACAATTACATAAAAGTTATTTATTTTGTTTATTTTTAATTTTTTTTATAGTTTGATATATGTCATTACAAAGCTAAATTTGGATAAAAAAGAATAAGATAGGGTGTTCACAATATTATTTTTCTTTTTTTGGGTACTAGTTGCATAAATTCAAAATATTCTTTTAATATTGTTTAAAATATCAAACTTATAAACAAAAAATATTCGATTACATGATATTATTTTATGTGTGTATATGTGTTTTTTTTAAATAAAGAGGAATCATGCAAGTCATAAACAAAATTTGGTAAAAAATCAATAAAAATTACTTTATTAATTAAGCAATATTCAAAATCACTCATGAGTCTAAATGATCATGTTATGTAGGTTAGCTAGTTTAACAATTTATTCTTGTGTGATTTTATCGTATTGTAATTAGATATAATATCACTTTATCACATTATATTTTAAAATAACAATACTTTTTTTTTCCTCTAAGGAGAAATTAAAGTATTTTTTCAATAAAATTATTTTCTTATCAAATAAAACATTAAAAAATAAATAAAAAGGAATAGTAAAAGTCATAAATAGACTAAACACCATTTTAACCTCTTTAATTTGGTGAGAAAATAATAATTTTATTAAAATTTAATATTTTTAAAATAAAGTTATTACTTGTCCAAATGGAATTGGATCGAATTGGGACTAGTGGATTTGTTCATATTTGATCTAACAATAATTGGATCTATTGAATCCTAATCTATCGAATTATCAAATTGAGTCCGGCTTATTGGATCCGAGTCTGAAAGATTGGGTTCAAGCCAAACCCAATCCGTTGACAGGCCTAGACGTGATCAACGAGTAATGTTACAAAAATAATATTTTTGTGCAATATGATGTCCTTTTTTAAGGTGTTTTTAGTTTCAAATAATAAAACTTACTTTTGTCACTCGTGATTTCAAAAAATATCATTGCCATAACATTCAAAGGAAATTTGTGCGTAAATTTATTTTTGTGCTTAATTTTTCAAACTCTATTAGGATTAGTTTGGATATAGATTTGTTCAGTTTAAATACATTTAATTTTTTATAAATCTTAAAGCAGACTTAAACTCAGTTCAATAAATTAAAATCACTAAACGAATGCTCAAGTTCGGTTACTAAAATTAATTACGAACCTACTATTCAATCCAGATTGGCTCTGGCTGAAACAATCCTAAATTAGACACGAAAGAAGTATTCCACCATGCTCCGATGTTCTAAGGTCTAGATGATTACGTGTCAGAATCTTACGGTTTCAATGGGTTTGAAATGTTATAGTCTATATAAATACACGCCAGCCAAATCCAACTAGGATTTACGCGCGATTCCGTCAAGGAGGGCTTATTCTGGGTGAACAAATTTTGTTTGCTTCCGGGGATGTTTATATACAGGTTTTTTCTCTCTCTAAAACAGCAACACCCTGGTCTATGTTTCTCTCTCTACAGATGCGAACGACGCCATGAAGAAGAAGAAACGAGATAACAATGCTTTCTTCGTCGGGGTGCAAATCCTCCATGGGATACTCTTTCGTCACAGTCGCCGCCTCCACTACCTTCTCCCGCTCCTCTCCGCCGTCGCCGGCGTCCTCCTCTTTCTCTTCGCCGTTATCTCCTTTCTATCTCCCGCGATCACCAACCACCACCGTAACTCGGTATTCGTTCGCTCTTTGTATCTCATTATTCATTACTTGTTTGATTCTTCTGTACATTGGATTGGACTCACTCGTCTTTATCTATACAGTTCAATAAAGGAGTTGACGTTCGATTGGATGTGGAGCGACATGAGGTCTTTCGAGTACCGGTTAGGGATTTTCATCGTTTTATTCTTGTTTTCTGATCCAATTTCGTTGATTTATTTGGACCTTGACTAGTCTCTCTGGCTCTCTGTTTTGATTTGGATTATGCCTTTTTTGAATGTTCAGTCGAGTGGAGGAAGTTTAGGCCGTCACCTTTGGAGTTCGACGCGAGCGAAATTCTTCCAGGGTTGCAGTAATGCCAGCGATAATTTTCTGAGTAAGTCTCTCTTTCTCTATCTCAATTTGGAGTTAGAGAGAGAATTGGAGGGGGCTGGAGTTTCAGCTAGCTGGATAATGATTAAGCACTTCTGACTTTTTTTCCTTAATTAGTAATTTGTTGAAAAAGCTTTTTATTTATTTATTTTGTACAGCGCTACGTTGGAGATATGACTTGGTCTTTATACATTTTTCCTTGAGGCTGTAAGCCGAAATAGTTTTCTATGAATTCGTCGTCTGACAGGCTTGTCATTCTCGTATATTCTTAATATCTTCACACATTGGATTGTTTTGTACTGTCTTTTATGCTACAGCTGCTGAAGCCAAAACACATCCCGATCGATACTTGATGATTGTAACCAGTGGAGGCTTAAATCAACAAAGAACAGGGGTAACCCTTTTCAGCCACCCGAACCTTAGTCCTATGTGTATATTCTAATGTAGGAAAATTGGGGTGACCTAAGCTTGAAGACACTGTTAACAATTTTGATGTGATGACATTTTATCTTTTTCTTTTTCCCTAAATGTGAGGGAAATAGTTGGTATGCTCAGTCAATTTTTTGGTCATCACCATACTGTGTAGCTTCTGACAGACTTGTACAGTTTAATAAATGCATACAAAACCTTAAATATTCCAATAGAGGAGAATGTTGTTATTGATGCAAAGAAATTGTACTGTGTATGGCTGCAGATAACAGATGCGGTTGTTGCAGCCTATATATTAAATGCCACACTAGTTGTTCCAAAGCTGGACCAGAAATCTTTCTGGAAGGATACCAGGTTGTTAACTTGTTGATTTATCTGACTGCTGAACTTCATTAATGTATGTATCTTGTGCATTTACCTGTTCCCTGGTTTTTATGCAGCAAGTTTGCGGAAATCTTCGATGTCGATTGGTTTATATCGTCTCTCTCAAAAGATGTTAAAATCATTAAGCAGCTTCCAACTAAGGGAGGGAAAGTTATTACTCCACATAGCATGCGTGTTCCGAGGAAGTGCAGCACAAGATGTTATGAAAGTCAAGTCTTACCTGTTCTTAATAAGAAACATGTAAGTGTTCGGTTCCTTAAATGAGTGGCATGCTTCATCTTTCATCAATAAGTTTGTTGGATGTGTGTACTTTGCCAAGTTTACTGTTTGGAGCATGTGTTTTTTTGATCCGTTACTGTTCAAATATGCGAACAGAAACTTCAACTTTTGTCTTTCTCTGGTGTTGTATCATCTATCAATGCCAGTTTTCTTCGTCTGTCAAGGTATAGCCAGACAATGTCTTAATTTACATGGGAGATCTAGAACCATGTCTAGTTCAAAATATAATTTCCTAAAATTATGACTTAAACAATTAATATTCAGGTGCATCAGTCAAGCAGATGTGCACAATATATGCACAGCCACTATGGTAGACTCTGTTAGAAAGAGTTGGTGGTTGATTGGAAGCTCTACATCACCCATAGAAAAGCTATTTGTATCTTAGGCATCAAACAAACTGGCACTAGAATGATTGCAATTTGGGAAACCCGGAAGAAGGCAATAACTGAGGGAAGTAGGGGACCTAATCATGATGGTGTATGAAATCTTCCGTTTGTATCCAGGATTTCCTTTCAGCACCAGGTTTAATGTCCAACTAGTGTCTATTAATTCTTTCTCATCCATAATGATAGTTCGGTGGCCTTAATGGCGTTTTTTGTACTTAAATATATGATGACACAAAACCCTCTTGCTTGACAGGCTCACTCTATTTGGGAGTTCGTAAAAGTTACTTGATTTCATTTGCTTATTCTAGAATTGACACTTCAAAGCCTTCA
This sequence comes from Euryodendron excelsum, assembly GCA_033060915.1. Lineage (NCBI taxonomy): Eukaryota > Viridiplantae > Streptophyta > Magnoliopsida > Ericales > Pentaphylacaceae > Euryodendron > Euryodendron excelsum. The sequence continues at coordinate 56,503,643 of CM065379.1, read as the reverse complement.
TATTTTCCCTAATGCAGGCTGTCCAGCTTGGTAAGTTTGATTACAGGCTTTCAAATCATTTGGAAACAGATCTACAGAAGCTGAGATGTAGGGCTAACTACCATGCTTTGAAGTTTACTGATACTATTCGGGAAATGGGTGAAAAGTTGGTTGAAAGGATGAGGATGAAAAGCAAGCATTTTATTGCCCTGCATTTGAGGTAAAAATAAATGCACCTTGTCTTCAACTTTGCAAGCATTTTATTCCTAAAGAAAGAGAGTATTTTGTTGCGTTGAAATTCTTGATTACTAATGTTAGTCACCAATTTTTTATGCTACGGGGTGAGACAGCCTCCTTGAGCAAACTTGTTAGTTCTAGAGCCATAGGAATCAGGACATTTACACCCATGCCACCTTTGCAGCCGGGTGCATGTGTAAAGGACTTCAGATTATTATCTTGTGTGTATGTGTGTGACCTTGCTTTAGGAAACTTGCTTTAATTGTAAGTCAACGACATTCAGGAAACTTTTCATACTATAATTGTTTCTTGATGCAAATAAGTGATCCATATGATGATAGGTTTGAACCTGATATGCTTGCATTCTCTGGATGCGATTATGGTGGAGGAGAAAAGGAAAGGAGAGAACTAGGTGCAATACGTAAGAGGTGGAAAACTTTACATGTGAGGTTCCACTTGTTTTATATAACATTATACAACCTCAACTAGAGATGTAGAGCTGAGATGCCTATTTTGGAATGTTGCAGACAAGGAATCCTGACAAAAAACGAAGGCAAGGTAGATGTCCACTAACTCCCGAGGAAGTTGGTCTTATGCTGAGAGCACTGGGTTTTGGCAAAGATGTTCACATATATGTGGCATCTGGTGAAGTATATGGAGGTGAAGCGACATTGGCGCCTTTGAAAGCCCTCTTTCCAAATTTTCATTCAAAGGAGACTATTGCCAGCAAGAAAGAGTTGGCACTATTTTCATCTTTTTCCTCTCGCATGGCTGCACTGGACTTTGTTGTTTGTGATGAGAGTGATGTTTTTGTCACAAACAATAATGGTAACATGGCTAGAATATTGGCTGGAAGAAGGTATGCTCTTGTTTATGTTTGTTTGTATTTGTAAGTCATTCTTCCTTGTAGTTGTTCCCAGACACTCTTCTCCTTAGTATCTGTGGAGGACTCGAGCATCCCAAAATTGTCATTGACTATTCCAACATGTTTTTGAATTTCAGGAGATACTTGGGGCACAAACCAACAATCCGTCCAAATGCTAAAAAACTTTATCGTTTGTTCATGAACCGTGATAACATGACGTGGGAAGAATTCGCCTCAGGCATTCGAACTCATCAGATTGGCTTCATGGGAGAGCCAAATGAGGTAAAGCCAGGGAGGGGTGAATTCCATGAAAACCCATTATCCTGCATATGTGAAAAATCTAAGTCCAAGGCAAGGGGAGATTTACTTTCTCAAAGTCAGGCCACCATCAGCCATGAAATAGTCTTGAAAAATAGTACACGGATAGATACTGTTGAAATGACTGATGAGCAGTTTACTGAGGATGAGCAGGATTGGTCTGATATAGATTATGTGGAGAACGAAAATGGGCTTAGAGGGAAAACGTTGCCTAATAGAACAGATTCAGATTCTGGTCCACTGCTTAAATCTGAGCAACCAGAATTGGAAGAGATGTTTTCGGACTAATGACAGATTAGGGTTCCCCTTGAGAAGGTTCATATGGTCTACCTTAACCCTTTTCATCAACAAATTCTTTGGGTTCATTGGTTATTGATACTAGTATGTTTCTCGGTATTGATTTTTGTTGACTAAAGCTGCAATATCAACATAAAAGAATCTGTATATAAAGGCCTTGCCGGCTGAGGAGCTCAGTTTCCAGTTTTTGTAACCGATCAGGTGCAGCTAGAGGCAATATAACAGTTGCACCATTCATATTTTGGGGAATTATGTACATGAAGAGGCACTGGGGGATTGTGGCTGAAGATGAAACTTGTTACTCCTATGATTCTTGCCATAAATCCGTAGCTAGGGACATAGAAGGGTGTACAGAGATTAGTTTTATTTTTTTTTATATCTTTGTTTTTTGTTACAGGTACGAAAATTAGAATGTCTATTTGCTTTAGGTTTTTATTTTATTTTTATTTTTGGAGGCAGTAATGGGGGTATAAACTGTATATTTTTTGGTATTTCTCTTTTTATTGGTAAATTGAGGGATTAAATGAACAATGATATCATGATTTATTGGGAATTCATTTGGATTGATAATTTATTAGAGGAAGTTCACCTGTGTATTTGTAGTGCTTCAGCCTTCATAAGTGCTTGGCGTTCCTTTTTAGTTTCTCTTTTTATCTTGCCTATTTTTGGGGTTAGGTTTGACGAGCCAGCTAGAAAAATTAAATAAAAATCATGTCGGGTTTGCTGGGTTTTCCTCGATGATGGGTTCTTTTATCCATGACCAAATCCGAGAATTGAATCTTTAACGCTGAGATCCCTAATACATTTAAGGGCTCGGCCTTGTTCGATTCTGGTCTGTAGTTTTGGCCCAATTTCAATCAACTGTCAGTATGTCTGTATTTAACCTCCAAAGTCCAAAAGCTTATAGAAACAGTTCAACAAGTCCATCCTAGCTTAGTTCATCTGGGAGTCAAACTGCTTGTTTAATCGCTAGTCTGGGTCCCGTCATTTTCACTACAAATGTGAAAAAGAGGTCCAATTGATTGATTCATCACTGTCCTTATCCATTATTTTTGGCCCATATTTTCTTTCAAAGTAGGGTCAGATTCAAGAAGACTGGAAAATGAAGCTAGGTAATGACTTTTCATAAGTTGATATTGACAAAAGAAAAAGCTTTCTCCTTTCTGGTGAGGCTAAAGGGAAACACACTGGACTATGATTCAGTGTGATGGAAAGATGTTTATTTCAATTAAAGACACGAAACTCTATGTGACCGCTTTTAGTGGGCACCCCTTTTTTTTTTTTTTTTTTTAAGGGGAGGAGGGGAGTCGACTCATCTTATGACGTGTGCAGTTCATTACGATTGGGCTAACTCCACTCCTCTTTTTAGCAGAAATATTACGTAACCTTTTGTATTTAAAAATGCGAGGTCATGTTTGCCATTGTTTTCAAATTTTCATTTTCGTGTTTTCAGAAACGAAGTTTCAAAACATCACGTTTTTATCAACTTAAAACTGTTCCATAAAAATGGATTTCTTACATAGTTTTTTTTTTCCCTTCTAAAACTGTTTTCAAAAGTAGCTTCCAAATGAGTTTTAGCTTTCGTTTTCCTTTTCTTTTCTTTGCCTGGTCCCCTAGCTGGATTTCATCCCCTCCCTCCATTATACAATGATAGAAGTAAAGACTAGCCCAAAAAAAAAAAAAAAGTGGCAAATTAGGTGGTAGTCATGAACAATATCAACTCTCTAATGCTCAAAATTGGGTTAAAGGTTGGAGTGATAATTAGTAGGTGGGCCTACTCAAACAACCAAATAAATGTGGCCTACTGGGTTGGGTTGGGTGACTTTGGGTCCCTTTCCTTGCTTGACTGGCTTCATTCTTTGATATTATTACATTATTATGCTTTCTCCTCTGTAGTAGTGAGAGTCCATTGTACTATTATGTGTTACATGTTTCTTGTTTGAAGTTTGAAAATAAATCAAAAGGCACATAAAGTTGAAAAAAGCAACCAAGGAAAATTTTGAGTGACTTTAAATGATTAACAATTTTGAAAATCTTCACAAATAATGACTACTTTTTTTCATGTAGTGCTCTGAGTTGTGAGTGGCCAAATCAATTTTCCTGCCAATGAATCTGCTAATCAAACAAGTGAAGTTGCAGAAATTTGGATTTGACAGCCTGTCTATCCTAAAGCATGTACCTTCCTACTTCCTATAGATTCCTGACTGGTTTTGCTAGTCTTTTATGCCAATAGTCACTCTATATGGATAATACCATACAACAACAAATAAATGCATTCAGAATTTTTGTTTAATTTTCATTTTAAAATAAAATAGTTTAATTATAAAAATAATACAATCATATTATTTTGGTAAATTTTTTGTATAAATTTTTTTATGATCTCTTTTAATTACAAAAATTCTCTCGTCACATTATTTTGGTAAGATTTTATATATAAAATTTTTAAATTATTTTAAAATAAAATATTCTCATTCAATCAAATTGTTATAGTCATAAATTCGGTATAAATTTGCTCATTACATTCGCTTTTCCTATAAGTGTAGGAAGAATAACAAACTATATAACCACTAGAAAACAAAATTAAGGACATATAGTAGTGACATCTGACATGTCCTAGTACCAATTTTTTCAAAGCCAGTTGGAATTCTATCATTTATGAGAGGAAATTCAAGCCTAACCAATCTATCATTCTTAATGAATATATGGGGACAAAAAGTTAAATAAAAAAACAAGGAGAGGTAAAGAAAACAGATGGAGAAAATACCACTATGAATTAATAGAACGATTGGCAATGTTCGAATTCTAATCTTGTGAAAAAAATAAAACCCTTTATTGGGTTGATCAATTAAACTATAGATTTGATCTAATAATCAAGTTTAGGGCAAGTTCCGGCCCTGTCAAAATAAAAGTCTTCCCTGCCTACGTATTTTGCAGAGGTATAAAATATCTCATTAGATGGCCTTAACAAAGCTATCTACTAATCAGATATATAACTAATTAGCAGATAGGTATAAAATCAAATTAAGAGGAGTCTATTTGCTGATAATATATATATACACATATGTCGATACATATGTATGCAACTCTGTATGTATTATGCATGTATGGCTAACCTTGTGGTGACTTTATCTCACCATTTCTAACCCAATAATTCATGAACCTCTTAACTAGGTTGAGGCAGACGACAAACATATACAGAGTTGTGTCATTTTCCTTTTGCTGTCCTTATCCTTAAAGCCTTTTTTTTCTTTAATATATATATATATATATATGGGGGGATAATATTGAGTAGACATGGCATGGAATTCATCTCCTGCTCAGGTTATGTTAATTGGCTTTTTTGGTCCTATGACAGACCCAGAAATCTCGAGAACGATTCTTATGATTGCGGGGTCAGCAACACAAAGAGAACACCTCACTCAATTGTGCACTATATTAGTTGGTTCCACCAAATAAACAACAAACAGGTCAAGATAAAACTGTTGGCTACCTCATTGTTCAAAAATATGACCTCACTTTTGATCAAATCTGAATTACTTTCTTGAAATTTTAAGTGTCTGAAGTTCTGAACTTAACTCTATGAATATCATTAAGCTTTTGCATTTTGTTTCCCATTGCAGGTGGTGGGCCATGCATGGGCTGGTGCCAATTTTTAGAACCCCAAATATTACATGTACTCATTTGGAGCTGCCTGGCTATTTTTAGGGGATAAATAATAAATCTTGTAAAAGCTGTTATGGATGTACGTCCCTTATATTCGAGTGGTACAATTCATCTTACGTACACACTATTTCAATGTCATTTTTATCAATAGAACTGTTCAAGTAAATAATGTTCAATCACATACAATAAAATGTGTGGTTAGTCACAAACTTTTATCATTCTACTTCTTAGCAGTACTATCAAATCGCCACTGGTTAGATTGTTCTTGTGACTATTACAAGTAACGAGACATGGAAGACAACACCCCATATGGGTCTAAAGAGTTTTGTTAAATATATATATATATATATATGTTTGTCATTCACATGCATGAGTTGTACCAAACTTCTATTGAAACACCCAATAAACTACAGAACTACACCTGTTTGAAAATACATAGAAAGGGCAAAACACAACAATACCACAACAAGCGCTCCCCTTCGCAAGGACGAGTAGAGTTTTGTACATGTGATGAGAGTGGGTCCAGCAAAGGGACAATACAGGACCCATGTTGCAGTGCACAAGCATGGTGGAACCATTGACCCTTCACATCCTCCTTCTACTTGCATATATATATATATATATATATCATATAAACATAACGGAAAGAAAAATTCAGAATTCAGATTCTAGTGTGCTATCCCTCCAACTTTCTCATATTCCTATAAGAGCATTACGATTAAAAGGCTCACAATCTGGTCAGTGAGAGCAAAACGTCATGCCGTCAAATTGGAATACAATGGAAGTTTATTCAGTTGTCAAAATGACAGCGGTAGATAGTGAAGTATTCTAGACATGGGCATTCTAAAAAATTTTAGAGAATATTAGAAGATTCTAAAAGATTATAGAAGTTTTTAGGATGTTCTAGAATAATTTAAAATATTCTAGAAAGGTCTAGAATATTCTAGAAAAAGAGGAAAGCTTCTAGAAAATTAGGAAATGTTCTAGAATGTTTTTGTAAAACCCTAACTTGGTTAGTATCATGCTTAACTTAATAGCATGTTTATCGTGCATAATTATCCTTAATCAAGGTGCTTGTTTAGTATGATTTAATGAAGGCTCGCATTAGAGGGATTATCATATTTTTTTAGTATGGTTAATTAGCTTAATTCATGATTAGTTAGCTTAATTAATCTACATGTTGAGTTTATGTTAATGATGATTAATTATTATAAGTGTGATTAATTATATTAATCATGTGAATTAGTGAAGCAAAAAGGTGTAGATGTGTGCCACCTAGGTATGTACTTCACTTAAGTGAGGTGTGTGCATAAGGTGTGTGTGTGTGTTGTGTGCTTATTGCTAGCAAGTGTGTGTGTGTGTGTGACATGTGTGATGTTAGATACAACTTGTATTTAACTTGGCTGACAAGAGAGGGGAGAGAAAGGGGAGCTTGGGTAGAGATTGAGATGCTTGATAAGAGAATTGGTTGGGAGCAAAGGAAGGAAGAGGAGAGGGAAAGAAAAAAGAGGAAAAAAAGAAGAGAATTCAAAGGGAATCAAAAGGGTAAAACTTGTGTTCATCTTGAATTCATTAATTAAGGTAAGATTCATTTTGTTCTTGTTGGTTTTATGTTAATTGTATTCTTTCTTGCATGTTAGTATATTTTTCATATCATTGGAGTTAGAGGGAGGTGATAGAAGAGAAGGTAGGTGAGGGGTTTCATGGTGAAAGCCTTTAATCATCTTGGTGACCATGTTTTTGTTTGTGTTTGATTTTATTTCTAGCTTGGCATTACACTTTGGAGTCTTTGGTGAGCTTATGTGAAGTGTGAAGTGTTGGGATGGGTTGGAGATGAAAAACCATAGTTTGAGAAGTTTCCTTTTCGAGTTAAGGTTTTTTTTTTTTTTTTTGGGGGGGGGGGGGGGGGGGGGGGGGGGGTCGACCCTTGACCTTAGGAGTCGACTCATGTAACATTTTACTACAAATTTTTGTTCTTTGTCTCGAGGAGTCGACTCCCGAAGCAAAGGAGTTGACTTATTTAACACAATTTTACTCACTTTTCAAAAGATTTGACCCCTAAGATTAGAGGAGACCATTTTTAACAATGTCACAAAATTCGTGCTCTCTACTCAAAAGAGTCGACCCCTGAGATTGGAGGAGTCGACCCTTTTTGACAGTTTTTCAAAACTTGAGTTTTCTGCTCTTAAGGGTCGGCACACTTTGGTAATATGGTCATATCTCACTCTAGAAAACTCGAAATGGTGCGCCGTTCGAAGAGTCGAAAAATAGACTCATGGGGCTTTCTATTGATATAAAGTAAGTACTCTAATTACTTGTAAATTGAGAGTTATGGTAGTTTAAAGTTGACCTTACATTGCATTGGGGAAAGGTTTAACATCCCATTAAGTTCTAATGCATTATTGGTGTTCTAAATCACATATTTAAGGTGTATAAGCTATAGCCATGCATTGGTTATGAATTATAGCATCTCTTTTGTCAAGCTTGATGTGATGGTGTTTGGTAGGTTCGGAAGCGGATCAAAGTACTTCGGTTCGACCAAAGGAGTGACTCGACGGTGTTTATAAAACAGTATCAGGTGGGGAATATGAGAAACTCTTATTCATATTGAATAGTGTGGGTCAAATAAATATGGGCCCAAACCAACTTACAAGTCCAAAAGGATTAGCACTGCCAAATTAGTCCCGGAGCAGCCTAGAGGCAATTATTACAGCACAGGCCTAGGTTGTTATATCAGCCCAAGCTAAAACCCTCTTAGCCTAGCTTAGGGATGTAATCATGCGGAGAGTCAGAGCATTTAATAAAGAATAGACCTACATTTAATGCTGGTGAGGTGCTGCACACAAGAACAACTCTCATGTCTGGTCAGTTAAGCTCAAGCATGGCGATAAAGATAAAATTATGTCCGATCAGCCGACATAGACCTGTGCAGCAAGTTATGATTATCGGAGTAGGCACAATAGAGAACACTACACTATAAAAATACAGCATCCTGAAGAAGCAAGGTATGGACAATTAATTTTCTAAATATTCAAAGTCTTTATTCTCCTTCTTGGTTAAGATTATTAACTTGACTGTCGGAGTGTGATCGACCCAAAAAGGATCGACTCATTCTAACTCATTTGTCTCTTTACAGCAGGTTGGAAACTTATTGATATTGGTTTGAGTAATCGGCCAGGCCTTCCCAGAAATCTCATTTACAATTGGCGCCATCTGTGGGAAAGTCCAAGTAAACATGAGTACCAACTTCTTAGGGAGAAAAGGAGTCCATGCTATTGGACGAGGGAACGAAACTCCCTCCAGCAATGATAATACCAACTCGGCTGGCCACCAAACCACCCTGGAAAGAAGTAACGGGGGTTGGACGAGGAGGTCAGAAATTCGGTCCCTTACTGGAAGCCATCGAGGATCACGAGACGAGTTACGGAGGGATCCATATTACGCCAGGGGACCCAATCTCCGTAGAAATCATCGCCAGGACTTGGGCCCTTTACTTTCCAGTGGACGTGTGCCCAGTGACCATTCACTTCGTGCTACTGAAAAGGACCTGTAGCGACGTGACGACGAAATTGCCAGGCTTACTTCTGACGTTAGAGCAATGAGGGATGTAATATTCAGGAGGGATGACCAAGTCAGACGAGGATCACCAGCCCGTAGCGATGAAAGAAGGAGTCGAGATCTCCGAAGCAGCAGTTCAACGCCGATGCACATTGTTAGGAGCCATGCCTCCAGCACTGGCCACAACAGTAACAGACGAGAAGATCGGCACCACAGGAGGAGCCGGACACCACAGGACAGGGATCGACTTAGAACCGGTCCGCATTGGAAGGAATGGGAGATGTGGCTAAACGAGAAACTTGATAGCAAAGAACAGCTCCCCAAAGCACATACTACTCAGGACGTGGTTAGCAGAGCCTTGGATCAGATAACGTCCACACCTTTCACGGAGGAGATTGAAAGCCGCCAGCCTCTGAGAAAGTTCGCTTCACCAAAGTTCATACCATATGACGGAAAGGCCGATCCAATCAGTCATGTCTGCCACTACAAGCAAATGACTCTGGAGTGGAGACCAATCCTTGATGTGTCGAGTATTCCCATCCAGTTTGGGAGAGGTGGCCCTACGATGGTTCAACAAGTTGCCGTCCAGATTAGTATCAAACTAGAGACAACTTACCGAACTGTTTACTGCTCGCTTTATAGCTAACAACAAGCAGCCTAAGGAAGTAGACTTTTTACTCACCTTATGGAAGAGTGATGGAGAGGGATTACGGACGTATGCGCAGCGCTACTGGGCGGCCTACAATGAGATTGACGAGTGTAGTGAATAGCTAGTTGCAACACAGTTCAAAATTGGCTAGCCTAGAGAGCACCGCCTACGACAGTCATTAATGAAGAAGCCAGCCCTCACAGTGCCAGAATTAATGTCAAGAATCGAGTGATATGCGAGGTTGGAAGAGGATGTACCGCAGCCCGTTCCCGAGAAGGTCGGCATTATCATCGAAAAGAAGAACGGGCGGGACGCAAAGAAGTTTCGATTAGAAGATAAACGGCCGGAGCAAGAAAGCAAGCAATGGGGTCTACACTGTCTTCAAGGACCCCATTTATAAGATTTTACCCTTAATCCGCGACAAGCCGTTCTTCAAATGGCCCCTGAAGTTGGGAGGAGACCTTACAGCCCGAGACTAAGGAAAGTTTTATTCCTATCATAAGGAGAGGGGGCATTAGACGGCAAACTGCCGACATCTAAAAAACCACCTTGAAGATCTGGAGAAAGCTGGCCATCTTGACCAGTATGTCGACAGGGAAAAAACAAAATGGGAGGCCGAGCAACCAAGGCTAGAGGCCCCCCGCAGAGGTGATCAACGTGCTACATGGATCGGCGGACTTAAAAGCTACTGACCAGCACAGATACCAGGCCGATATTCGAAAGGCCGTGCATTTAAGGGAGGTGATGCAGATAGGCCCCCCTCCGAAGAAAGGCAGGGTCGGTAATGATACTGTAACCATAACCTTTATAGATGAAGATCTCGTAGGAGTTCAAACTCCCCACAATGATGCACTAGTCGTGACCCTACACATAGCGGGTTGTGACATGAAGAGGCTGCTCATTGACTAGGGGAGCTCCTCCAAGGTTATGTACTACGACCTATTTAAGAAGCTAGAGCTGAACGATGCTGACCTCCAGCCCTTGCCCAATCCATTGATCGGGTTTAGCTCCAATCTAGTGTGGCCACTTCGAAAGGTAACTATCCCTGTCACAGCAGGAGGAATTACTCTACAGACAGAGTTCTTGGTGGTTAACATACCACCGGTTCATTGAGGAGGTGCCCAATTATAAATAGGGGGAGGAGCTCCAATTTGTAATAATTAAGTGTCAAATAATTCGAGTGTGTTCCAAGTTCTCAAGTGCTTTATCTTGTTCACTTATTTTCTCATTTCCTAGTTTTCTTATGTTCTTTTGAGTGAGGTTAAGGCTTACTTAGCCACTTGCGAGAGAAGTGACTAAGGCCGCACGGGTTTAAGATGTTTAAGATCTAAGCCCGTGATAGTTGGTATCAGAGTAGGTTTAAGAAAACTCGTGGGTAAGGAAGAGAAGACGCTAATTTTTCAACTGAGGAATGTATCACTAGCGAGCAAGTTTGTGGAATAGAGACCAACATTGGCAAGGGAAAAAAGGATAAGTCTCGATATGCTATTAGTGCCATGGAGATGCAGCTCACATGGGTGGAAGTGGTCATGGACGACTCAGGGGAGCGGCTTGATATTGGGGAGCAAAGCATGAAGCACGAGGTAGGGGACCTCAAGGGAAGGCCCCCAGAAGTGACATGCTAGCTACTGTCAAATTTTGGGGCTTGAGGGGCAGCAAGAAAATTCATCATTTCAAGCTAAAGTGTTGGAGAAGCTTACAAAATTCAAAACTCGCTTGGATGAAGGTAAGAACAAGGATAAGAAGGATACGTTCAAGCCTATTCCTATGTGGTGAGCTTCATTGGGCTCGAGACTGCCTAAAAAGGGCACAGTTGGTCGCAAGAATATGAGGGGAGGCTGCAATTTGAGGAAAAGTCAACACGCCTTGCTATCTCGGAGCCAAAAGAAGACTCTTCAAGCCCCAAGATTGGCGAGCCGATAGGGCCAGCAGAGGAGTTTGAAAAGTCCAAGGAGATCATTTTATCGGAACTACCCATCGCTTCCCCAAAGGAGGAGGAACCACAGAGGCCACCACAAAAACCCACACTGTATTGGGGACGGAAAAGCATGGAGTACATCCCTCAGGCTTAGACTGTGATGGAGATTGCTATACAAGGGACTACGCAATGGTTTTGATATGAGGATGAGTCTCCTCTCACCAAGGGAGGTAAGGTACACCCGCCCAAGGTGGGCATCCAAAGGCAACACTTCGTGAAGGAGCTCCATCATTTAATAAGGATGGGACGGTTTTGGCTAAAGGATAGAATACGGCACAAGGAATGTTGGCAGCACGAAGACAACTCGTGAAATTTCCCTGAAATGGTTGCCATATTTTGGAAGAAGCGGCGATGAGGGCGTTGCCAAATTTGGTAGGAGAGAATGTCACAGCCCGCTAAACTGGAACACAATGGAGGCCTATTTAGATATCAATATGGTAGCGGTGGATAGTGGAACATTCTGAACATGGTTATTCTAAAAATTTTTGGAGAATACTAAAAGATTCTAAAAGGTTCTAGAAGCTTCCAGGATGTTTTACAATAATCTACAATATTACAGAAAGGTCTAGAATATTCTAGGAAAAAGGAGAAACTTCTAGAATGTTATAGAACATTTTAGAAGATTATGAAATATTGTAAAGTTCTAGAACATTCCATACAAGGATGGTAGCTTGTAGATATTTCTAGAATAAGCTAGAAGTAGGTTATATTTTGTAATTACCTAGAGAGTCCTAAAATTTTCCTAACATGTGTAAATATAAGAGAAGTGAGTAGAAGGTTCTAGGACATGAGAAAGGTTTCTTTGATAAGTCTTGTAAATATTCAAGATATTTTATAAGAAAGTTATACATGGACAATCTTAACCTTTCGATTAGATTGATCCCCATCGTCCATTGAAGAGATGACCACCTATAAATAGGGGAAAGAGTTCCCATTTGTAATAATCAAGCATCAAGTAAGTTAAGGGTCCGTTTGGTAACGCTGTTAGTTTTTTTTTTTGCTGTGTGTTTTTTTTTGGTTTAGTGATGGACATTTATAAGTTATCATTGTACCAATAGTACTAGACCAATATTTTAGTACGAGAGAACACACCCATTTTAGTGTTTTTAGTTTTTTTTTCGAATTTTGTAAAAAACTAAAAAAAAAAATTTAAACAAACGCCGTTTTTTATTTTTTGTTTTTTTTTGAAAAAAAAACAAAAAACAAAAAACAAAAACAAAAAACAAAAACAAATGAGGCCTAAGTGTGTTTCAAATTTTCAAGTACTTTATCTTGTTCACTTGTTCTCTTCATTTTTAGTTCTCTTGTGTTTTTTTAAGTAAAATTAAGGTTTACTTAACCACTTACACAAAAAAAAAAAAAAATAAATTACTAATGGCGCGTGAGTTTAATGCGTCCCAGATTTACACAAACTCATGAACAAGCTATAAAAGATTGGTACGTGGGACTGCACAGATATTCTCATTGATCCCCTTTTTTTTAAACTTCAATTACGTGAGTGGGTCTACGAGGTATGCTTGTTTGTTTCTTTAATATATTTTATTCGTAAGACTGATTTCACTTAGCAATTTGACGTTACCGATGACAACACTATTTAGGGCAGTTCCAGTCTTACTCTTAAAGTTCATAAACAAATATTAATAGTACGCAGAGAGAGATGTTGCATAGACTTTCAAGATCACCTTTGCAATCTCCTAAACACCATCAACCTAAGACTGTTCAGTTTTGTCCATGAGATTAGACCATGAGACCTATTATATGGTGTTATGTGAGTGCTAAAGCTCCTCATTTTGACCTTTTTCTTCTTTAATTTGTGCGTATTGGGGAGAGGGGGCGTTAGGGTTTTCTCAGTTCAGTTATCTCAAAATGTGTTGTCAAAGCAACTAGTGATAGTAGATGTTTGGCCTGTTTGTCTAATCAAAAAATGGGGACTAGACTCTGGTGGAATTGTAAAGCAGAAAATTTGAAGTGCTCAAAGTGGCACAAGACCTAACATTCTTGCCAACATGGAAGTTTACGTGGCAATTTGCTCCCCCAGTAGAGCAGCCTGAATGTGAAAGGGGTTCAGACTTCAGAGGCACAGAGAAAAAATGAAAGTGATTGTGGTTCTGTCCGACTCTCACACTTCATACATCAACAGACATCTTTTAGAAGATGTCAAAAAAAAAAATATATATATATATATATATTTGCGTACACATGGACGCAACCCATTATGGAGGAAGAGGAGGATCCTTGACCCTTTCCTTTTGTATGGTACTTACTGTATGCTAGCTCTGTTGATTAACTGATCATATATATATATATCGTGCCACCCATGCCAGACAAGTCTTTATAGATACACTCGCACAGCCCGGCCACGGCCAGTGACTAGTGCTTCTCATGAGGGTTTGCGTGAAGGCTAGGGATAGAAATATATCTAAAAGCAAAGCCTTGGAAGAGTCGTCAAAATTCAAATGCTTTTGTATTGGGGTTGGGGGCTGGAGCCGGACATTTTGACTTTATTTTAGACTGCTTTATGTTCCAGTCATGACATGCTGCATCATCGTACAATCAGAGAAGTTCAATAATAAACCCACACCCTTTGAATCATATGGCCATTTTGAAGCTATGCAAATGGCAACATTGCCTTGTGGGTTATCTCAAGAAATTATCCAGTTCTTAGAGCACAAATTATATGTATTTCACTTCTCAAATAGTGATGGTCCTCTGTAACGGTGGGTCATATATTCTTGCTTCTAACCTGTATGTGGCATGCGTAAACTTCTTTTAATGACAATTCAAAAATGGTACGACTCAAACAATTGGAATATCCTATGCATAATATTATGAAAAATGATATTTTTACAGAAAACTTATGCAGAAACTTTTACTAGAAAGATGTGATAGTGACAGTTTTGTAATTAAAAATCATTATAGTAAGTGTTTTGTTTTGAAGTGAAAGGCTGCACATCATTTTCTATAAATTTTCTATTTATGTAGCATTATCCTAATCTTATTTTTACATATATTTATTAATGTGAGTCTTACTAATTTGTCTCTAAGAGTAAGAAAATAAAAAAAAAAGGTAAGAAAATCGAATAAGAAATGAGATTATATATAGCGTTACTTTAATGTTAAAACAATTATGTCCCATTCTTTGGAAATAAAGTTTGTGACATCTTGGAACTATTTGCAATAAATCGATTTTGACAATAAACCGTGAAATTTCATCATTCTAGGAATTATTTGTTTTTTGCTTTTTGTTTGATTTTGCGTAGGGATAAAAGAATTCAGAGGCTTTTCAAGGTAAAGCTCCTTATTATATTGACCAATAGATTAATGATAAAAATTACTACATTAAAGAGTATATTCAGAATATCTTCCAAAGTTTCTCACAGAAGCCATGGCAACAAAAATATGAAACAAAGAGGTGCATTGCATAAGTACTCGTTGCCAAAGTTAGTGAATGATCAATTGTATCTTTGTGAAACCAACTTAGCAAGATCAATTGGCGAGCCCTTCTCCTTTTTTGTTTTTTTTTTTTTTTTTGAGGTCAGGGTTTCATTTTTATTACTATAAAAAAAATGTTCAAGTCTTAACTTTAAATTTAAAGTGTAAAAATTCACTCAAGTTTGCTTAGTTGATCATTAGAAACTTCATAGCGTGAAATGTTCTTGAAAAGAAATCACAATGTTAGTGTCGATCACTTTGAAAGTAACTGCTTATTGCTCTTATGGTGTTATTCATTGTTTTGAAAACCGGACCGAATAGGTTGGTTGAATCGGAAAAAGAGAATCGGGCTAGGTAACGGTCTGGTTAACCCTTAAAATTCATTTTGGTCAAAACTCGATCAAATTCGGTCAAACTCGCGGTTAAACCGTGACTCGGTCAATAAACTTGGTAATTGAACTGGCCGGTTCAATTTTTAAGATAAAATTTTAAATTTTAAGTATTAAAACTAGTGTAAAAACATAAAATACATTTTGTTACTATTAATAAATAAATTAATGACATAATTATGACATCACGGGTCAATAACAGTTGATTCAACGGTTGAACCAGTGACCCGTTACCTGATCTCTTTTTTGATTCGCTCAACGGTTTAATTTTCAAAACATTAGTGTCAATCACTCTGGGTAGAGCTGCTTGTCACTCTTAGACCTATTTCACTTGCCAATTTTGCATTCCTTCTCTGTAAATTTTGGGTTTTAGTATTTGGGTGTAGCATGGGGCAACATTTGGCATTCCTAATTTTAAAAGTAAAATAAAATATAAGGAAGCAGGTTAAAAAGACAAAGCAGTATTAAAGGATTGTCATTTATCGGTTTGTGGGTAATTATTATTAATGGTTTTTTTTTTTAACCTAATTGTTGCTACTTATTACTCTTTTGCATGTGATGTGGGTGGGGTGAATGAGTGGGGTACCCATGTAAATGAATAGTAGACTCCGCGGCCTACATTGCTCAGGTTTAAGATTCTGCTATCCTCACTTTTACTTTACCGTTCCTCGGGATCACTGTCCAATCACATGGGGACAAAAGTGCCTGCGGGTCAGGGTCAAGGTACTTCTTTCACTGTTTTACATGCATGTTACAAGCCAAATGACACATGATCATTATCTAATTGGTTCGCTTAAGATAATTAACAACAATATAAAAGTGTTACGTATATTGCAGTTTACCCCCGGATTTTGACCTTTTATAAAATAACAAAATGACGAAACAGAATTCCAAATAGTTTATAAAACACTTGATTGAGTTGATTAACTATAAAAAAAGATTTTCCTTTATACTTTTTATTTTGGGATTCAATAAACTTTTGTATTCTAATAACCAAATAAATGCATCAAGCGAAAATTATAGAACTCTCAAATTTTTCATGTTTTGGAGAAATTTCAAAAATCTAATATGTAAAATAATCATTGTTATAAAGAAAATTTATCTTTTGACTAAAGATTCGAATGAGATTTGTGTCATATATTTAACTGAATTTCTATAGTATGTTTTCTTTATATTGTTATTGTGATTCTAAAATTTTGTTATCTTGTGAGTATAGCATTCTGAAAATGTCAAATCTCGCAAAACTAGAATTTACTGCTCTTGACATTTTGAACAAGAACTATTTATCCTGGTAATTGATGTTGATATCCATTTGTGTGTAAGAAGGCTCTTAAAAATACTATAAAAGAAGAAAATGAAGAATTCCAGCAGGATCGTGCAACAACAATAATTTTTCTTCACCATCATATTCACGAAGGATTGAAAATGAAATACTTTGCGGTAAAAGACTCACTGACATTATGATAAAAATTTAAAAGAGAAATATGAGCCCCAAAAGATCATGTTTCTTTCCATTGCTCGAAAAAAATGCACAATAATAAAAGAAAAACATTATTACTTACGTTATGATTATAAAAATTATCTGTAAATAGTAATTTTACTATTTTCATAACAATCATGTGTCAAACTTAATCAACTCATGGCTACAATCATGAAAATTTAAATTCTAAAGCAATGTAGAGTTTTGGAATATGTGTGTTTTATGCATAAAGTGCGCAAGCCAACTTTGACATGAAATTTTTTTTGATAATTGTGTCTGCAAACTTTTTATTTACTTGAGCGCATGTGGGAGAAAGCGAGAACAACATATATAGTGAGTTAGATATAGCATTTTATTATTGTTACAAAATTAATAATGGAGATTTGGTGGAAAATAGTATTTTTTTTTTTGTCCTTTTCTAATGGGGGTAAAGATAAAGGGGACTTCAAATCATCGAGATAGTCTTATAATTGTGTGAAAGCAAAGTCATTCCATTGACGGAGAGATGATATCATGTTGATTGTTTGGCTATTATCATCGAGAGAGAATATGACGCAGTAAAATCTTCAATTATGCACCCGTGATTTAGATTAGCACTTTTGAATCTAATCAGGTTTTAATCAGTCCACCAGTGCTATACGGTAGTTGATCTTATTATACATGGAACCCACTAGCAATACCTAGCTCCGTTAATTAATCTAAAAAATTGTATTAGTGATTGCTTTTCATGCGATGGAAATATATAGCACCTTTTGTATATTTAAATGAATGAAAGAGAGAACGCAGGTTGCCAAAAGCAAGACTTGCACTAATGCAATGCTAATCTAAAAAAGCACCCATGTTGTGCAAGTAAAACAAGAAATGATCTTGTCTTCCTAAGTTGATGAGCTACCATTTACAAATGGGCTGATATCTTGCTCTAATCAAGTTATTCATGTGTTGTCAAATTCAATTTATGTTGAACTAACTCTTGAATATAGATATATATATATATATATACAATATATATTATAGTTTTGCTATCTGTTTCCCTTCTAACTTTGGTTTGAACAAGCGTGAAAAAAGAAAAAGGAAAAAAGAAGAAGTGTTTTTAACTTGGAAGCAGAAGTCTTAAAGGTAAAGAATTCTAATTAAGTTATTGATCTAATAATACTCATCTATTCTGATCATCATCATTCAATGGCACAGGATTCACTATTGTTTCAAGTTTTTCAACCCTCCATCTCATAGATGTCGACATAAAGTTCAGATAAGCTCTTCATAGTGCGGGTGAATGCTGAACTTGCTTGCTTGTAATTGGCAAATTGTGTATCCATTGATGGGACTGCAAACCTCCAAAATTTTCTCTCATGGACCCCCTCTCATTGGGAATATTATACATGTATATACATGTAGCAAGAATTTCTTGTAGATCCTTTGTTCAAAATGTGATCAATTATGATATTGAAAGAAAAGAAAGGTTCATTTTATTGGATTGTTGGGATCTTCTAGTTATGGAGGAGAGAAGAGAAAAGGGTTGATGACAACCTGGTGATCATGATCAGAGGATCTGACTTTGGCATCGAAATCTCAAACAGTACCCTTTAAGTTTGAGCAATTTTCTTGTTTACCAGTACAATTTTTTGAGTGTCCCAAGTCTAGGATATTCATTATCAAAAACCCAAAAAATTGAAAAAATAGTAGATGATTATGAAATAAAGATCATGCATCAGAATGGTACTTTGTTGGACCATCTGATTACAGTTGTCATCAGACGGAAAGAAATGCCACCCTTTGTCACCAAACTATGGCCTGGTTTCATAAAAAAATAGTAGCAGCAGCAGTAGTAATAACTTGGTAACTCCTAATACAAACGCATTTGCCATGTATGTATAATTAATTAATGATTTGTTGTATGTATTGGAATATATGCCAACTACACACAACATTCCAAATTGGGTTTATTTTTGTGCATGAGAAGAGATGATCAGTCAATCTCATGCGCTCCCAATACCTTTCCTCCATAGACAACAGGTCTCCCACGTGCAATCCTGGGTTGGAATTTGAATATTCCAAACCAAAGAAACTTTGAATAGAAAAAAAAGTATTAGACTTCTTGGGTTGTCTTGGTTGGTAACTTTTGAACAAGCTCTTGTAGGACCATTTCCATTGCTTTACAATTCTTAAGGTTATAGTCATGCTTCATGCTTTGAAAACAAAGTAAAAAGAAATTACAAATTGATTTCAATTTGGGAAAGTAAAGACTGAATTCCTATGTGCTATATACCAAACCAATGTCTTACTTCTCCCTACCTCCTCAAAGAAAAAAAACAAGTAATAATAAAAAAATCAAAGAAATCACAAAACTATATACCCACAAAATTTATTTGCAATGTCACCTTATATTTCAGTCTAAAAATGAAAATGGGGAGGAAGGGCAAATGAGGGTGCATGATTTAGCCTGAACACTATGATTTATTAGCTCCCTTATTTTTTTTCAAGTACATGAAATACTATATTATATATTTGGGAGGCAAGGGAGTACTTGGTAGGGTTTGAACCCCTTTTATTACTTCAATCTATTGGAAATTTTGAACTTTCCAAACCCTATGGATATTCTTTTAAGCTGTGTTTAGAACTCAAATTTAAAAAAAAAAAAAAAAAAGAGAACAAAATAAAATAGTATTATTATTCTCGTTTCGATTACCTTTTTCTTTTTCTTTTCATTTTCTTTTCTAAACATAGCTTTAGAGATTATTATTTTCACATAGGAAAATGTTACATTCACAATCCTTTCTTTCACAATTAAACTTTGTTGATGAAATTTTTACTTACTAAAAATAAAGAAAAATACTATTCTTCTAGAAAATGTTTGAATTCCTTTTTCAAGTCTAAATTCTTTGAAATAGAATGTCTGAAAATGAACAAATTGACAGTTTGAATCCGTATAATTAGCAATTTAGCAGCCCCAAGTCACTTCATTATTAAATTGAAAGTTTGAATCCGCATAAGGTTCGTTTGGTAATTTTCCGTAGGCGGCAGCATGGTAGTAGAAATGCGGCGGGAAACAAAGACCCCTAGTTGAACACGATTTGTATTTTCTCTTTTTGCACTAATTTGACACGGCAGGGATGCATACAGAAGAAGCGAAGACGGTCAACATTTTGATAGTGATATATTGAAATGCTGACCTGACCTCTGTTCCTTGCTTAATTTCCAAGTCAAACAAAATAACTGTTCATTAGACCGTCCAATTTTATCAAAATGCCCATTCAATCCACACCCAATGGCAACTCTCTCCAGCTCTAGCCAACTTGAAGGGTGCTCACCCTTTATTCTCTTGCAGTTTATAAGTGAAAATTATGTGGGTTTATATGATTTAAAAGTAAAAACATAATTTTTATATAATTTTAATTTAATTATAAAATAAAAAAAATTATTAAAATAAATAATAATTCTATTTTAAAGGTATTTTTATAATAAAAAATTGTCATTTGTAAAGGGTCAAGGGGGATATGGAGCCAAGGGGAGCCATGGCCCGCCCTTAATTTTTAAAAAATCTTATTTGATATCGTAAAAATTAAGATCTAAAAATTTTACTTAATAAATTGGCCCCCCTATGTTCAAAAAATTCATTATATGTGGGATGAAAAATGCTATATGTGATTTCTTTTCTCACTTCTAGACATAAGTGTATGAATTTATTAATATGGGTCATATAGCGTTGTATCTAGGAGTGAGAAAATAAATTGATAAATAGAATTGTATGTAGCATTACTTATGTTGAATAGATCATAGCCCAAAAAATTTTTACATAACAAAATTGTCTTTTTTGTGCAAAAAAAATGCTTATTATTTCTCATGTTTATTATTTGGTATTTTATTATCGTATCTTAGTTAAGACCAAATGAATATTAATTTTTATTTTCATATATATTTTAAACAATTTTATTTTAATATTTTAAATCTAACTTGTATTGTTGTGTGTATTTTATACTTGTGCTTGGCCATTGCCCCCTGAAACAAAATGCTAGCTTCATCCTTGTTCTCACACACGAACACACATATATACATATATATTTAATTTTGTAAAATTTATCACATTCTATCTATTTTGCAAATAAGGTCAAATTATAAGGGTGTTAGGTGTTCACTTTTAAACCATAGTGGTCCTCTTTTTGCTCAAACTATAAAGAGTAAAGTGTAATTATACCCAACTTTAATTAGACAAAATTTTTTACCATTAAATTCCATGGTCAAATGTGATTGTGAAATCATTTCTCAGTTTAAAGGCAATAAATTCGTACACAAATGAATTACCTATTGAATATACCAATTTCTTAAAGATGAGTTAAAAGCAATAAATTCACGATGAAGCATTCAAGCAAATTCTAGATGAAGCATTCAAGGGAGAAAAAAGCACATTACGAAAGAATTCTACAATTTGTGTAGTGGTAAAAAGAAAATTTCATATATGGCAAGGTAATTGTTATAATTAGTTCCCATCGAGGAGCATTTTGTTTTAAAGTAAATGATTTTAATTTAGCCAAAATATTATGTGCTAAAATTCTATATGAAATTTATGTTTATATAGCATTATTTTGATTAAGATTGGGCAAAATTTTGTTTAAATTTTATTATATTTGATTTTATTTATTTTTTTCATTTTAATTGAGGATCAAACAAGGTATACCATAAAAAGATGGAGCTTCTTCTTCTTCTTGTTTTTTTTTATTTTTCATTTTTATTACCAATAAGTTATTTCCCATATATTTTGAACATAGATGAAACTTTGTATTTTGCCATCACAACCTGTCATTCTCGTTATTTTTTTGTTTTTTTAATTGTAATTTCTAGAAGTTAGCCCTGTCATTAGCCATTGTAAGCACATTTATTTTTTTATTTTACCAATTAAACACGACCCGATGGTTAAGTCACAAACACAAAAGATAGAGAAGGAATGCTTTGTCCTTTGTATGGTTTCTGCCTTAACACTGTCCCTTGATTCTTACATTTATGGCACATCATTACAAAATTGAATGTTGTCAAATACCACCAAAATTGAATATTAGAATTTATTCTCTCTTGAATGGTCCCTATCCCACCTTACACCTTTTATCTACCATTCCTACCTTGCTTTCATGGTGGTGGTACCCCTAGCCTTTATTTCTCTTTCACTTTGGAATTTCCAAACACTGCAAAAGGAATAGTACCTGATCATGGAAATGAGTATTTTTCTGTGTTATTTTCCTGAGCTTTGCTATGGGATATGCATGGGTTTACTAGTACATTTTTGGTCCCCGATTCATGAGTGATGGTGGGGTCGGATGTTATTAGTACCAGAAGATGGTGATAACAATTACCTTGCAGTGATTGGAGGTGATTCCACTTTACTATTGAGTAAAGTTAAACAAGTTAAAATATTTGTTTTAAGTGAAAAAGATTGAATTATTAAAGGATGAATCTCTGAGTAGGCCCTTAATTGGGTCCCCATTATAAGTGACCTAATTCATTATTAGTTCTCTTTGGTTAATCTTTGTGGGACTTTTGTTAGAGCAACATGGTCACCTTCAACAATTAGACATTACTTTGAATTAGAGCTACATAAAATATAAACTAGTAAAGTTGAGCGTAATTATTCAAGATGACGGTTACATTACGTTAGCATGATAATGTGGTGTGATATTTTATACTATTACATTACATAGACATGATGATGATATGACAGTCACATTGAATAATTTTTTTCTCATCAATTAGTCGTTTTCAAGCTTAGCTTAAAAAATTAACGATTTAAGAAAATGTGGTTGAGCATGTCTTGTATATCTTTGGAATCAATGTTAAACAATTGAGCTCAAATAACATTTTTTTTATATCATAAAATCTCAAGATACTTATTAGTTTATTCAGCCAAATTCAAAAAATAACAATTTGTAAAATGTGTTTAATTTTAACTCAAATATATCAGTCGCGGATATTGAATTGAGTTTTTATCCAACCAAAAGTTAGTTAGATTGGTTGTTTGAATACGAGAATTGGATGAGGAAGGGCATTTATGGAATACTATTTTGGGTGACAGAGTCACAAAAACTGAAATAGAAGCATGGCCGCGACAGGCGTCAAAGTCCCTTACCAACAAAACACACCCTTCTAGTTCCCCTTCTCTCTCTCTCTCTCTCTCTATAAGTCTACTGATCTTTAGAAGGCTTCTACAATCTGCATAACCTCCACCGCCTCGACCCTATAGTTTAATTAATAAAAAATAAAAAAGCGTTTAAGAGTACTCTTCCACTCTATTACACACCTAGATATACTCGTGTACGTACATACATACATATATACACACACAAAAATAAAATATACATACATACATACATACAACATACACCGACGATGCCCAACCCCAACCCCCTCTCATTCTGCAGCCTTCTCTCTCCTACTTTCTCTCTCTACTTTCTTTCTCTTTCCCTCTGCTACAACCCGACGGCAGACTCCGCGCTGGCATAGATTCCCCCTTCTGTCCTTCCACCTCCTCCTTTCTTCTTTCTCTATCCGTCTCTCTCTCTCCCTTATCTCTCTCATCCCAATCCTAAATTCACGGCCATGTTTTGGTTGATTTCTACATAATCTTTCACTCCCCCATACTGTAACAGTCCTTTTCAAAAATTTTATTTATCCTTTAATAATGGGTTGTACAGGCTCTAAGCTTGACGACCTTCCGGCGGTGGCGCTGTGCCGTGAACGGTGTGCCTTTCTGGACGAGGCAATCCACCAGCGGTACGTCCTTGCTGAAGCTCACCTGGCCTACCTGCACTCCCTCAAAAGCGTTGGTGTCTCGTTGCATCGCTTTTTCGGTCAAGATCTCGATAATTTCACGGCGGGGCCGCCCTCGCCGGTTCTCAATCTTCCGACACAAAGAAAAGGCGATCCCCAGCCGTCCGGTTCGTCGCCCCATAAGGCTATTCATCACTCTCACTCCAATTCCGGCTCGCATCTTCACTTCCAGTCCGATTCTGATTCCCTCGATTCGGTATCCGAATCTCCTCTGCACTACCATTCGGAAAATACTTCGCCCGTGCATTCTTATGGTCAGATAAATTATGCGGATTATGCGGATCAAGAGACCTTAAGTTCGTATCCAGGAATGGGGCATATGAACATGAACACGAACACGAACATGAATATGAACATTAACTATATGAAGAATAAAGCGACTCCATCGGTGTCCTACGAGCAACGACCGATGAGCACAGAGACTGTACGTATGGGTGAATCGTCTTCTTCATACTATCCTTATCCTTACGCTAATCAAACCCCTAGTTCGTATTCGTATTCCGGTTATCCGAGTTATGGTGGCGGGATCAATGGTTTCTTCGGTTCATCGGCGCCATATGGTTCTTCGTATCCACAGCCTGGGGTGGGGCCTGTAGCAGCGGCGTCTTCGGAGGCTTCAACTTCGAAACCGCCTCCGCCTCCACCCTCACCGCCGACGAGCTCTGCTTGGGATTTCTTGTACCCTTTTGAGAGTTTGGATAATTATTATGATCCGTACGGGCAGAGTCACGACTTGAAGGCGGTGAGAGAGGAGGAGGGGATTCCTGATTTGGAAGATGAGGATTTCCAGCATGAAGTGGTGAAGGAAGTTCACGGACACCAAAAGTTTATTGATGGCGGTGGAGGCAAAAATTATGCCAAGGCAGTGGCGGAAGATGAGCATGGGAAGGCGAATGGTTCGGATTCACTGTATCATACGAGGCCGAGTGTTTCAATGGAGAATGATCAGGTGGAGTATAAGGTGCATATGGTGGACAACAAGAAAGATGTTGATAATGAGGAAGGGTCAGGGGATCGGGCCGATGGGCCTGCTTTCAAGGCTCGAGGTGGTTTGCGGGGCGACTCTGAAGTTGTGAAGGAAATTCAGGTTCAGTTCGAGAGAGCTTCCGATTCAGGGAGCGAGATTGCAAAGATGCTTGAAGTTGGAAAATTTCCGTATAAGAAAAATGCTGCCTATCAGGGTAAGAAATCATCTCTCTTTATTTGATCTTTTAAGATTCATAAGGCTTCTTGCAAATAGTTCGATTGTGTGCACTCTCTCTTCTTTAGATCAATTATTTGTCTTTTCGGTTGCTTGGTTGATCTGTGATAAATTAGTGAACAAACGTGGTCTTGTTTTGTTTTGGTGGTTAAATTGATGTCTTAGGCACTTATGGAACCTGAATCCTCAGACGCATTTTTTAAATTCCTTTTGAGGGCACCAAAGTTATTGTAAAATGAAGTTATGTTCATTTTGATTGAACTGTGATTGAGTTGGATTTCTTTTGTCTGTCTGTCTGTCATTAACATTCAACTTTTATTCATCTCTGTGAAGCAGTTTCTTCCAAGATGTTGCATGTAATTACACCTTCATTACCAGTAGTGTCTTCAAAGCCTTCTACTTCTAAAAATGCTGAGTCATCCTCTATTGAGAAGGCTGATCCTGCTTACTTGGAAAATGATGAAGATGTGGGGGTGAGGTCTGGAAATCTTTCTTCTACCTTACAGAAGCTGTACCTCTGGGAGAAGAAACTATATGAAGAAGTTAAGGTACGTTGTTGATGTCTGTCATTAACTTCCTCATGTTAAGTGTTCCTTTAGTGGCCAGTGGTACTTAAATTGTTCTTCAATGACTAAAATCCATAAAATTTGTCCAGTTAATTGACTTATTAAAATTAAAAAAAAACATTAGTCCATCCTAATGCCATCTAATTTTAGATATTTTATTGGACTTAGGTGATACTTAGAGTAGTGATTAAAAGAATCCCAACATGTAAGAGCTTCTACACCAGAGTATGGTGGATGCTCAAAAAGTATCAAAGCACTTTATATATATGTATATTATATACATGCATATAATAATGCTTACATATATGTACATGTGTACTTGTGAATTTATATGCCCAACTAGTGCACTTAACACAAATATATGAGGTTGCAATCTTTGCATGGAGTTTGTGGTGCCTGTCAGCCTACGCCAAGGCTCAACATCTCAAATCCATTTTGATAGGTCATATATCTGTCTAATTGTTGTTGGAGAAAAAAAATCATAATCCATGTGTTCTCAAGGGCTTCAGTAAAGGTACCCAATTTTACTTGTTTAATTTAGGGAATTGTTACTGAATTAAGGGAAATAGTTGAGCTTTTGTGTTGGTTGTGCATGTATCAAGGAAGTAATCACCCACAAGTTCATTTTTCACTAGTTGTACGCATTCATAAATTTTTTGTTACTTCTTCTTTTGAGTGATTTGCTCACTGTTTGGTTCATGCCTTAGTGATCTACTCCTGCTGATCGTTACTTCACTTCATCAGTGATCTAACTTATTTTTTCTTTTTTTGATAAGTATCATCAGTGTTCTACCTATTGGAGATGCTATAGAATTATTATAATTATGATATGATTAGATCCTTTTATTAGGATCAGTCATGTATTGGCTTTTATTTGAAATGGACTGGATCAGATTTTCACTTAGTAAAAGTAAATTTATTGAATAGCTCCTAAATGGGGCGCTTGCACCGGTGCAGGGAAATTATCTTTCCTTATGTAAATAGTAATTTATTTGTCATATTCTATACTGTTGTCAATGGATTTAGTGATTGATAAAATGTTGTACTTACAATTCTTTCTTCCTGTTCTTTTTCATTTTCTTTTTCTAATTGTTGGAACTTAGTATAAGAGTATTAGATCTAGGTCCTTACACCTCTCACTAGATAGTGCACAACATTTTTTAGGTTTCGATTTTAACATTTTGTTTTTTCTTTTTGTATATTCTTGATATCTCTTTGTTCTTTCGAGTGACGTGTTTCACCCAAACTTTTATTTAGCAGTGTTTAATCCACTGGTCGGCACATGTTCTGTGAGCTTGTGTGAACATTTATGCATGAATGTGTAGTGTTACTTTGTCATTTGAGTAAATTTTTTTCACAAATGGTTGCTTGCATATATGTCTAATTTGGAAATGGCTTGACCTAGTTGGATTTTTCTTTTTTTTTTTTGTATGTGTGATTTTCTACTTGAAGAATTAAGGGATTTACTCCAACTAAGTATGCTTATAGATACTTACTCTTTCTGTGCATGTGGGGACACATTACATGTATATATTAATGCTGAATAATGACGGTTCGTCCAAATAATGCCAAAGCGAAATTGTTAGATTTGGATCCAGCCCAGCATTGTGCCTAGAGTAACAGTATATGTGGAATTGTGGATAACCATGGCCATATTTATGCAGCAAGATGTGATGTCCTAAACATATAGAGATGGAAGCTTTTAAATGCGCCTCACTCATCAATCTCACTTCCGTTGCATCTCTGTTTGATGAATTTTCTTGCTTTTGCAGGTTGAGGAGAAAATGAGAGTAGACCATGAAAGGAAGTGCCGTAAACTGAAGCGTTTAGATGAAAGAGGTGCTGAGGCTCAGAGAGTTGACGCGACAAGAACTCTAGTTAGGAGTCTTTCCACAAAAATAAGAATTGCAATTCAGTCGGTTGATAACATTTCTGTGAAGATAAATAAATTGAGAGATGAAGAATTGTGGCCACAATTGAATGATTTTATTCAAGGGTAAGGGATTCTATGATTTTTATATATCTTCTTGCAAGCATTCTGCATTTCTTCCTATTCTGTGTTGTGTTACCCTGAAGAATAACGTTCTCAAATGGTCTTTCAAGCATTGTAGGATAGAGTTGTGAGCCTTACGATTTGTTTATTTTTTTAATATATATTTCCTTCATATTTTCTCTCTTTTGTTTGTTTCGTTTTTTTTATCTTTTTTGGGTATTTTGGGATGTGAATACTTGTCCTCCTGATAAATATTTTTTATTCATCAGCATTGTGGATTTTTTGTTATTGGCAGTAGTCAGAGGGGTGTTAATTTTTCACTTTTGTTGCCAATATTTAACTATGTCCAGTACACTGAAAATGAACAATCATAAGTCGGAATATGGTCTGTCTTTAACATGTGGCTATGACTTGGTACTACCAGACAAGGCTCTTTTTCAAGGGTTGAGTTGCCAGGTTTGTTAACTCCCAATTGATCTCCCATAACCCTCCTTGCTGTATTATATCATGATAAGTCATGGATGGATCTGAGGTATCAAAATTAGAACTAGTTGAGGCAGTGTAAACTATCCTACTTAAGTACTAACATTTTATTTTCGACTTTCTTTATTTTTTTATGAGTGTGGGTTTTTTTTAATTTTTGGGTGGGGTGGGGTGGGGTGGTTCTGATGTGCAGGCTTGGCTCATAGGCAAAGTGAGCTGCACTGGCCCTATATGGTGCTTATGGAAACATTGCCAATTGATGTGCAAGAGGCTTCCAGGACTTGATTCCATAGCCTTCATTACCTGGTTTCTGCTCATGTTTGGTTTACAGGCAAAGCTAGTAATAGGGTTTTATTAATAGTTGTTTCTCTCCTACATGGTTCAAATCTATTGCTTCTCTTCCCAAGTTCAGAAAGAGTAAACTATGTGATAACTGGATTTGGGTCAGTAAAGCCGTTGGCAGTCCTTGATCATTTTATAAAGGAGGGATTGCTTGAAGCTTATTTCTAGAACTTACTACCGTTGTCAGAAAAAAATCAACGATTCTTTGTCAACTTTTGTGGAAGAACTAAAAGGGAAAAAAAAGGAGAAACAATAAGAAAATAGAAGATGTAGGAGATGATGTTGCTTCTCTCTGCTATCAGGCTCCCCTCGTAAGAGAAGTTTGCATTCATATTGGCGAGGGTTACATCCCACATTTACTGCTGCAGGGATATTTAGAAAAGTAGTAATAGGAGGTCGCTAGTGAAGAATTTGACGATATCACTACTCCTCTCCTATGTTGTCCCACAACCTTGTCTGACCCTCTACCTGTTCTTGCTCAGTGGATCATGCTGCTGCTTTGTTTCTCTTGCCTTTTACTTGTGTGTTCCAAATTAAAGTTGTTGCTGGAGCAATTCCTCTTTTCCCTCTTCATATTCTCACGGCACGTCCCCAACAAAAAAAAGGTGGTGTTTGTTAAGAATATAATTACTGATTGAAGGTAAGAGAAAGGAAAAGGAATGGGAAAGAGAGAAAGAGAAAGGAGGAAAGTAAGAACTCATTGAAAGTTACAGAAAGGAAGACAAAAAGGGAAGGGAAAAGGAGAAAAATAGGTGGAGAAAAGGGACCATTGGCAAGTATGTGGGCTTAATTTGCTGTCAACCCAAGTCTATTTTGGGTATGTTATTTGGCCCAAGGTCTTCAGATTAGCACTCACAGCTATGGTTTTTTCACCAGCTGTTAATTGTTAGAGGTGATATTTTACCTGTATCTTTTGTTTTTGGGTTTAGTAAGGTTCTGTTTAGTCTTTTTTCAGATGCAAATGAAGCCTACAGAAATCTTCAACAAGCCTTGGTTGATATTGTATGGATGCTATTTTCATTTTATTATTTTCTATTCTGGCAGTTGGGACCCCTATATTTGAATTGTCATTTGGCTGTGAGAAATTACCTTGACAAATTTTATCTGCAAGTTGATTGCTCGGGTGTATGTTTTTGTTTGACGGGCTGTTTTTTTCAGTGTTGGAACTGGCAATTTCTTTATAACCTCAATCAATGTGGGGAAGTGTTGGATATATAATATGCATTATTTCCTTCGTCACATGTAAAGGGGGGGTCTGGCATATGCTTACACACCTCATAACCTGTCTTTTTTACAGTGTATTTATGTTTCAGATTATTTTTTTTCCTTTTTGGTTTTTTTGGGGGATGATGTGAATCCTATTATTTTGATGGTTGAATTTGTGGATTTTGTTGCTTAACAGGTTAACCAGAATGTGGAAATCTATGCTTGAATGCCATCATATTCAGTGCCAAGCTATTGGACATGCAAGACGATTAGATGCTGTTGCATCCCACAAGCACTCTAGTGATGCGCATCTTGAAGTGACTTTGCAGCTTGAACATGAGCTTCTTAATTGGACGTTAAGATTCTCTTGTTGGGTTGGTGCCCAGAAGGGTTATGTCAGAGCACTCAATAACTGGCTTCTGAAATGTCTTCTATATGAACCTGAAGAAACACCTGATGGTGTTGTTCCCTTCTCACCAGGTAGAATAGGTGCGCCTCCTGTTTTCGTAGTCTGTAATCAGTGGTCACAATTAGTGGACAGAATTTCTGGGAAGGAAGTGGTTGATTCTCTGCGTGATTTTGCCACCAGCGTGCTTCAGCTATGGGAGCATGATAAGCTAGAAATGCGCAAGTGGATGATGGTGAACAAGGGTATGGAGAAGAAAGTTAAGAACTTCGAGAGGGAGGACCAGAAGATACAGAAGGAGATTCAAGCATTGGACAAAATGATGGTTCTGGTCTCTGGGGATGGCAATGGTCTTTCAGTAGGCGGACATGTGTATCAGAGTGACACTAGCAAAACTAGTAGCCTGCAGGTGAGTCTGCAACATATTTTTCAGGCCATGGAGAGGTTCACTGCAAACTCCTTGAAAGCATACGAGGAGTTGTTGCAACGTATTGAGGAGGATAGACTTGCTCGGGAGAATGAGAAAGTGTCATAGGGTTGCATAGTGAATTGATATTGCTTCATCTATTTTGAGTGGGTAGTTCAGTACGTGCAGTGGGCAGTCCTGTTGAGAAATTATTTGAAGCTTGAGATTATTAATGGGCAAATGACTGAAGATTTAAGAGCAAGACTCGTGTCAGACAATATTAGTTCCTATTGCTTTGGTTCTGCAAGAGGATGGTTGTCTGCTGCTTCGGCTGATTCTTGCATCATTGGCCGGGGGAAGAGTTGGGTGTTAAGTTATGATGGTGTAACATCTGCTCTGCATTGGCAGCTTGGATCTGTGCAAATGGCAATTGCCTATGGAGGAGAGGGGAGGGGAGGCGTGAAGAAGGGGGGGTGAGTCTTGTGGGCTAAACTTGCTGTGGTTATACAACTGAAGACATGACCCAGAAGAGGTTCAGAAGCTGTAGCTGGTCACTTGGGATCAATGCTTTGCTGAATCTGTGTTTGCCCAGGTATATTTTGTGAGCCGGTGTTGCTGCTGAGTGAAACATGAACACAGACTTGCTGCATAAACTTGACTTTGTTTCAATGCATCTCAATTGTTGATCTGGCATTGAGACCAGCTTTGCATGGGAAAGTGGTGCAGGGTGTGCATCCAGGAATGAAGACCAGTTTGTGCATGCGGGGCACGGAGTCCTTTGGTGAGGCCGATTTTATTACTTCAATTTTGCACTAGGATGGATGACTGAGAGACTGACTAGATGATTTATAAGTGCTCAGGCATATATGGGCTGTGTTTTAGTGACGCAAGTCATGGAAATGCCCAAATATCAGAGATCTTGTAAAATAGGGATATCGGCAATATTCTTCCTTAATAATCTTAGTTAAATTATTGTACTTAATTATTCTTTTTCTGTTACAGAAACATATTATAAATACCCTCTGTAGAGTGGTGTTGAAACTTTTGTAATGGGAAATTGGTCTCTATATCCTGTGCACTCTGCCTAACCTGAGTGAGTGATGCATGTTACACGCACCACCAAAGATGAATGGTGGTGTACACCACCACCACCATTATTTGCAGAACAATGGTGTGCCGACAAAAAAGGCATGAGAATAATGAAATTATGCATCTTTATGTCTCTTTACCCCCCCGGTCTCTTCTCCTTTTAGTTTCGTTTTCCTATCATTATTTTTATTATTTTGTTTCCATTGGACGTGATGGGATTATCTTCAAATAATTGAGGTGTACATCTTCACAGCTTGACTATCTCATTTAGAGACAATCTGGGTTGTAAAGATAAAGAGAGTGTAGATGTGTTTTGCCGACATTGCTGCATGCAGTTCCTTGAGTGAGATATTAAAATCTGCGATCACCGTCCAAATCTGCAGCTCAGCATCTCCAATCAGTTTTGCTTACAGTAATAATAGACGCCAAATATATACGTAATATCAACAAATGTTAGTATTTGGGTATCCAATCCAATAATAAAAGGGATTCATCTTGGCAGGAGTTCTTTCAAAAATTGGGAACCTCTAAGGGGTTTTTAAGATTATCAATACCCCATGTTTGTTTTCCCAACAAAATCTGAACTGTTTTCTATAGAAGATCAAAGATTTGGTTCAAACTCATCATCATCATCAAAAAGATTCTGATTTTATCATCTCCTAGAACCGTTGAAATTGCGCCACGTATTTGATAATCACAAAGAGTGACATATATCAAGTAGTATTAACTATCAAGAAGTTAAAAGACTGATGCATTAATTAAACGAGACCATTCATACTCTTTATTTGAAATTAAGTGGAGAAAAGCCTGAAAACTATTTTGAAACTTAATAAGATTAGCCACTGTAATAGAGATTATCACCGTGTGTGAAAGATTTGAAAATAGAGAGAGAGAGAGAGAGAGTAGAGAGAGAATCGTGAAGAAATGGGTATCTTTCTTTGATCTTCTTCACTTCTTTCACTTCATACTCTCTCTCTCTCTCCATAATGGTTTTACTTGCCATCTAAGGACAAGTCTGAGACAGTGACTTAGAGATGGGCTGTTGTGAATCGTCGTTGCAAGAAGCAGAGACACACCCAGAAAAGGACCACCATCACCAGCAGCAGAGCCCAAACCCACCCTTCAATCACCCTCCGATCTCTGGCGGAGCCGACACGACCACAGCCACCGGAGTCCCGTCCTTCTCGGAGTTCTCTTTCTCGGACTTGAAAGCTGCGACCAACAACTTCAGCTCCGACTACATCGTCTCCGAAAGCGGCGAAAGAGCCCCCAATCTTGTGTACAAGGGCCGCCTACAGAACCGCCGATGGATCGCCGTCAAGAAATTCACGAAATTGGCCTGGCCAGACCCAAAGCAATTTGCGGTATCATGCTCTTCATTCACATTACTTACTTATATTTGTTTAATCAACCCTTTTCATTGTCACTTCAAAGTGTATGCATTACTTTTACGGGTTTTAGGATGAGGCGTGGGGTGTTGGAAAGTTGCGGCATCGAAGTCTTGCAAATTTGATCGGGTACTGCTGTGATGATGATGAGAGGTTGCTTATTGCTGAGTACATGCCTAATGATACTCTTGCTAAGCATCTGTTTCACTGTATGTACAAGTTTTATTGCATTTGGGATTCGTAGTTTGCTAATTAACGTTTTCAAGATTTACTTCAGTTCTTGGATTGGTAAATTTTTCTAAATTTTGAGCTAGTCTGTTGTGGTGAATGTCTCAATTGGATTTCGGTAGTTTGCTTGGATCTTTGACAAATAGGCATTCAAAATAGAACCTAGCGTGATATGCCCATGAATGAAGTAATTGTCTGAGTTTATTTCTTTCTGCTTTATTATATGTTTTGTGTACTTAGTAAGACTGCATGAGTGGTCTAAAGGGAGGGAAAATGTCTAGAGAGAAGGGTGGTAATGTGGATCCATTTGCATTGCCAACTTATGTACTTCTGCTTGCAGTTGACATTGGATGATGCTTGTATTAGGTTTGCATTTATTTATCTTCAGTGGTTTGGTGGAGCTTAATTACTCTATGATGAGATTAAGTTTCCATTTGTACCCTTGATAGGTTTTTGGTGGTCCTTGATTACAATACACTATTGTGCACGGATAGGATGAATCTAAGAAATGTGTGCCATACTCAATCTTAATTGATTCTGTCTGGATATTTTCATTGGTTTGGAATGCTAATCAAAATTATTTGTTTCATATTATATACACAAGTAAATTTGGAAGTGATGGTGTTATATTTTGGGTTCTATTTTTCCTTCTAACTTAATTGTTATTTCTTTCCTTTCTTATAAGCCTCTACCTTCAAAATTGAGAATAGTGGATGTGTATCCATTTGGGTTAGATAATTTCAGGTATTCATTTCTTCTTACAGGGGAAAATCAGACCATTGAGTGGGCCATGCGTTTGAGAGTGGCACTTTACATAGCTGAAGCCTTAAACTATTGTAGCTCTGAAGGTCGTCCATTGTACCACGACCTGAATGCTTATAGGGTTCTCTTTGATGAGGTGTTGTTTATCTCCTAGGACATTTTTGAAGTTTATTCATTTTTTTTGCATGTGATTGTTATTTATTAACCTTTCTGTCGTATACAGTGATCTAATGTTCGGATGGACATTGTAGGATGGTGATCCACGGCTTTCATGTTTCGGTTTGATGAAAAATAGTAGGGATGGGAAAAGCTATAGCACAAATCTTGCCTACACGCCTCCAGAGTATCTACGGAATGGTGATTGTTTTTGTTTCGATTCAATTGTTAATCATATGGGGTGTTGTAGTTTTAAGGGTTAAAACAGTTATTTCTTGTTTTCAGTTGACTAATCTTTCTTCTGTGGTTATACTTACTGAAATTACATATTCTATATTGTAGGAAGGGTCACTCCTGAAAGTGTTATATATAGCTTTGGCACTGCCCTTTTGGATCTACTAAGTGGAAAGCACATCCCTCCAAGTCATGTGAGTTGCTTATATCTTTTAAGAGTATTCTATGTACCTATAACATTTGTCAAAAACCTTCCTTTGGGGATTTTAAGAACTTTGATGTCCCCAGATGCTACTGAATGTGCACCGTGAACGTTAGCAATATCAATTTTTGGAAGAATGTTGAACTCCGAAAACAATTTGTGAGGAAACTGATCAAGTTTCATGTGTTTGCGTCTCAATTAACAATTTTGTGCTAGTTTTCAAAACTTATGGTAATTCAAACCAAAAAGCATTTGCATGATCTTATTAAGAACATGACATGATTCGGGGTAGGGACCATCCAAGATATGATTTTGGTCTCTTTCGTACATTGCCCTAAATGGTGTTCCTTTGGTAGAATGGTTTTCTGAAATGTAATAGGTACATATAAGTAATTTTAATACATGGTATGACAACGTCGCAATATTAAGAAATTCACTTGCAATGCTTGCTGGTGAGCTTCAAAATCAACTCATTGCCGTCATTTATCTGTCATTATGGGATGAAAATTTTCCAAACCTTCACAATGTAAGCTTGAAAGGCTAATAAATAGGAGACGGATTAGCCCATTGGTAGAGGCTCCTCCATCCATTCTTGTAGTCTTGGGTTCAACTGTTCCTCATCCTCCCCGACCCCCAGGTCTTTGGCCTCCCATGTACCAAAAAAAGAAAAAGGACTAATAAATGTCAAAGCATGTTTTCAAGCAACAGTGTTGGGAAGATTACAAATTTGGATGACCTCTTACAGAAGGGACAAGAGACATGCATGGGATCTGTGTTGTCCTTGTGAGGGTTGAAGTAAGCTTAGAAAAGTGATCTGTAACCGCAATAATTTCCATGTGTCCTAGGTTGTCCACACACAGAAGTCATGCTTATGCTTATCACAGGACAGCTAGTGATGGTTGAAGTTATATAATGATTGCTATTTCTCATTCTACCCTAAACTCTTGGGCATGTTATGTGTCACACCCCACCCCAGAGGTAGCTATATGACCATCTTAAGGTAAGGTGGACCTTACAAACTTAGCATCTAAACATACAATTAACAAAATAATCAAGAAATAATTATGTGGGCCATATGTAATACAAACACAATAAAGCTCATATATATATGTATATAACATTAAAGTGATGTACAAACATTCATTCACAGGTATGTACATATGAACTAAACTTTCTCCCATATTCATATGTTACATATGAAAGAGTGACACAAAATATACAATGAGTACAACTGGCCTCATTTAGTCCTAGACTCCTCATCCCACACCTAGACTCAGCAGTGAACTCAAGCTCATTTGGGTACCTGAAAAGGAACCATTGTAGGGGTGTGAGTAAATCACGTGCTCAGTGAATGTAATAACTCACAAGAATATAAGTAACAATACTTCAAGATAAATGATCACCACAACTCATTGAATAAAATAACTATGTTAGCTTTGAGTCCAAACGATACTACACACATCTCATATTGCAATCATTTTATATCACATTTCTCATATATTGGCCACCGGCCATGCACTATGAATGAATTAGCCTTATAGGCAATGTCCTTGGACAGTGATGTATAATGCATGAAATAGCCTTGTAAGTAACGTCTCCTGGACAATGATGTATAAGGTATGAAATAGCCTTATAGGCAACGCCCCATGGACAGGAAAATGCATTGGCTTTGAATTACATCACAACCACCACATAAACATCTTGATGAATATTCCATATAAATCAACACATCCAAAACTCACATAAATACATATTTGTATTCTAACCAACATTCATTATGAATTAGCACACCCACCTCAACCACTAGAATAGATAGCCAAGTCATTCTTTTGGTGAAGTTGAAGTATGCCTACTCGCCTCAAAACCTTGAATCAAGCTACACAAGTTTTCCCTTTCTTTCTCTTCTTTTCTTTCCTTTTTTGCCTCTTTTTCGTTCACTTTCTCTCCTAACAAACAAAATTTCTAACAAACTCCCCTCTTTCTACCCAAGCTCCTCTCTTCTCTATCTTTTCTTTTGTTATCATCTTACAACTATAGATATATTTTGTATAACTATCATCTTATGTGTCACATACACACAACATAATAGGTGAAGTACAAACCTAGGTGTCAAGCATATAAATCATGCTACCAAGCACCTTTATGACTAAGTCACAACATAATAGGTGAAGCACACACCTGGGTGCGGTGCGCACACACACACACACGCTATAGGTGAAGCATACACCTATGTGTCACACACACACTTAAACACCCTAGCACCTTGATGACTAAGTGTTACAAACCGACATTTTTCAAGTGAACTAGGCTGTGTGGCACTTGTCTTGGGCGGCACCAAGCAAGTCAGCCAAAAGGACACCTCGCAAATTAAGTCAACACAGACACCCAAAGGTGCATAAGTGAGCAACTTTGAAGTAACAAGCTAAGAACGTTTAAAGAAACAATCGAGGCAAATGGCACACAATTTGCA
This sequence comes from Euryodendron excelsum, assembly GCA_033060915.1. Taxonomy (NCBI): domain Eukaryota; kingdom Viridiplantae; phylum Streptophyta; class Magnoliopsida; order Ericales; family Pentaphylacaceae; genus Euryodendron; species Euryodendron excelsum. Next base: position 56,466,853 of record CM065379.1, on the reverse strand, counting down.
AGCAACAAGATCACTTTTATTGCATTAACAAGCAATTTCAGATTACAATTAAGTGGGGAGTTTAGATAGCCAACAACTGACAAGGTAGGGACTTGGACTCACCTTACTATCCTCCCTACTTTGTCCCTTGTTGGCCTTGACAAATTGTGTGCCATTTGCCTCGATTGTTGTTTTAAACGTTCTTAATTTGTTGCTTTAAAATTGTTCATTTGTGGACCTTTGGGGGGGTGTGTTGGCTTAATTTGTGAGGTGCCCTTTTGGCTAACTTGCTTGGTGCCGCCCAAGACAAGTGCCACACAGTCTAGTTCACTTGAAAAGTGTTGGTTTGTGACATTTGGTATCAGAGCACGGTGGTTGCTTGAAGGATCCGGGAACCATGCCTCCAAAGAAGTCAGCACAAGACCGCCTCGACGAAATGGAGGTGGAAATGGAAAGGCTAAGACGTGAGACGGCGGAAAGCTTGGCCAGGCTCGGTGATTGCCTAGACCTAATGCAAGTAAGCATGGCAGCTGAGACGCCCTAGTTCACTTGAAAAGTGTGGTCCGTGACACTAAGCATGTTTACTTAGTCACTTTGATTAAGATAATTAATCCTTACTTAAAATTAATTAATCAAGTTTAGTCACTAATAAAGTGCAAGAATTTAATCAACATTAAATCATGTCATTTAAGCTTCTTGATTAAGCTAATAAAAATCCAATTAAGCCAAATACTACAAAATGAAGGTATGGATCTCACATTATGTTTCAGTAAACAATTTATTTTTATGTATTGGATCATCTGAGACAGACGGGTCCAGTTTTGGGTTAAAGCAAGAGTCTTGTTGCTATAGGAACGACCATCCAACCAACTCTCCAAATAATTCAGTTACGACATGAAGCCGTGGAAGCCCTGAGGTAAAGATTGTGTTAGTGTCTAAATTGGCAATTATACTTCGGATGAGTTGGTCCGAGGTTACATCAGATCAGTTTTTATCATCATTGTTAAGGACTTGGGAGCATATGGATAATGGAATTTGATTGTAGAATTGTTTGTCTGACATTAAAGAAAAAATAGTAAAGAAATTAACCTCCAAATATGCTTCGGATTTTTTTTTGGAGGGGGGGTGGGGTGCGAAGAAAATAAGTGGAGAGGCATTCTTGCCAATCTTATTTTACAGTTCTGACAGGCTGCAGAAAGCATATCAAAAGATTCCTTAGTTTTCATTTATTTGTTATTGCGTACCTTCGACTACGATGATTTTTTTTTTTTTATTATAAGTAAATAAGCTAAATATATTAAAAAGATGCCAGAAAGGGGTGCCACCTATGTAAACAGGCTGTATACAAAAAAACAGGATGATGGCAACATTTGTTTCTATTTTCTCTCCTTTGGAACAACATAAAAGTTTATTATCAGTTGATTTTTTACTCTACATGTATGCAGGCTCTTGATATGATACGTGGAAAGAACATTATTCTCTTAATGGATTCACATTTGGAGGGGAAGTTTTCTACAGAAGAAGCAACATCAGTTGTTGGTCTTGCCTCACAATGTTTGCAACATGAACCTAGAGAGCGGCCTAGTACAAAGGACCTTGTTGCGACACTTACTCCACTGCAAACAAAATCTGACGTAAGGAACATTGCTCTTCTGAAATTACATTCTCCTATATTTACCACTTTTTACTGAGAGTTTGACATGGCTTTCCTATATGATTATCCATTGCTATTTTGATGATTCATCAGCTAGATAGTTACTCTCTAATCTCTCATTTGTGATTTGAATGGGTTCGTGCTGCAAATCACTGCCTTTGTAATGTATCGTTTGACACAACGGAGTATGGTTGTTTCATATTGTTTTTGATATTTAAATGGGAGTAGTTTCTAGTGACAGTGGCCATACAAAGAACTTCGGTATTGGCATTGTTATGGGATTTTAAACTCTTCATGCTTGATTCTAGAGAAACTTGATTTTCAAATCAATTTGTTTTTGTAGTTCCTCACTTCCTGCTGATTTGAGAATTTGTTACCACATAATTATTTATCCTAAACAAGATTATATGGCCGAATATATTTGTAATATTTCCATGGTCCTTTCAACAAATGTGAGCAGTTAACTATTACATAGCCATCTAAGTAGTAAAACAGCTCAGGCAATAATCTTCCCGAAGTTACAGTATTGGTCTTTATTTTATCATTTTATTATTTTTATAATAAGTGACTATTGATTTTTATTTGCACAAGAACATTATAAATTATTTCAGTGACGGGGTCAAATGTTATGCATGGGTGTTTTTTTTTCGTTGTTTAAGTGTTTGTTTATTTAACATTTTTTAACATGAAAGTAAAAATTTGCGGCAACTGGCAACAACTTTTTTAACTATATATTGAAATATCCTGTGATAATCACCCTATCATTAAAGTTTGTATATATATATGTCTGCTTGCCAACATATTATTGGCATAGTTACTAGAGAAGTATGTGTGATGAAGTGAAATTGAAAGTTCAAATTTTGGAAGAAGCACCTCAGGGAATCCAAGACATTGTTCACAGATTGGAATTGCAAAGAAAAAGAAGAAATTCACATTTTCTGTAGCCTGTAGGATGTGGGTTTCTGAGGCAATTAGTTTATTGTAACCTTCTACTTGGTATCTCTAATTTTGGAATAAGTGCAGTGATTTTGTTTCCAATTGATGATTCCTGTTAGTGCCTCATGCAATGAATGGTTGGAGATATCAAGCTTCATATTGAAGGCAGAATAATTGTATGTTATGAAGCACTTCTATGAATGGAATGTGTCTTCTGTAATTTTTGTAATTTTTCTTAGCATGCGTGCCGCTAGCAACAGTGCAGTTGTATACCTTGTTTCTGTTAACCTCATGGCATTATGACAGATCTGCCAATGGTTGAAATATGATCTATCTCATGTATCTAATTATATTAGTGCTTTGTACAATTCATCACGCATCATATGCAGAGTAATTTTCCTGAAACATTCCTGAATGCACTTGATGTAAATTATATATAAGGCTAAAATAATTAAAATCGAATAATTAGAAACCTTTTGTTTCTGAATTGAATGAGTCAGTAGCCTTTTTGCACTGCCCTTTTGTCGGCTGTCTTCACCTACTAAAGAACTTTGTCTGAGGTGCATCGATGTGCTTTTGCCTCACCTCCCTCAAAGTTCCTTTAATTCATATTTACAAGAAGCGTGCCAAGTGCCAATCAATTATACTTTTGTATCACTCCCGCTGAATCTGCTGAGGTCGACAGAAGATGAATGGGATCAGTGTTTTAAGTATCTGACTTCTGTGAATCTGGTTCTCAGGTTCCTTCTTACGTCATGCTTGGGATTTCAAAGCATGAGGAAGCCCCACCAACCCCTCAGCGCACTCTTTCACCAATGGGTGAGGCCTGTTCACGGATGGACCTCACAGCAATCCATCAACTCTTGGTTATGATGCACTACCGGGATGATGAAGGAAGCAATGAGGTAATTGACTTGTATGGGAGGGCTCTCGCATGTCCATGCCCTTTACATTTTATGCTATAAGGTTTATGTGGTTGTTGTTTGGTTCAGTTATCTTTCCAAGAGTGGACCCAACAGATGAGAGATATGCTGGAGGCAAGGAAGCGTGGGGACTTTGCATTTCGTGATAAGGATTTTAAAACAGCCATTGATTGTTATTCTCAGGTAAGTGTATTTCTCTTGTGCAATATATATATTATTGGGCTGAGAACATACCATGAAGTGTTATGATTGTGGGTCAATCTACGTCCTATTGGTGACTTTTTATGTATTCTTTTCAGTTGTTTCTTTGTTTTCCTTGTCAATGGCACGTCCCTCCCTCGGATACTTCTATATATGTTCCCACTGTTGAGAGGATTGAAAAATTCAGCTCTTGTATGAACAAAAGATTGTAGCAACAAGGGATGTGATGTTCTCTATGGTTCCTTTTGTCTGGTTGCATGTGCAGTTTATAGATGTAGGAACCATGGTCTCTCCAACTGTTTATGCACGGCGAAGTCTATGTTTTCTCCTATGTGATCAACCTGACGCTGCCCTTCGAGATGCAATGCAAGCACAATGTGTCTCTCCAGACTGGCCAACGGCCTTCTACATGCAATCAGTCGCCCTTGCCAAGCTGGACATGCACCAGGATGCTGCTGACATGTTGAATGAAGCTACTGGACTTGAAGAGAAGAGGCAAAAGGGTGGCAGAGGATCATGAGAATTGACCTAAGTAATCATGAGCGAAGCAATTCACGACACCCATTGTTCTTACCACCTCTCCCAGTTCGTTAATCTGAGTAGGGAATTGAAGTCTTCTTCTCAATTGCAAATGTCTTATAGAGCAACATTTGTTCTTTGCATTAACACAGGCTTGTTTTTGCACCACTTGAGTATGGGTTTCAATCCAAAGAAACACATTCCCGCAGGTCACTTGAACATTTCTTTTAAAAAAAAGAGAAATTTTTTGTTTTCCAGCAGCCACACGCCACACTCTGGGTTGCACACTGGCTGAGATTTGGCTCTTTTGTGGTTTAGTTGCTCGTAAGTTTTAGGTCCTATGGGTTATTTGGTTGAGTCAACAAGAAGTAATTGGGAGGGTCTATTTTCTAGCATTGTTTCATTTGTCTGCCAATACCTCATTGGCTGGTTAGGCAGCTGATTTCCTGCAAAAATTCTGGCCTGGTCCGCCTCGTGTGCACCACCGATAGGCACAGCAAACAACAGTGTCGTCTCCCAAAGAGGCAGGCCCAGCATGAACGAAGGCATCATCTTTCATAAAATGTTGAATCTCAAATTTGTTTGATGGCAAATTATCAAGGAATTATGTAGGCCCTCAGGTGCAATTGTGTAGAAAACACAGTGTGAAAAGCCACAAAGGGTGCCCAGTGATCACTGGTCCTGTTCAAACCATGATGTCTTAAATTCGATCTATTCTGTGTCCTAACGCCTCTTTGTGGTTAGCTATTATTTATAGAATACATAAAGTTTATGTAATTTGTGTAGGCTCTACCAGTTTTATAGGATCAAGTTTAAAAAAAAAATGGTAAAATATGCACACACATGGATTGACAAAATGAAAACAAAACAGAAAGATTGGTGCTGGTGCCTGCAATTTTCTGTATTTTTTTTGGTACTACAGAATGAAAAAAAGCAAAAAGGAGAAAGGAAAAAATAAAAGAAACCACATGGCTACCCCCTAGGGAAGGAGGTGCTAAGCATGTTGGCAATAAGAGCTTGACAGACTTCTTCTAGGGGTCCTCCATAACCACCAGGAGTTCATCTTGAGCATTTCCCATTTTGGCTAGAATATTTGCACACTGGTTTCCTTCTCGTGGAACTTGAGAGATGGTGCAGTTGCACCTATGCATTAAAAATCTTGAGTCTTCAACCAGTGCTCGGTAAACATAACCTTGTTTGGGGCCTTCCTTGATTGCTTTAACAGCGTCTTCAGAGTCAGCTTCAATAGCTATACCAAACATGCCTTTCTGCAGAATGACAATGAGCCCTCTGTAAATACCCCAAAGTTTTGCTTCCAAGCTTGTACTGCTTGCCAATTTCTCACAGAAGCCACACACCCAATTCCCTCCTTTGTCACGGAATAGGCCTCCAAAACCAACTGGCCCGAGTTGCCAAAGGAGCTCCTATCAGTGTTGAGCTTCATTTTCTCTGTCAAAGGAGGATGCCATTTTATGAAGTTAGTAGCTCTCTTATCAGTAAAGTCAAGGGCCAGAAATGCCTCAGATATATCCATGGCAAGGCCAATGATTCTTCTCCTAGTTTTTAGAATTTCCATTTCAGTGTTATCAAACACTTTGGCATTTCTGTCTTTCCAGATTTGCCATATAGTCGCTATAAAAATGAAGTTCCAGTTAATGTTCTCAATCTGGGTCATTTTCTCCTTGATGTTTATCTTGATCCAATCAAAGATGGATCTATTAGAGTCAAGTTTCAGGCAATGAGTGTCTCTAAGACTGTTTCAAGCTTTTTTGGATTCCCAGCAACCCTAAACAAGTGTTCAATGGATTCAATAAAAGTATTGCATCTGGGGCACAAGTCACAAGAGGTCAAGCCTCTATTGGCTCTCATTTGATCAGTCAAGACTTTCGCATTTATAACAATCCATATAAACATTTCAATTTCTTGGGGAATCTTGAGTTTCCAAACCCATTTCCAGTCATAATTATTCCCCTCATCTCCTTTGATGACCTTATAGGCCGAGGCAGTGGTGAATTGGCCATCAGGATTCCTAGTCCAACTAGGGGCATCAGGATAATTAGAGAAAATAGGAAGTTTTATATTCAAAATATTTTTTCTATATCCAAATGGGATATAAGATTGGCAATGTTCTCTAGCTCCCACTGACCCTCACCATTGATGAGATCTCTCACTTTGGATTGATTAGTGGTGTGGGGGCCAGGGTGGGATAGAGCAAGGGTTTTATCCTCACACCACCAATCTTCCCAAGTGGATATGACCTCACCATTGCCCATGGTCCATTTGATTTCTTTTGTCAAGATATCTCTAGTTTTAGTAATGCTTCTCCATACATGGGAAGCCTTCCTCTTCATAGGCCAATCAAAAAGAGAGGTATTGGAAAGATACTAAGCTTTTAGAACCTTAACCCATAGAGCTTCTTCATTTGTGATGATGGTCCACCCTGTTGAAATTATTTTCAAAATATATAATATATGTAGTAGTTTAGGGGTTTTCCATTTTGGTTTTGACTAGCTTCGAAGAAAGTCTTTATTGCCTTATTAAATGAATCCTACATCGAAAAGTGAGAAGTTTTGTAAGGTATTTATAAATGCCAACAACTTTCTATATATTGCTTTAGAGCAATGATTGGGTGTAGCACTCAAGTGTGAGCATGTGTGCCAAGCCACATGTGCGCTACTCGCACGTCTCGCGTGCGAGTCGCGTGGCGCAATGTGACGCTTTAGTGGCGCACTTGGCACTTGGACACGTGGCACATGCACGTGTGGCGTGTGATCAAGACCATTGATTTTTGTCAATCATGATGATCAACGATCGGATGGCTAATACATAAGCAAAAAGGATCGTATGGTGAGAACCACACCTGATCATAGAGGTGTGATGTATGATATGATCAAATAATAAATAGATGCGATCTACACCGTTAGATTAAGAAATGGGCGATCCGACGGCTGTGTTTAAACCTGCAAGTGACTGTTAGAAATCAATTATTATTTGAATTCTAACAGTCATGTCTGGTCCAAAAAGACATCAAAATGTCTATAAAAACATGGCAAATTCGCAGACAAAAATATATAATTTTTCCTACAACTTCTCTATATATTGAAAGGCAATACAGTTCTTGATTCTTTTCTAGTTTTATTATTCATCATCTCTGAAGTCTGTTTCTGCAGAAATAGACATTCAGATTCTTGGCAGACTTGACAATCAGAGGGTATTCGGGTCTGATTTCGTGTGTGCAACACGCAGTTAGAATTACAGATTTTTCTGGGCTCCATTGTATCCTGGAGGCGATTCGCCATTAACCCGGTGCACACCAGATTCTGAGAATTGGTGGGGGCGAATATCGTCTTAAGGAAAGCGATATTAATCGTGCCTTGGATGCGATTATTCATCTTCTTCTTTCTTTTACAGATTTCTGAACTAACACATCCTAGCTTAGTAAGCAGGGACATGTTTTGGTCCCTTGCTTTCTTGAGGTTTAGTGCCTGCAATTTTCTGGTGAAGGAAACAGGGTGTCTTGCCACTCGTACATTGCTATATTATAGATTATTATTCACATAGTATTACTCTATAGTCTATACCATAAATGCTAAAATATGCCTGTGGATTTCAAGGGGAAAAACAATTGGATAGTAGTTTGGAACCTGGTGGTGGGGAGACATCCCGAAAACATCGCCACGATAGCATTTTGATCTAAATCAGAATCACGTTACCACTCAGTGATAATTGAAGAGGATGAGATTCCTTATGTCTCCTACAGGCTACAGCCCATGGTGATATATATATTGAGCATATGCCAAGGGAAAGCGTCACAACTCACAAGTTTGAATTGTGCATTCCATTGATAATCTCCCTATTAGTCTCAATCAGAAAGAAAAAAAAATGGCTTCCTCCCCTTTGATATCAAGATCCTACCATTCCCGTTCTGTCAGCTTGCCCTGCCGATCTCATCCACTCATTCCTCAATTCGCTGACCATTTGTGCAGACTAAGGGCTTCTGAGGCTACCTCTTCATCACTGCCGTCAATAAGCAACAGATTAAATGGCCTTGAAGATTTGTACGACTGTGTTGATGATTTACTTCTATTACCTCATACTCAACAAATATTGGCCCAAGAATGCCATGAGAGATGGGTCGATGAGGCGTTGGACAGATATCTCAGGCTATTGGATGCTTGTGCAACCACCAAAGACATCTTTTCTCAGACAAAGGAAGATGCGAAACAACAACTTTCAACCCTGCGCAGAAGAAGGGATGCAAGTAACTTTGGTGGATACTTAACCTCCAGAAAGAAGGCAAAGAAGGTGATCCTAAAGTTACTGAAGAATTTGAAGAGCATTGGAAACAAAGACATGCTTCTGGCCTTAGATAAAGACCATGAAGCTGTCGCCATTGTTAGCATGTTAAAAGAGGTTGAAGCAGTCACTCTCGCAGTATTGGAGTCCTTGTTGTCCTATGCTGCGGGAACAAAGGTGCAATCAAGGCAAAATGGCTGGTCGTTGGTTTCTAAACTGATGCACCATAAAAATGCAGCATGTCAAGCCAAAGAAACAGTTACCAGTGAGTTCGAGAAGATTGATGCTGCAGTGCACTCGCTTGTTGGACACAAGCCAAGCCAATCTGATGACAATAAGAAAATCGAGACTCTGCAAAACCAACTAGGGAAGTTAGAGTTTAGCATTCAAGGTCTCGAAGAAGTTCTAGATCGCCTGCTCAGGCGTTTAATTAAAACCAGAGTTTCCCTCCTCAACATTCTCAACCACTAGCCAAGACTCTCTTACACGGATAAAATCCTAACAATTAGATGTTCATACTTGTAGTGTAAGTGAGATATATACTTGTAATTTGTCCTCCAATTATAAATCAATATACTCTGCTCAAAATTCTTGATTATACATTACTTTTTTTCTGTTCTTAGTTCTCCAATTCTGACAATAAACATGAAATTGAAAGAAAAATATTTAGAGGGGAAAGAAGCACGACATGCTGAATGATCTCAAGATTCAAAATTATGTCCTTGTGAAATTTGAAAATTTTGATGTTGGCAAATATGAATCACGGTTAAATTTTTTTTTTCTTCATTTAAATCCAAAAATAAGCAGGTATACAACCATGAATGTAGTCTAAGGGGGATGATAGAAGACTGATACAAAAAATTTATGTGATTCACAAGGCAGTTTCAAATCTGATACCATTTGAGAAACAAAAATGTGCTGGCTGTCTTTCTGTTTTGAGGAGTCTAATTAATCTATACTAGCCAGCCTCACTCTATCTTTGTAAATAACGTGAAGAGGTTGGAATGCTTTCTGGGTCTTGCTGGCTTCTCGTGCAACAATTATGCAGAAATCTACCTAACTAATTTGACCAAAAATCATTCAAAACATTGATGAATGTAAAAAAAAAAAAAATTGTGTGAAAATGTGTAAATCATTGTGAGGATTTTTTTTTGTTAAAAGAAGCCAGCCAAACCATCGTCAGGGTGGCTGATGAGCTGAAGTTTTAGTTTTCTCTTGGACTTCTGCATTTCGATCCACTGATTGATCAATTTCTATCACCACCCATAAACTTCAACTCATTCTATCTGGTGACAGTAAATATATTGAAGTTCAACTTTAAGCACCCAGTTACTACAGGTGCATCTATGTTATATGTTCCACCACAAAGATAATTTATCAGACATTTGAGTAAGTTCTGCAACATAACGAGCCTGATTACATGATTGCATCATATGAAATGTACCCTCACAATATTAATTAGTTCTACACATTGGCCATTTGAGTTGGCAATAGATGTATCAAGATTGTTGTGTAACAACACATGAAGAAAATGTAGAAGACGCAGACATATATCCACACGCACACTTGCACGTTGATGGTAAAGAATCAGAAAATAAAATTGGCCCTTAAGTCTAGATCTGCCCAACGCTTGAAGGCACATTGACAAAGAAAAAGAAGAAGAACAAGGATGGCGCTGGCATTTTCTTGCTAGAGGAGACAGACTAGGTGTCAATGCCACTCGTGCATTGCATATTTTATGATAAACACCTCGTGATTTTGGGGTGGTCTGTTTGGGACCTGGTTGGGGGGAGACATTGCGCGAACATTGCCACGATACAATTTAGATCCAGATCAAGATCACATTGCCACTCATTGATAGTTGAAGATGATGAGATTCCTTATGTCCCCTTTACCTCATGATATATATATTGAGTATATGCCAATGGGAAGAGCACAACAATCGCAACCTTTTTGAATTGCAAATTCCACTGCTAAGCCTTATACCAAACTAGAAAGAAAAATGGTTTCCTCTCCTTTGAGATCAAAAGCCTGTTGCCATTCGCGTTCTGTCAGCTTACCATCTAGATCTCATCCGCTCATTCCTCAATTCAATGAACTTCTTTGTAGATTAAAAGCTTCTGAAGCTACCTCCTCTTCATTGCCATCAATAAGCAACAGACTAAGTGGCCTTGAAGACTTGTATGATTGTGTTGAAGACTTGCTTCAACTGCCACACACTCAAAAAGCCTTTGCCCAAGAATGCAACAAGAATTGGGTTGATGAGGCATTAGATGGATATATGAAGCTTTTGGATGTATGTTCTACCACCAAAGATGTCTTCTCGCAGACAAAGCAGGATGTACAAGAACTTCTGTCAATCATGCGCAGAAGAAGGGACGCAAATGACTTTGGGGGTTATGTGGCATCTAGGAAGAAGGCGAGGAAGATGATCGAGAAGTCTCTAAAGGATATGATGACTATCAAAAGCAAAAACGCCCTTCTTGCAGTGGACAAAGACCGTGAAACTGTGGCCATTATTAGCATGCTAAACGAAGTTGAAGCAGTCACTCTGGCCTTGTTTGAGTCCTTGTTGTCCTACATTGCGGGGACAAAACTGCAATCGAGAATGAGAGGCTGGTCTTTTGTTTCTAAGCTGATGCACCAAAAAAGTGTGGCATGCCAAGATGAAGAAACAGTTGCAAGCGACTTTGAGAAGGTTGATGTTGCCTTGCACTCGCTCAATGGTCACAAGACAAGCAAATCTGATGAGATAATTCACATTGACAATGTGCAAAATCGACTGGGGAAGATGGAGTCGAGCATTCAAGATCTTGAAGAAGGGTTAGAGTGCTTGTTCAGGCGTTTAATAAAAACTAGAGTTTTCTTCCTCAACATTCTCAACCACTAGTCGAGAAAATCATGATTGCACTATGTGGGAATCTAAGATGTTGAAGCAGTCAAAATTTTGTTACTCAGGAAAAGCATTTTGATTAGCTGCTCCTACTTGTACTTGAGAAATATAATTGTATTTTATCATCCGAGTATAAATCAAAATATACTTGTGACAATTTTGGGTGCAATGTTACTCCTTAATTTCCTAGTTCAAAAGCATTCATTGAATTTGGGAAACCTGAGTCTCGGGCTCTTGGCGGTCAAGCCAATGGATTCCAGTTTTCCACATGGGGGATACCAATTAAGGGAGTTCTGATAGGTTCAGTGCAGGGTAGGAACAGGGCAAGTCAAGCAGCTTAAGAGGGTTCTATTCCAGAATAGAACGTACCATTTCAATGTAACAAAATATTTTCACTGTGTCAACTAGTTAACTATCCTTTTTGGGTGATCCATTGAAGTTTAAATTTTTCCCAAATTTGAAGAGATATATAAATTATATTTCAATATATCTAAGGCCACACGGGAATTGATGTAATTTAGTGATACCAAAGTTGTCAAGGTTCCAGTTGTCTGAGACTCTCATGAGAACATGATTTAAAGCCTACGCAAGGCCACATGGAAATTTTAATTTCACTGGCTTTAAGAAATGAAAATTGTGCTGGCTGTCTTTCGGTTAGGGGGACTGTCTGATTTAGTCTATACTACAATCATGTGAGTTGATTCATCATTCAGAAAATTGTGCTGTCTATCTTTGATTGATTCATTTTTTAGAAGCCAGACCTGCCTCTCACCATGGTGGCAGATAAGCCAGACAGGGTGCCAATGCCACTCGTGCATCACGTATTTTATGGATCACTCTGCTAAATATGGCTTCTGCTAAGCTATGCCTGTAGTTTTCCAAGTTAAAAACAACTTGGTGGTGTGGCTGGGAGGTGACAATGCATAAACATCTCCTCCGAGAGAGAAGACTAGATCCAAATCGAAATCACGTTGCTATTCATTCATAACTGAATAGGATCAGATTCCTTGTGTCTCATTCAATTACTAATTGCGGGCACACGAGGATTGATATCCAATTTAATTATACCAGGCTGTCAAGATCTCAGTTGTTGCAAGAGAGATGATTAAGATCTGAAATTAATAAGATTCCCATGGCAATTTCAAAACTCAAAACATTTCAAAGCCAAGAAAAATGCCCTGGCTGTCTTTCGGTTTGGAAGCCAGTCTGATTTAGTTTATACTGCTAACAAGTAACATTGTCTGCCGATCTTGGTGGCCATTCTGCAACAATTAGGCAATTGAGATACCTCCCTAGTTAGTATATATGATTGACTAAGCATTCAGAACGTTGGCTAACATAACTTTGTTAGCACAAAAGTCATAGCAAGGAGGCAAGGCCTTGTCCATGAAAGCCACACCTTCATCATCATGGCTGCAGATAAGCTGAAATTTGTCTCAAGGACTTGTAAACTATGGAAGCATTGATGATCTACTTGAGTCACCATGTCTCATAATGGTTTAAGCTAGAAGATGTGACTCGTGAGGGCAACAGGAGGCAGGACCTAGATGTTGTGTTTAATCTAAATCTTGTTCTGCTTGTTAAGTTCCCATATATCATGTAAAGGTAAGTTTGAGACTCACTATCCGATTGTCTCATTTCCTACAATCTGCTCCATTTCTTGAGCCCAAATCATCTCACAAAAAATTATTCACTCAAAACAATGGATAGTCTTCTCCAATAACAACTTGTCTAGTCTACATCTTTCTCCTGCCGAAGGAACAGTAACTTTATATTATGATATTTCACATCTAAGATGTTCATTTTGATGGGAACGAAACCGGATAATTCTCCTTACCTTTTACAAAAGGAAAATGCTATTTCTCAATAGAATCGCATTATTCTTGAGAATATACCGAATCAATCTAAGAGCATACGCAAAATTAATCCTAGCTGCTCCATATCTTGTATGACTAGTTAGTTGGTCTTTTAGCTTTCTCTCTCTCTCTCTCAAAGAGTCAAAAAGGAGGAAAAATAAAGAGTGAAAATCAAGCAATATTGATCTACTCTCATCTTTGAAGGGTGTCACAGCATTGGAAATATTGATCTACCCTCCTCTAGTCATAAGCAAAAGTAATATCGTACCATTTTTTACATAAAACCAAACAATGGGTTCGGCCCTAAATACAGAGGTGATTTTTCCATTAAATGTAATAGCTCCCGTAACACTGCAGTGGACAAGAATACAGTAGAGTCACAGTACTAATAAATAAATAAATAAATAAACAAATTAAAGAAAGAAAGAGACCATTATAGAGTCTGGGAGGTGCCGTAAACAAAAGATGGCACAAATAATAAGAGCAATACTATGGTCATCAATTTTTTTCATCAAATTATCATCTTGAATAGATATAAGGTAATGAAGTTCACATTATCTAATAAAAATAGAATTCATTTACTTGTGTTTATTCATAATAATAATTCGACAAACAAAATTGATGGTCATAACATTTTTTAAATAATAAAGGAAGGGGATGGTGAAAACGATGATCCGAATCACTTTTCTTTGAATAACTTGCATTAATGGGAGAGAAACATAACTCTTAATGGCATGCAAGAAAAGGGCATCTTCATTTTTGGGACTCCAAAATTGCGTAAAAGATGGGATATGGGATAGGATGACTTTTAAAAATGCTTTGAAGTCATATAGGCCTATATGTATATATATACTTTTATCTATATAATTAATATTATCTATATAAGCAAATTGTACGTAATGGAAAGGAGAGGGGGGCCATGCTGTCCAGTCGTGAACCGTCCGATTGGAGGCGGCGTTTCGATGCAGTCACACCTGTATATCAAAATAGCAAAAGGGGCTTAAGCAGTCAAAGAAATTAAGAGAGAAAGTGTGACCAGGCACTTGTATGCGCAGCGACCAAACTTTTTCAAGCCTTCAACTGCATGGTAGCGGCCTTCGATAAAAATTGGCACGTAACTCTGACTTTTACTGGGAGATGCTTCGCACACGCTAGCTAAATTCAATTACCCTCAAAATAAATATTTTGAAGCTGCCAACTTAGGACCTATATAAGTTGCACAATTCTTTTGATCAGATAGACAAACTGCCTTGAATTGATAAACTGGGGACTAATTCTTACTAAATTTGTGAACTCAAATAGTCAAATACTCAAACTCAAATAGTCAAATATTTGTATTTTAATTTAAAACAATAGTTAGTTATTATGTACAATGTTAAGGTATTTAAACACAAGCTAAGACTTGAAATAAAGATCACATCCAATTGAAAATAATAATTTATAGGTCAAGTTGCTCATTTATTTAGTTTATAGTCTACTCTATATTAAATATAAAAAATATTTTGATATAGAAACCATAAAATAAAATATAAAATTTTTATAATATATCTAATAATGTAAAATTTAAATATACTAAGATAAAAAAAATAATATAATATAAATGCTCTAGAAGCATTCTCATCTTTATAAATTTTAAAAATTAATGCTTTCACATTCGCTCACTCGCTTTGTGTGACTTAAATATCAGTCCGGCCTCCACGATCAAGCATCAAGTCATCGTACTATTCATAGTTCTTGCTACCAATTCTTCTTTTGTTAGGTATGTTTAAAGGAAACAAAATAATTTTACAAACTATGTCCTCCTCTTATGTCTTAGAATTAAAATAAGGTTTTTTTTAATGCTACAGGGTACAGGCCTTAGGTGGACTAACTTTGCATGAATTTTTATCATGTGTAGTCTGTTTTTTCTTTTGCTGACCAAGTAACCATGCTTCGAACCACATTTATGTGAGCATAGAGTCTTAATTCACCACGTGGCTAGGTCAGTGCTTGAAACCATTAGTAGCATTGATGAACAAGAAGTTAAGAGCCGCCGCCCGTGGTCTTCTTCTATTGGTTTACTCGATTGAATAGAAATCTGGATAAGAAAAAGATTAGCCGCCATCATTGATCAAAGATAAGAACCCAAAAAGCAAAAAAAAGAAGCTGAATCCATCCTCACCGCGAGGACCACGACTCCATCAGCCCCTATAAAAAGCCACTCACCCTGCCCCATCCCTTGACATAAACCTAAACAAATCACAAACAGAATTAGTGAAAATGAGGAGTTGGGTCTTGACACTTCTCCCTTTGTTGGCCATAGTACTAGGAAGCTCAGCAGAGCAATGCGGAAGGCAAGCTGGGGGTGCACTGTGCCCAGGAGGGCTTTGCTGCAGCCAATTTGGTTGGTGTGGCAACGCGGCTGACTACTGTGGTGCCGGTTGCCAAAGCCAGTGCGGCTCCTCTCCTACCCCTGGCCCAAGTGGTGGGGACATCAGCAACCTCATTACTAGAGACATGTTTAATCGAATGCTCTTGCATCGCAATGACGCTGCTTGTCAAGCCAAGAACTTCTACACCTATGATGCTTTCATATCCGCCGCCAAGTCCTTTGGGGCCTTTGCCACCACTGGTGACACCACCGCACGAAAAAGGGAGATTGCAGCTTTCTTGGCCCAAACTTCCCATGAAACTACCGGTTAGTAACTTTGCCCACCCACCCAGTCATAAGACAGTATTATTTCTCATTTTATGGTTGCATATTTCTCTGCACCAACTTTATATATGTGATCGTATATATATATAGGTGGTTGGCCTAGTGCACCCGATGGCCCTTTCTCCTGGGGATACTGCTATCTGAGGGAACAAGGCAACCCTGGTGACTACTGCGTTCCAAATGCTCAATGGCCGTGTGCTCCCGGCAGGAAATATTACGGCCGAGGTCCGATCCAAATTTCCTAGTAAGTTTTGGTTTTAATCATTTACTTTTGTTGATCCTAATTTTTAGACTTTTTTTTTCTAAATTTTTTTGGGGTCTTTTGCAATTAGAAGAGAATCAAAATTTATGATGCTAAATTCATTACATATATTCTGATTATATATGTATGTTTTGATATTTCAGCAATTACAATTACGGACAGGCTGGAAGGGCCATAGGGGTGGACCTCCTGAACAACCCTGATCTAGTAGCAACTGACCCAGTCATTTCATTCAAGACAGCTCTATGGTTCTGGATGACCCCACAGTCGCCAAAGCCTTCATGCCACGACGTTATTACTGGAAGGTGGACGCCATCTGGTGCCGACCGGTCGGCAGGCCGGGTTCCAGGGTATGGCGTCATCACCAACATCATAAATGGTGGTCTTGAATGTGGTCATGGCTCAGATTCAAGGGTCCAGGATCGCATTGGGTTCTATAACAGGTACTGTCAGGTAATTGGGGTTAGCGCTGGTGACAACCTCGACTGCGGCAACCAAAGGTCTTTTGGTAATGGACTCTTGGTGGACACTATGTAATGCTGAAGCTACTGTTGTACGAAAAATAAGTGCTCAATAATGATGACTGAAGTTTGTCTGTTCTTTTTCTTTTCGGGTGTTGAATGAACTTGTAGTAAAAACGAGTGAATTAGCTTCAGGAAACCATGACAGATCTGGTTGTCAACACTAAGTTTTGTTGCATGAATGAAAGAAATGCATTGTGTCTTTTAATTCTCAATAAATTTGCTAGTATTAGCAAAACATTATTGATTTTCCCCTACCATATCTCCAAGAATGAAAATGCGGACAGTACTGGTGTAGGGTAGTCGAATTTTCTGCTATATGCCTCATTGTTATCTTCTTAATTTTCGATTAGAAAAGAAGGGAGTGGATGGGGAGTAAAGAAGATGTTCCCTGTTGATTGCCCTGATCAACTGATTTTCATCATCAAGATCCTGTAAAGATTATTAGAAAAAAAGAAAAAAAAAAACATATACGCACACACAAGGGTAAGCAGCAAAATATTTGTATGTAGATTAGTTTCAATGCACCTTTATGGTTAAATCAGCATTGATTTGCGAAAACACCAGCATGGAAAGTTTTCTACACCCAATCTCGATCAACACAACTGATTCAAATGGAACAACAGAAATAAGATTCACAAATCAATCAGTTATTTTTGGCTGGAAGTTGATGACCTTGTATAAACTAAAGCTGTTAAAAACCCTGAAAAAAAAATCACTCACTGATTAATAAGTAACTGCACTAAAAATTGCAGCTTTGGTTGTACTTTCATCATGGGTGGTTGTCCAGATTAGTTTAAATTACCACTAAAAGTATTTTAAGTTTTGATCCTCGGACTATAGTCAATCTCTCAGAGCTGACTTCTACTCATGTCCGGCCACCGGTAGTTCTTATTGCCAATGAAAGGGCAGCTCCATTCGTACTCACTTTCACCATTATTCTATGTGCATGATTATAAGTTGTTGCATCACAAAGATGCTTTGTGCGAATGCAACTTGATAAGAACGATTGCCCAGTTGTGGAAAATAAAAGATGGAGCATATAAATGCACTCACGAATGTATATTGACAAAATGAAATCAAAACAGATAGGATTGAGCTAACATTTTCATGCTAGAGGGGACAGGGTTTCGATGCCACTCGTGCATTGCATTTTTATGTACCATTTTGTTAAGTATCGCATAGAACCACATCATGTCAAGATATGCCTATGATTTTCCGAGTTAACAACCTCTGTTTGAAACAGGGTAGGAGGGAGACATTGCATGAACATCGCCAACATAGCATTTAGACCCAAATCGAAATCACGTTGTCACTCATCGATAATTGAAGAGGATGAGATTCCTTATGTCTCCACCCGGTGATATATATAGGGCAGAGGCAGGAACGGAACTAGCACCATTGAATTGCACAATCCAATGTTAAGCCTCATTTCCAATCAGAAAGAAAATATGGCTTCCTCTCCTCCTTTGAGATCTAAAACCCATTACCATGCTCGCTCTGTCAGCTTGCCCTCTACATCTCATCCGCTCATTCCTGAATTCAATGAGCATTTGTCCAGGGTCAGGGCTTCTGAAGCTACCTCTTCATTGTTTTCATCAATCGGGGATAGGCCAAGTGGTCTTGAGGACTTACATGATTGTGTCGATGACTTGCTTCTATTGCCCCTCACTCAACAGACCTTTTCCCAAGAACGTCACCAGAAATGGGTTGAAGAGGCAATGGACGGATACCTGAAGCTGTTGGATGTGTGTGCCACGGCTAAAGATGTCTTCTCACAGATGAAGCAAGATGTTCAAGACCTATGTTCAGTCCTGCGCAGAAGAAGGGATGAAAATGACTTTTCTGGATACTTAACCTCTAGAAAGAAGGCAAAGAAGGTGATCCAAAAGTGCCTAAAGGATTTGAAGAGTATCAAAAGCAAGCACACCCTCCCAGCTTTGGACAAAGACCATGAGACTCTGGCCATAATTGCCATGTTAAACGAGGTTGAAGCAGCCACTCTTGCGGTGTTTGAGTCCTTGTTGGCCTATACTGCGGGGACAAAAGTGCAATCAAGGCCAAGCCGCTTGTCATTGGTTTCCAAACTGATGCACCACAAGATTGTAGCATGCCAAGATCAAGAAACAAATACAAATGATTTTGAGAAGGTTGATGCTGAATTGCATGCACTCAATGGTTACAAGACAAGCAAATCTGCCAATACAATGCGCTTAGAGAATGTGCAAGGCCAACTGGGAAAGATGGAATCAAGCATGAAAGATCTAGAAGAAGGACTAGAGTCCTTGTTCAGGCGTTTAATCAAAACCAGAGTTTCCTTCCTCAACATTCTCAACCTCTAGCCAAGAAAATCATGATCCATGACCATTGGCATAAAACATTTTGTTACTTTGAAAACCCTTTCTGATAGTGGTTAATACTTGTACATGAGAAATATACTTATACATCATAAATGAATATTACTTCTGACAATTTTTACTCCAGTTTGACTCTCTTATCCTCATTCTAGAGCATTTGGAAATGAAAGTGGGTTAAGAAAGGTTAAACAGCTCTGTTTCTTATCCACCAAATTTGAACATACATATCAATATAAATGGTGGGTTCAGCTCCCCTCAATCAATAATGGAGAGGTGCCAAACCCTAGTACAATATTCTAATCGAGGGCACATGGGAATTCATGTAATTTAAGGGTACCAAACCTGTCAAGGTTCCAATTGTCCCAAGGAAAATTATTTATACTGATCAAAAAACTGATGAGACTCACATGGAAATTTCAAATCACACAAGCTTTCATTAATTAAAATGGTGTCCACTGTATTTCTGTTTGGGGGACAGCCAATTATACTACTAACCACACTCACCCCATAGAATGGTGCTGGCATTTTCATGCTAGGGGAGACAAGATGTCAATGCCACTCATGCATTACAAATTTTATAGACCAATGTGCAAGATATGTGTTACTTCGGATCATATTCTGTTAAGCAATGCCCCGTAATTCTCCAAGTCGACTTCAACAGAGTGGTGAGGATTGGAGGAGACATTGCCTAAAAATCGCGAAGATAGTACTTTGATCCAAATTGAAATCACGTTGCTATTCATTAATGATTAATGATGACTAGAGGACAGGCACGCGATTCCTCTATGTGATTTTTGAGGCTTGTATATGTATAAAAAAAAACCAAGTGAGATAGTTGATTCCTCTACTTTTGTTTTTGCCTCTTTTGTTTATGTATTTCTTCATGCTATGTAGTATTTTGTAGTATAAATTTATAGATTGCTAAATTTTGTGGTATTTTAAACATCATATATGGCACAATTTTAAACCATAACCTAAATTTTTATCTTTACATATACATAATCATCATAGTGCACACAATATTTGTAAGATACACAATATTCTGAAATTATTCCAGAAACATAGACAAACTATAAACCCAAATAAAGTACATGCAGTATCACAAAATCTAATGCAAAATATATATTTAAAAAAAGATAACAATCAGATGAGTAAACAATTTTCAATTATTTTTTCATTATACTGAATTTGCATAATAAAGAAACAAATCAAATCAACAATAATCAGATGCCTTTTCCTATAATAGGATTTCACGAAGGCAAAAGAAAAATGAGATAAATATTCTCCAAAAACTATAAAAAATAAGATTAGCAGAAAGTCTAAAAATGTAAATCATTTAGTAACCAACAAATTGAAAATACTTACATATTTACAAGATAGGACATGCTCCTACATATAGGTCAACTTAGAATATCTATTGTAATTGTTGGTCTTTTTTTTTTTATGGTTAAACATTAAAACACAAAACTTTTGCATTTACTTTGTATATGGGTTCCTTTCAATATGCACTACTGCTTAAAATTAAGTTTTGAATTATAAAAGCATAAGCTTAGTTTTTTATGAACTGCTTTCAATGAAAAATAAAAAGTTCGTACATTTATACATTTTATGAACTGCTTTCAATAAAAATAAAAAAAATTTAGTGACAAAAATCATAACCTCCTCCTAACTACCCAAAGGGTATTATTACCCACAGTTTTGTACATTTTATGAACGTAAAGGGGCAAGTTTTTAATTTACCGCAACACTTTCTATTGATTATTATGTTCTACATGTCTTTGTTTTTTTTTTTTTTTTTTTATCATTTATTGTTTTTTGAATGAATTAGCTCTGCAAATGGGCTGGAGTAAGTTTTTTTTTTTTTTTTTTTTTTCTTTTTATCATTTATTGTTCTTTGATTTAATTAACTCCACTGCAAATGCTCATCCTCTTCAGCTAAAACCCCCAACGCGGCTGTGTTAGAAGTCCTCAGCGATGACGCGATGTAAAAGAAAACGGTACCAATTTATTTTTGTATTTTCTTTAATCAGATGACTATATATATCAGATAAAAAAGAGATCGAAGATTAAAAAGAGAGAGACAGTGTTAGTGAAAACGAAAAAGGGATGTGAGTACAAAAAGGTAAGATAAAAGGTGGAGAGAGAGAGAGAGAGAGAGAGAGAGAGAGGGGGCCGTGTCTCTCTTTCTACCATGTATCCGTCACTCGTCTAGGGAAGCCGTTTCATTATTAAACAGCTTCCATTATCCGCACTCAAAGACAAAACCCAAGAAATCTCTTAATTTATAAGGTGCTATATATGCACAAGACAAAACAGTAAAGAGAAATAATATACACAGAAAAAAAAATATACTTGCCTGACTGGAGATAATCAATAATGAAGAGAAGATGGTTGAAGATGCTAGAATAGATGATCAATAATAAATTGTCGCCAGAGATAATCAGAATGAAGAGAGAAAATACACACTCCTGGTCAAAAATACTTTGCAATGAGCACAAGATGATACAGTCCTGGAGTAAAAAATATCTGAAGTAATTGGGTAAAAGTGGTGTTTTTGTTATAGGATGTTTTTTCATTTTTGCCCTCTGAGATATTTAATGAGTTAGTGATATTAATAATAATTCATTAATTTCAATTGAATTTTTTTGGAATGGAATAAAATATACATAGACCAGTTTGGGAAAGACACCAACTAGTGTGCTGCCTAATACTACACAGATTCATCAAACAGCGCTTTTTAGCTTTCTTCAGGATTTGGCCGAATTGTTCGGCAAATTCCCACACATTACGCACCCGTTCGCCACTTTGTTCTCAACTCTTCTTACCTCCTAGGTGAGGCAAGCTAATCTTGCAAACTAAGGTGTCACGGGCTGGCAGGCCGGACACCACACGGTGACAATAATGCGACATGCCATGATCATACGCAGCGGAATACACCCGTGAGGCGACTATGCTCCAAGCAATAGTTCCGCCAAACTCAAACACCAAGGCATAAGATTATGCGCTTGTCCAGGATTCATCCGTAATGCCTCGCATAACTCTTTAAGCACGGACCTCTGATGCTCAAGCCATAAGGCAACCCAAGCTATAGGCGATAGCAACGCCATACTCAAATGCTTGCACGCACGGCAAGCAATGTGCTTAGCGCCAGTCCCTCTCGAAACACAAGCCAGATGGCCATGTGCAACTAGACATGCGCGCGTCAGCCAAGCATCACCTGTTAGGCACAACGCCTCCCTCCTTGAAGCTCTTAGCGCCCCGCGTCAAGGTTGCCCACAAGGAAAGGCACCACCGAATAGCGACTGATAAGCTCACAGCATAGTGCCCTGCGACACCAATGCTAGCCAAACCAAGCGGCCGTGTGCACAAGCGTGACCCAATGCGCAAGTGCACACGAGACACACGGCATGCAAGTGTGCACACCGAGGTCCAATCCGTCATGGACATAAGCCCCATCACTTTATAATTATGGCGTAGCGGGTGCGAATGCCACAACCCCATCCTCGACGCTAATGCCCAACATTTGCCCCACCGGACACAATGCCGCCCATGTAGCCCCTTGACTAGCATGAGGACTGCAGCCACGTGCCACAGCCGGCCCCCAAGTCTCGCCCACTCCCTTGGGGGACTCACTTGAATGCTGTCCCTTTCAGTAGCACCAGGGGGTGGTAGAGTCAACACCATGCCCCCCCCTTATAATAGCATTCTGAGCTATCTCCAAACTGATAAGAAGAAACATCCTACCTCCTCGAGGAGTCATAATCCATAAATCTAATAAATATGGAAAATACAAATTACGAGATTGCCATGCCACCGGCCAATCATGCTCAGACATGCCCCACGCCAAGGTCCCTCGCGGCCCCCGACGTGTCACGGGTGGCAACCCGTGACATAAGGCCTTGTTAGGTAACATTTTTTATTTCTGTTTTTTATTTTTTTAAAAAAAATTTTAAAAGACAATGATTGTTTAATGTTTTTTGGTTTTAGTTGTTTACAAAATTCTGAAAAAGAAAACAAAAAATAACAAAATAGGCACAACGGTAACCTATAAATATCCGTCACCAGACCATAAAAATACATAAAAAAAAACAAACAGTAAAAATACATAACAAAAAATAAAAACTAATAGCGTTACCAAACAGGGCCTTTCACATTGCAGTGGGTCACGGGCTGGTAGGCCGGGCACCACACGGTGACAGTATTGCGACTCGCCATTATCATACGCAGCGGAACTAACCCGTGAGGCGACTATACATCAAGCAATAGTCCTGCCAAACTCAAACACCAAGGCATAAAATTATGCGCTTGTCCAGGATCCATCCGTAATGCTCCGCATAACTCTTTAAGGTCGGACCTCTGATGCTCAAGCCATAAGGCAACCTAAGCTATAGGCGATAGCAACGCCATTCTCAAATGCGCGCACACATGACAAGCAATGTGCTTAGCGCTAGTCCCTCTCGTGACACAAGCACGATAGCCATGTACAACTAGACATGCGCGTCAGCCAAGTATCACCCGTTAGGCACAACGCCTCCATCCATGAAGCTCTTAGCGCCCTGCGTCAAGGTTGCCTGCAAGGAAAGACACCATCGAATAGCAACTGAAAGCCCACAACATAGTGCCAAGAGCGACACCAATGCTAGCCAAACCAAGCAGTCGTGTGTACAAGTTTGAACCCAACGTGCAAGTGCACACGAGATACACGGCATGCAAGTGTGTAGCACACTGAGGCCCAAACCGTCATAAACATAAACCCCGAAACCATATGAATGCGGCATAGCGGGTGCGTATGTCACAACCCCATCCTCGACGCCAATGCCCAACATTTGCCCCACCATGCACAATGCCGTCCATGTAGCCCCTTGATTAGCATGAAGATTGCAGTCACGTGCCACAGCCGGCCCCCAAGTCTCGTTTACTCCCTTGGTGGACTCACTTGAATGCTGTCCCTTTCGGTAGCACCAGGGGGTGGTAAAGTCAACACCATACCCCTCCTTATAATAGCATTCTGAGCCATCTCCAAACTGATACGAAAAAACATCCTACCCCCCCGAGGAGTCATAATCCATAAATCCAATAAATATGAAAAATACAAATTACGAGATTATCATGCTACTGGTCAACCATGCTCAGATATGCCCCACGCCAAGTCCTCTCGCGGCCCTAGACATGGCACGAGTGGCAACCCGTGACACAGTACCAAGTCATATTCCACCTGGAAAGAAAAATGGCTTCCTCTCCTTTGAGATCTAAAACGCTCTGCCAGCTTGCCCTCGATATCTCAATTGAATGAGCATTTAGACTAAGGGCTTCTGAAGCTGGTCATTGCCATCAGTAAACAACAGAAAAAGGGATGTAAATGGTTTTGGTAGGTACTTAGCCTCTAGAAAAAAAAAAAAAGGCAAAGAAGTTGGTTCTGAAGTCCCCGAAGGATTTGAGTAACCAAAATATAAAAAAGGCAAAAGAAGGTTGTTGTAAAATAATGTAATAGCGATATTATTATAATTAGTAGCGGTTTGTGTAGCAATAATAATTGAACTAGACATTTTTACCAACTAATGAAGGTTAGATGTAGGCTTGTAACACTGCTTCTAACATATGTTATTGCTGGATTGCATTTAGCAGAAGTCAACAAAATAGATGACTGTATGTTGTTAATAACTTATCAACCAAATATATTACTAGTTTTGACAAGTTGGATTAGTTCTAAACATAGCCAGACAAGAACACTTCATACACTAAGACCTCATCACACTTTCTCATCGATCCTTTGAAAGATGCCATCCCAGGCTATTTTACCGGTCACTTTGTTGTCAGAGAGTAGCCAACCCAGAAAAAAAAAGAAAAATACTATTCTTTCAAAATTTTTGTACAGAATTTTAAATCAGAATGATGTAGCAGTGGCAATTTTATAATTAAAATACATCTTGATGGGTTTTTTGTTTTAAAGTGATAGGCTTACAACCCAGTCACATCATTCTGATTATATTTTCTAGTTATATATTTTGGTTGTGTAGCATTACTCGAAAAAAAAAACATATTTGAAGTCATGCAAGTGGGTGTCAGGCTGTCAGCACAGCAGGTGGCCATCGATTTGGGTTTCATAGACTTTCAACTCCAAGCCAAGAAAGCTCTGGGGGCCAACCATGATCTTTCTGGGTGATTTCCAAGTGAATTTGCCTGATGATACATGCCATCCTTTTCCCTCAGCAAATTGTGGATTTCAGATTTTATGGTCATCAGATGACAATTTTTGGCCATCATCAAATGGTTATCATGGTTCCTTTGCTCTTAATAAGCTCATATGATCCTTAAATGACAACTAGGGTCCTTCAATCTTCATAAGATCACGACATAAATCACATGGATTTAAAGACAATCAAATGGAATTGGCCTCGTAGAGAGAGAGAGAGAGAGAGAGAGAGAGAGAGGTAACCTTAGGCAGTAGTCGATTAACAAATAAAAGCAGAAGTAATGAAATATGAACTCTTATAATAAAATAGAGTTAAAGTTGTTTATTAACTTAGATCAGTGAAACGGTTTTACTTCTTCTGAACAAAGTTACGGCTGTCCTCACTTCTGATTCATCACTTCAAAGAGTTTAATTACCGCGGCGGAGTTGGTGAAATGGCCCTAATTAGGATGTGGAGGAATTTATCTACAGTTCTAATGTTTGATCGACTGATCAAATTTAAGCATAGCCTAGAGAACAGACCTTAGAAGTTCAGTACATTAGCGTAACTAGGGGTGGCCAAATTGTCGAGCCATGGGCTTCGTAGCTGTGCCCAAAAGGGGTCTTGGGTCCAGTCCATGCTGAACCTGGGCACTTGGAGCTCTGGCAACTTCTCCTTCCCTGATGGTATCTGGAGAGAAGTTGTGAACCCTTTACTCTCCTCTGCTACTTCATAGTACATTTTCTCTTCTACCATTAATAGGTCAGATTCATCTTCTTTCTTGAAGGCCATGTGTTGTGCAGCCATTGGTGCAGCCAAGTAGTCCTCTTCATGTTGACTGCAAAAGGAGATAGTGTCCATTGGTGGTGTCGTTGGAGATGAAGGTAGAAATGCATGGATTGTCTTCATTTCTTCTTCCATAGCTGCCCTCTGTTCCAACACCTTCAAGGAAGTTGCTTTCCTATATATCTTACATAACACTATGTCCTGCATTACACATTTAATAAGAAATGGTGATTAAACAGATTATTAAGAAACATTGATCTAACAGTAACCATTTAATAGAATCTGTGTTACCTTTGGTGAGCGGAAAGTATCAGGCAGACGAAACTCGTTCATGACCCAATCAGTTTTGCATCCGCGGGGTGCTCTTCCCTTGTAGAAAACCAGAGTCTTTTTGAGTCCTATCATCCTCTTTGGGTCAGCTAAGCTCAGTATCTTGCGGTCAGAACCAGTTGCCTTCCAAAACCCAGTTTCAGTGGTCCTGTTAGGCCTCCCTCCACTGCCATGTTTTCTGTCCCTTGGCACAAAGAAGTACCACTCTCTCTCTCCAACATTGGCTAGCCCTGTTAGACATTAACGTCCAATTATATATATATATATATATATGATCATCATGCTTAAAAACTAGCAAAAATTTACCAAAAAAAAAAAAGGCCAATGCATACCAGGCAAGTCCCAAGGATCATGACGGTAGATATTGAGGAACCCAATTACATCAAAAGGCAATTTTTTCCCGAAAATCATATTTTTAAGGTAGAAGCCGAGGAGTTCTTCCTCCGTGGGGTGAAACCGAAAACCTGGCAATTCAAGCTCAGATGTTGATTCCTCCATCAGAGCAAATATTATAAAGTGCCTACTGGCTTTGTCTCTGCCTTTGTCTCTGCCTTTGTTTCTGGGTGTTTTAGAGTTTGATATTTTCAGAAAGCAAAGCAATGTGCTTTTAACATGCACATACACGGACAGGCGCTCTCTGCAGGATTTTATAGGAGAGGTGGGGTGGGTAATATTTGTGCCTTGTAATCAAGGAAGAAAACCTGAGGTATGTGCCAATGTGTGAGGTACCACTCTTAAAAATAAAGTCTTCCGATAGAGAGGAATTAAGATAGTAGGGTCCACACGGTTATTCACTGACCCACAATTCATTATTTGACAAACTGATGATGGACTACATTGGTAACAGAGACATCAACAACACGTCTTTGGTTCTTTGCTTGAGACTCTTTTTTCTATCAGTTTTTTGAACTTTTACCCGGAAACTCCCTTTCAATGGGAATTTTCCAAGTAAATTTCTTTCAGTGGAAAACTTTGAAAGAAACTGAAAATGATAAAGCAGATTTCAACTTTTCAGAAGCACTCAGCGGTCAAGAAGTTTGATCAATGTAGTAACAAGTAACGGCACATTGAATTGGTCATAATAACTGGGTATCACATATTTCTTCTCCTGTGGATCATAATTGAGACTCATGTTTTGCAGGCTTCACCACAGTGTCGATTAAAGTGGTCCGAAGCAGATATTTTTATTCTTCAAGACTCCCCAATTTTTGGACCATGCCTTGGTCTCAGTCGACACGTTCTAGGCCATGCTATAATGTTTTGGCTACGCAATTGCCATGGTTTCCTAACTTTTTCAAGCTTTCATTATTCCCTTTTCCCCCTACTTTGTGTTCCCCCTCCCTTCTTTTTTTTTCTCTCTTCTTCCAAATTGCTATACCCATCGAACAGTTCTCAAGCAATCGAGGCAAAATAATAGAGGGGATCAATCTGCTCTCAAGTGTTATTGAAGTTAATCTTGAAGAGAGTAGAATATTGCAAGTTGCCACTGTATACATTATGCTTAGATGAAATGAATTATCTAAATCCGCAGCGGGTCATTTTCGCTATATTATATTCTGTTTCTTTAGAGTGACACAAAAATTTATATATAGAGATTTCATTAAAAAATGATGATTCAAAAAGCATAAACGCGTTGTTGCCCTTCTTTTCCACCATCAGAATCTGAAGAATCAAACAGAGGTTTCACGGCTCTTAAGGACAATTTGACTTGGAAGTCTCCCCCAAAGACTCCACAAAGTTGAGGCAAGTCTATGTCCCTGGGGAGATGGATGGCCAGCTTTACCCATACATTTCTAGTTAAGTACTTGATTCACATATATTCTCTTTCGTCTTTTCTTGATATATCAAAATTAATTAGACTGAGTAAAGAGAGCTGTTCACCAGTAGCACTCACTGCAATTTCCTAGAATCTTCTCAATGTGGGGAAGAAGCACTACACTTGCACTTTCTATTCTTTTAGTTGTTTCTATATCCTAGAGGAAAATTTTCAGATGGGTGTGGATCATGGGGTTCTCTTATGTCATCCACTGGTTTTCCTATGAATTTTCCTTGGTTCATGGCTTTCTAGCCTTTCTTGCTATAATTGGAATCCGGATTTATTAAACGAAAGAAATAAAATAAAATAAAAAAGAAAAAAAAATAATAAAATGACAGATTCAAAATTCTCATTTATTTCCTTTTTATATTTTAACTTTCATTTTCTTTAATAACCAAATATACAATGTAATTTCGTACTCTTTTTTCCTTCCTTTTTCCTCACCAAATTCTTGATCTAAACACTAAAACATGGTCAATTTGCCTAGTCAATTGGTGCGAACCTACATGTGAGTTTCACTAATACATCATTCAACCTTCAATGTCTCTCTACTTCCGCGTAAACGACCCCGAGTATCAATGTCATTATCGCCAATAATTTCTTATGTTGAGCTTTATTCAAGATACTCTTAAAGCTGAATCAATTGGTCATAGAACGGATGAGAGAGGAAGAGCAGACCATAAATCTGTATTCACTTCAATTTAGTAAACCAGTGATGAGGATTGCACACCCGAAGATTTTCGAAAAGTAACCTATTAAAGTCTTGAGTTAGATGGTCATTCGTACCTGTAGATTAGAGTCATACATACTCTCTTCAATGGCAAGGGTTATATTTAAAGAAGGAATTCGCCAGATGAGATAAACTGAATTTGCACTGTCAACTTTGCGAAACTTGTGCGGTAGTAAGAAAGCTCTCAAGAGCTTTGTGTATTACTATTACTCTTGAATATGGGCAAGCAACAACTGAACACAAAGGAGGAGGAGTTAAAAAATAAACTAGATTAAATCATCGAACATTGAATAGAGTTTTTCCCCTGACAATCATAGTGCCTCTACTTGGTACGAATGTTTGGAAGGATTTGTTCATCGCAGTTTGTTTGTGGCAGCATGTCACATGTAGGATGTCAGCTACCCCATAACACATATGGGATGCATATCGGCTTGTGCCTTCTCAAGTAGGGACCACAACGAGTCGAGTATAGAACTGGTTTACCTAAAGTCTACTATAATCTTAACATGAAAAAACCTCTCCCCAATTTTGTCTTATACCCATTACGGATTGAACCCTCCAATGTTCAAATTGGGTTGAGTTGGGTTAATTCACATGTTTTTATTTTTATTTTTATTTTTATTTAGCACATAGCCAATATTTCTTTAATCTCAAATATTTTTTAAAGATAACGATTAGTCTACACAATAAAGATGTACAATCCTTTTTTATATGTAGCCTGGAGAACCCTACTCTTTATATACATTAAGGAATATTTATGTATCATTATAATATAACAGATTATTTTAATTATTTTAATACATATGGGACTAGAAGATCACCTAAACCTTCACCGGCTTGGGGTCTTTTTATGTACATTAAGCTTATTACCTCAAACGTTCTTATTAATTTAGGAACGGGCTGAGTTGAGAACCCACTTTTTTTGGGCTCAAATTTCAATCGCATTCACAAGTTCAGTTGAGAACTAGGCTAGTGGTGGACTAATAAAATTCAGAAAGAATCAATAGGTCTAACTCGGATCAATTGGGCCTAAATGGAAGTTTTAAATTGAATATAAGCAAAGTTTGGGTTTGTTGGTGAACAACACTTTGTTTGGCAAGCTGTCCTAATGGGCCCGAGCAAGGCAACTTTGGTCAACCCAAACACGACCTAGCGGTCGAAGACGTGTGTATACACGACACATGAAGATTCGATTGCTAATTTGACTTGAATTACAACCCATAAAGACCAAAACAAAGAAAGAAAAAAAGACAACGCATCAACAAAATGTACTAGGCCTATGCATGGGTTTTCCAGAGGAGGCTTCTACCAATCCGTTAAGTTTCTTTTGCATGCCTTTCCTTGGGGGCTTGAACAAAAAGAGGTAGGAACTAAGGAAGCAAACGAAATGATAGGTCCTCAAGCACTGGTGCATGAAATAGATGGATTGGTGCTCAAAATTGACGAGGAGTATATGAGCTATAAGCATTTCGGGGGCACCAGCGTACCACATTACACTAGCCTTCCTCTACCCTTCTGTAATTTTTTTGTTAATGGTTGAAGGGCTGTAGTTGCAGTTTCCGAGTTCTTTCACCTTTTCATTGAATAAAAACCTATAATAAGGTTGCTTAACTTGCTATCTAATGAATTCGATTAAAGCCCAAAGCCCTTAAACACTTGAGAATGAGGTCCAATATCTTCTAGAAAAACAAAATAGAGAGAGGGGTCCAAACGAGTGATCCCAAGAAAAAAGGACAACAATTTTCTTCAAAACTTAAATTAAAATTTTTTTTAAACTCCTTTTAATTTCTAGATATATCATTCATAGAACTGCAATCGTATAAAAGACACTCAAATAAAAAAATATAAAAATAAATAGAGTATGTAATGATTTGCTGTCATATACACAACATAAGAAGAATTCAAAATCCGTATCCCCAAAAACTAAAAAAAATTAAGCCAACTTGAGCAATACATATTAAGTAACACGTAAGTTTTTATAATTTTTCAAATTATACAACTCTATTTATGCATGTTTGACGCCGTGTATAACAGCAGATATGGCCAGCCGTAGCTACATATGGGGCCACCAAAAGCAGCTTTTCGTGGATTGCCCCTTCCAACTTCCAAATGGTCCCTAGACACGCTACTCTCTCTCTCTCTCTCTCTCTGTGCCACAGTGCTGCTCAGTAATGGCACCAAACAAACTACTTTATGCTACAAGTTCAAAAATCCGGCCTGTCGCTGCGAATGAGCTGTACAGTAGTGTACACTTTCTGATTCACTAATCAGGACAATCATAGCCAAAGCTCCACCAATCTAAGGTCCAGGCTCCAGATAAGAAAGCAAAATTCATATAACACCACACACATCATGAACAGTACCTTAAACACTGGCGAAGACAAAAGGCAAAAAAAGAGAACTCAGAGCTACACAACAGTAGATGAGCATGAAAGCACGCTCTATCAGAGCATGGTAAAGATCAGAATAAAGCTGCTGCTATTTTTTTTTTGGTCTTTCCCTTTCCTTCCATAATATCCAACACATTTATATGTTACGTTCAGAGTCAGATAATATAAAACAAAGGCGTTTTGTTTACACTTAAAATAGGAACAAAACATTTCCTCCATACCGCTCATTTCTTGCCACAAGTCCTTCATATCCACCATGCCATTCTGGTTAAAGTAAGCAGCCAGTACATAAATATAATACCCAAAATCAGATAAAGCGGGGGTGAGTCCAAAATCCCTATTATATGTATAGATATATATTTACAGAGCGATCTCAGTCTGCAAAGCGCTGAACCCCACCGGTTGCTGTGGTTGCTGTTGCTCGACCTCCCACTTCAGATTAGCAATGATTTCATCATGCACAGGCACGTACTCCTGCCCAAAACAAACTGTATCATTACCACTTGCCACACAAAAAAACCGCTCCAAAATATATTTGAAGACACCAAGATGGTAATCTTTGAAGATTCTTTGTTTTTCTCACCAGTTTGTCTGTACCATTTGTGTGAAATCTTCAAATTAATACTCAAAACTGAGAAAGAAATCAAGAGACTGAAGAACACCCACCTCAAGTTTTTGAACAAGTTCATTGGCGTTTGGGGCAGACACGAAAATGTGACGCTGGGACGGTTTTATGAACCCATCATCTACAGCCTTGTCAATGAAGGTCAAGAGGTAGTTGTAGTAACCATCAACATTGAGCAAACCCACCTGCGGATTTTATTGGAAAGAATTAAGGTTTATCCATGAAGTAAGTGACTATTAGTACTATGGTACATGATTTTGAGTTCTTTCGGTACGTGCTTACAGGCTTGTCATGGATACCCAGTTGAGCCCAGGTGATGACCTCCAACAGTTCTTCCAGAGTTCCATACCCACCTGTTACCGAGAGAGAGAGAGAGAGAGAGAGAGAGAGAGAGAAAGAGAAATCAACTTGAGGATCGAGAAAGAAGAGGCTATACTTTATGTACACAACAAAATAATGGAGATGGGACCTGGTAAGGCAATAAAGCAATCGGAGTGGCGGGCCATCTCGGCTTTCCTCTGGTGCATGTCTGCTACAGGCTTTACCTCGCCAACCGTCTCACCTGTCAACTGTGCCAATGGCACCACCCATGGACATAATAAACACGAACATTTTAGAGATCATCAAAGTACAAGACTCCTCAAATACAAATCTATCGCACTACAAAAACGATATCCCCAAAAAAGGCGAAGAACAACAAAAACACATATCCAAATGAGACTGCGTGCACCTCTTTGCTCATCAGAGTTCTGGGTATGATCCTGCGGAATATACAAATCAAATCTTATAACTACCCCGATCCATGTATAGATATATATGTGGTGGAGTTGTAAGTATCTATTTATGCATGTATGTATGTACCCAAGAACATGTCCTCCACCACGGTGAACGGCCTGAGAAACCAAACCCATCAAGCCAATACTCCCTCCGCCGTACACAAGATCCAATCTCCTTGAAACCTTCACACAAACAAAAACACAAAACTCTTTATGAACAAGTCAAACAAAATAGAGGCACTTCAGTTTAGCTACAACAGAAAACAGAAAATGGTATGCAATATTGGAGCAGGGTAGGAGGTACGTAGTAGGGTACCAATTCTTGGCCCAATTCAATGGCAGCATCTCTATAGCAATTTCTCTTGCCAGTACTGCTCCCACAGAACACGCACACCGTCTTGAACCTTGATTTCACTGCTTTCTCCCCCATTTATCTTCCTACCCTATGCTTATGCTGTGAGAGATGTTTGTTCGTCGTTATTGTTACACTTCACAAACTCTACCTCAACTGTATGTACCGTATATGCAAGAGAAAGAACTTGGAACTCAAGCTTGTATTGGCAGCTATATATATAGTATAGAGATTATAGACTCATAAGATTTATAAATATAAAGTTTTGTTTTCTATTTATTTCATCTTTGTAGATATATATATATTTTTATTTGTGGGTAGAAAGATGATAGAGACAAAACGAAAATCAAAAGAGAACGGCAGGCTTTCTTCCTCTTATTGGAAACTGGGAAAACTGGGGACTAGGGAGTGGTGCTCCCAAACCCCGTCCTCACACGTGTCACCAGTTGCTCTGACAGACTATTAAGGTTCCGTGTCTATTATGGTAATCAAAATTAAAATATTTAAATTTTAATAATTGGGTATTTGTTTTAAAATGTAAAATTCTTGTCAATAAATATTATTTTGTATAAAAATTTTATATAAATTTTTTTATTTGTATAAGTGCTTTCAAATAAAAGCAATCACTCAAGGCTTGTTTAGTATAATTTTTTTGTTAAATATTTTTAAGTTTATAAGTAAAAAAATTTAATTTTTTTAAATTTTATTTTCACTAAAAATAAATAAAAAATCAAAATTAAAAAGTCAAAAAATAAAAAAAAAATTGATCTTTTGCTCATAAATTTAAAAAAATTAGACGTAGAGCCGGTACAAATGGGCCCTCAAATGACTCTCACTCTCCCTCTCTCTCTCTCTCTCTCTCTCTCTCTCTCTCTCTCTCTCTCTCTCTATATATATATATATACACGTATGTCTCTCAATTTAAGTGAAAAAAATAGGAGTTTCTCTTAGCCATTTTATCTCGTGGCATTTATTTTTTTTATTGTCAATAAATCACTGTTATTGATGTAATAAATCCTCATACGTTACAACTTAAAGAATGGTGCGTTCTGAAAAGTTAATACTATATGTCCATTTCTTTTTAAAAGAATTATTCCCAATACTGATCACATGTAACTTCTATTATAATTTAAATATTTATATATTTAAGCGAGACCTATTATTTATGCTTTAAATTGAAAAAATTACAATACCTGACGGTGCTCAGCATGATTTCTCTATTGTAAGATTGTTTTTAATTCTCTCACATATTCCACAGCATGATTTCTCTATTGTAAGATTGTTTTTAATTCTCTCACGTATTCCACAGCATGATTTCTCTATTGTAAGATTGTTTTTAGTCCTCTCACGTACCACACTAATTTTGTAAGGGCAAAACATCACAAAAATTTACCTTATATATAAGCATTTATTAATTGGTTTAGTAAATAAAAATTTAAATTTTTTCACTTAATAATTAAATTTGAGCCTTTATAATTATCCAAGAAGGTTAAATCTAATTTTTAGTTTTTAGTACATATAATGTAACCTAAGTTTCAATTCTAACTTAAATGCAGTGAAGTATTAATAAATAATTATATATTGCTAATGAGTAATATTTTTTAATAAATGTTTAGAGTAGCTTAGATGTATATTGATTTTTTTTTATAAAAAAAAAAAAAAGCATTTGCCTTCCTTTTAATAGAATTTCACTTCTCTCTCGCACTAAAATAAATTTTCCTCTGCGCCTACAAACTCCAGGTACAATGTCCTATCTATCTATCAATTTTAATGCGAAGCAATCATAGCGTGGCGGCATATACACGTGCAGAACGTCATCCGTTAAATCAAAATTAATTCTCTCACATTTTGAGAATAGTTGTAGTTCGACGCGACAGTCAGCGCGTGGTTGAATTTCGCATTCACTTAGTGAGTCTGGTGACTTCGCGTTTATGGAGATGTTGCGCGTGGCGTGGGGGTTAAAACTTAACTCTTGGTGGGCTTTTTGATGGGGGGGTCTATGAGAATAGGCTTCTGGCTCTGTTATATACATCTATGGAATTATATTATTATTATTTACTTAAATCAAAAAATGAAAAAGCGGACCTTTTATTAGGCTTTTAGCATCCCTAAAAACCAGAAAAAAGCTTTTTCTAACTACACCATGGAAACTAGCTTCGGTCGATTTTATTTTAAATTTTTTTGGCCTGTTTTTTTATTTATAAGTAAAAAATTATTTTTTATAATTTATTAAATTTTTTATTAGTCTCAACTTATAAAAATAAAAAAAATTAACTTTTTACTTATATAATAAAAAATAAAATTAAAAAAAAACTGAAAAAAATTGTAGCAAAGGGACTCAGGCAATGCACTATCACAATTAAACCCCTCTCTGTCCCAATACAAATTCATTCATTTTAAAGTTTTTAAATAAACAAGCCACTGTTCCTAAGCAATATATAGATACATACAATAGGAATAATGTTTTGTTTTTTTTTTCCTTATTTTATTTTTTTGATTATGAAATGAGGGGTGTTAGTTCAATTTATACGCACCTCAACTAATGTCACGATTAAGTAATTTACAAGATTTAAATCTCTCGTGACCTTACTTAAAAGAGTTGTTAAGTTTCAAATCCAAGACTATTAGGTTTCTAAGAAAATGTTATTTTTTTTAAAAAAAAAATTTACCCAAGAAATCCTACTAAATGATATGACAATTGCATTTTAGCTATTAAGATCTACTATGATAAGTGTTTTGTTTTAAAATAAAAAATTTTATTCAACAAAATTATTACATACACCAACTTTGAATAAATTTTTTTAATCGTACAACATTATTCAAATTATTATTGAGAACATATTTCTCTGGACACCTACAAATATTTTTACATTTGCTGTCATGAAGTATCGCTTTTTAGGTACGAACCGTTTAAAGGTGAGCCCAAAGAATGCCGAAGAGTTTGTACTCAAATTCAAGTGATTTTTAAATTTAATTAACAAATTAAAGTAGTTTTAAATTTATCAAGCAAACTCAAGTTACTCAAAAAGTTTGGGACTTAAAAACACAAGCTTCAGTCTAAAGTATCTTTAAAACACAACTTCAGACTTGAAATTGTGTTTTTATGACACAATTTTTATAAAATTTGGAACAAGTTTTAAACTATAGAAGTTGTATTTTGAATACACAAATTCAACATGAAAATTGTGTTTTCAAATCACAACTTATTGAAAAGTTTATTTTTAACATCTAATAAATGAGTTTAAAAGCACCCGATTTTAGTAATTAAGTTTAAAAATTACATTTTGTAATAAACTCGAATGCCAAAGTGAACAGCATAATGCTATTACATAACGAGAGCGAGTAGTATGACGATGGAGCCTGTAAAAGTATCATGCACAACGTAGGTGAATTTGTAATTTAATTACTATAAAAATAACTTAAAAAAGTAGTAAGGGAGTGTTTGGATCCAGTTTATTTCATAGCTTATGGCTTATATTTATAAATTTTTTAAATTGTCTTTTGGTAAAATGACTTTAAAAAACTGTTTATATCTAATCATGTTTTTTTTTAAATTATTTTTAAAAATAATTTTTTAAAACTAACTTATAACTTATAATTTATGACTTCTAAAATATTCACCCAAACACTCTCTAAATATAATTAGGATGAATAAGTTCGTTGAAAGATGATAAAAATATCGTATATTACTGTGATTGAGTATGACGATTGTCAGCATCACGACTGATCTTCATTTATATCTGATGGATGAACTTCACTTTGTAACTCCTATAGTTAATTCCTTAATCAATCATCTACTGGGGGCTCAATCCCTACAACTTAAATAGGCCTACCTTAGCAAATTTGACCTGATCCTTGAAGTTGGGATATTTCTGATCTTGCTAATACATGTACTACTAGATAAGAATGCATTAATGAATTGCACAAAGCGGAGACTTAATTTTTTTTTTCACTTTTTCACATTGCACAACGCTGTAAAATGTGGGGACTGCATTAGTCAATCAAGACGCATGTTGAGTCTATTTTTTGGGACTCATTTGGTACAGTTTTTTAATAATTTTTTTAGTTTTATCTTTTTACCTTATAAACAAAATAACTAGAATTTTTTTGTTTTGTTTTTTTTTTATTTTTTAGTTAAAGATAAATAAAAAAAATAATAAAAAAAGTAAAAAAATAAAAAAATTATTTTTTTTACTTATAAGCTAAAAAAAGTTAAGCAAAAGAGCCTTACCAAACAGACCCTTAATAGGTCAACTTTTCATTGACAGAATCACTGGCGAACCGAAGTGGGCCAAGCAGGAGTCACGATCCCTTAAAATTTTTGAAGTTACTTATGTGACGTATAGATTTTTAAAAACTTTTATCATGGTAGCTACAAAATTTAAAATATTTTATCTTGTACCCCTTCAACACAAATATTGGATGCATCACTACTAATGAGAGTTGGTTTAGTTAATAAGGATTGGACACTTTGCTCGAGGAGCCTAGATTTGATTCCCGCTACTAGCAGTCTCTTTCCATAGGTGATCTATAAATTCAATATAAGTTTTTATAGAAGTATGTGACTTATCCTGGTCTTCTGTAGCCCCCCTCATCCTAAATTTTTGTGTATCAAAAAAAAAATATATATATATATATATATTGGATGCATCACTGGACAGAATGCGTATCTCTCGAACCTACCATATATTTGCTTCATTTCAATATTTCAATGGGTTGTTAAGTGATTTTGTTTTTTTAAAAAATAAAAAATAAAAATCTACCAAATGATAGGAAGAACCGGAGGATTTTGGAGGGGTTATGCCTTCTACTGATTTGATTTTGTGACTCTCTTTCTTTCGCATTAACTAATACACGTAGCTCGGGAGAGCATAAAGAACGGGGAATGTCTACCGTGACTTGTCCATCAGTCAGCCACTTCCCCTGGTGTTTGTCTAACCACTATGATTATGATGGTGGTGACACAACCAGTGGTCGTAGCAGCCCTTTTTTCATATTTA
Organism: Euryodendron excelsum; assembly: GCA_033060915.1. NCBI lineage: Eukaryota > Viridiplantae > Streptophyta > Magnoliopsida > Ericales > Pentaphylacaceae > Euryodendron > Euryodendron excelsum. The sequence continues at coordinate 56,428,783 of CM065379.1, read as the reverse complement.
TATTTTTTTGTTATGCAGTTAAGGATATTCAGCAGCTTGTGTGTATTTAAATTAATTTTTTTAATCTAAACAAAAACAAATTAATTGTTATTTAAGCTCAAATCAACTCGTCTCTATTTCAAATTGGACTACCCTTTAGAATTGACAGATGTCTTCCGTTTGGATAAGAAAAAAGCTATTTGTACATCATGATATTAATCTCCTTTTGGTTGTTAGTTATTCACAAGCTCTTTCTTTCGAGTTTCATCTTCCATTCAGATGAACAGACAGAGTCTCGTAATTTAATTAAGCAATATTTTATATAATTGTCTTCTGTAAATTTTTTTTTGATTTTGATTTAATCATTTCATTGATATCATATGAGTGGGTAATGGCATAGGAGAATTAAAAGTTAATACAAAATTTATCTATAAAAAAATGTAATTGTATAAGAGGCTTTTATTTTAAGACAAATTATCCCTTATGATAAATTTTAGTTATAAAATAACATTTCTTTTACAGATTTTTGAAAATATTTTATATATTTTTATATCAATAGGATTATCTTACTTTAAAAGAAAGACCCTTACGTAACATGCATTGATTTTGGATTTGATTACATGGACCTATCAAAAGAAAAAGGCTCGTTGTAGCATTTAGAGGAGTTCAAGCTCTTCAACCAAATAGACCGACTGGCGGGCTCGGGTGTAGGGACCATGTTCCATGATTCACGGAAAAATTTGGTAGACACAGATAATAGATTGATAGAGTGAGGAAATGTTGCATCGTAAAGCGGCGCAATCATTACCCAGCGCCGGCTCCGGTCGCATTCGCATTCGCATTCTCACCTCCCCCTCCACCCCTACCACTGTTTCTCCATTGAATTTGGGCAAACGGCTACACTCAGTAGTCAGCTCATACCCGGCAGAGAAAATTGCTGCCTTTTGTAACCTACCCAGCACATCAACCAATGAGTTAAAAAGGAAAAATGTTTTTCGACAATGTGGTCCCCAATCATGTACAAACTGCCGGGGCTTCATTTTTGGAGTGACTCTAATAACCACTATGAAACTTGGAAAAAGTAGAGAGAAGGAAGAAAAAAATATTATTTGTTATATTTTTTTGTTTACTTTTATAAAAATATAAAAAGAAAGTATAGTAAAAAAAAAAAAAATTGATTTAAAATTTTTTTTTTATTTCTTCTTTTTTTTTTGTAATTTTTAAACAAATTGTAAAGAGAGTGGAATTGACGAACAATGAAAAACAAACCCACGACTTGACCAAGAGAGTCAAACGGACGACGACTAGTGCAGAGCAAATCCATGACCTATCCAAGGGAACTAGTGACCAGTGCGAAGCAAACCATTTGAGCTACCTCCCAAAATTAAATATTATACTTGTTAGTTCCTTGTTTGATGGGACTAGCAATGTGATAAAATTTGTATGTATCGTGTGTGATGGAGTAAAACCACATAGTATTTTAAAAATAACTTTTTCTTAAAAAGAACCAATTTACTACAAATGATCTTTGGAAAGAGAGCTCATAGAGTGGGTAAGGAAAAAACATGGAAGTGAGCATATGACAGTATCACACGACATGGACGATGCTTACCATATCATTGGAGCTAAACTTGATATATATGGACAGCCAAAATGGATAAATTTGAAAAATCCAGTTCCAACTTTATATAATTCCTATAGTTAAAGGACCACTGTCAATGGTGACTCTTGATTCATTGATTGCAGTACAGGGGCTAGAAGAATGTCTAATGGAACCAATTCTGAGTAGAAAAAAGTACATTGAGCCTCTGCTTTGTTCCCTAAATAAAAGAAGTTTGAAAGAAAGAAAAAAAAAACTAAAACTAAGGAGACTACTACTCTCCTTTTTCACTTGAAACCATATTCTTCATTAGCTTGTTTATTTTTGTTTAGCTGTCGGAACCTACTCTTCTTTATATTAAAGTTCCCCATAAAGAAGGTTCTTAATTAGTGTGGTTCAAAAGGAGATAACCTTTACCAAACTCAGAATTAATGAGATATGGATGGTGATAGATTCTCAAGTAAGAGCCATGTAAGAATAAAAGTACCTCAAAAAGTATGGGATCGTATACTTTACATGTTGTGGTGCCGTGCATGGCCAATGAAATAAACATTAAATAATGCACTATACCAAAAGAAAGAATTAACAGATTTATCAATCGAAGCCAAAGGTGCCTTGACTGAACTAACCTGACATGAAATTATAGGCTTAAGAAGTTGAGTCGTGTAAAATCTTTGGCCGAAATTTAAGGACAATAACTACCAATATGGTTACAAGCAGGGAAAACAATTATGCAAATTATATTTGACATATATACCTTAATACGATAGTAATTATTAGTCTAATAATATATTCAAATAGACTTTTATTTTGAGTTGTGGTCAAGCCCCTTACTTGACTGGGTCAATTGTTGGGCATATATAGGTTTGGCTACCTAACTAGTGTTGAGTGAAGATTAGCCAATTGATTGATACCTAATTTTAACTTCTACCCCCACATCCATCTGAACTAAGAATGGAACTGGGCATCTTCGGGTAAGTTTGATTCCAAAGCATGTTACGATATTTTTGGATATAAAGGGACAGCAGCTTGCTGGACTAAATTGGTGTGGCATCACTCAATGTTACCGAAGCATTCATTTATTGTGTGGTTGGGCCTTAAAAATAAACGGCTTACTAAGAAAAATTTGGGGGAGCAAATTGCTGATACTTCATACTCATTCTGTGGAGCTATGGTTGAGACCTGGGATCACCTCTTTTTACAATGCTCATAGGTTAGACAGATTTGAGCTGAGATTAAGAGCTGGTTGGGGTTTTCTCGAGCATTGACGATGCTCAAAGCTGCAACAAAATGGATCATCAAAGAGGTTTGAGGTACGGATGTCCAAGCCATTGCAAAAAATATTAGTTTTGCGTGCACGATCTATTGTATATGGGAAGCCTGAAATGCTAGACTGTTTGATAGCAAAATTTATCACCCGTCTAGTATTGTTCGAAGCATTAATATTCAAGTATACAGGGTCCTTCACGGATTTTTTTCGGACTTGCGAGAGCTATGACGGGACTGTATTCTTGATGTATTTTGTGAATTTTTGGACAACTTTAATAGTTGGCTTTTGTGCTTTTATTCACACATTTGTATTGGCCATGTTGGCTTTTCTTTTCTCTTTGCTCTTTGAGTGTTGATATGTGGTTGTAGTTTGAGTCTTGGCCTCTTTTGTTGCTTACGGTTACTCTCAGAACTTTGTACATCCTTTGATTTATAAAATTTATTTATTGATAAAAAAAAGAATGAATTGGACCCAATTTTTTGGGGGGGGTCTCCATGAGTCTTAAGCGGAGAGTGATTACGTTACACTAAAAACAGATTTGACAGGTTCTTTCATAGTCATTGCAAAAAAAGTGGACGAGCCTTGCCTTGAGCTGTCGTCTGTTTCAAACAAGTACTACCAGATATCTATACAATGTCGGGCCAGCCCTTGGGCTGCTACAATTGCCAGCTGCAGAACAAGCCTACTTTCCTTCTACCAATCCATGTCCTAATATCCAGCTATTTATTAAACATGCCCATCAGACTTACCGTGCTTATACGGTTAGTAGGTTGGGCCCATGATACTTCAATTATTTTGCCCATGTGCAGAATATGAAATATGAATATGAGGTTCTCCTTGACAAAGGAAAAACATGGAAGATACGAAGTGAAGATAGCAACATTTTTTCACTTCTGGTCTCTGTTGGATATGATATATGGTATGGGATCTCTTTACATCAACCATGAATTATTTATGATAAGGTTTATCTTCCACTGTGCTTTTACAACTATGCTGCTGCCACAGCATTGACATAAACTTCATGAATTTCACTATCACGAGATTTCATTAATATATATGGAAATTTTATTGAAGAGAGAAAAGAGATGTGTAATAGATAATCAACAACAATTTATTTGTTGAAGTCCTGTCCTAGCCTTTGCAATTGCATTTTCGTGGAATCAAAGTGAAAGCTAACTTTGGTATTCACAAAAGTAAAAAAGTGAAAGCAATCTTTATTTCCAGCTTCCATTGTCACAAGGTGAACAACCCTCCTTTGCAATATCATTGATCTGAACTCCAGAATCATAGATCACTCCAGCCTTCCAATCAGCAGGAAGTACATTTTTCGCCCAAATCCACTTCCCATCGTACCCCGATGTCACCACTACTCGGAATTGCAATGGCCCAGTTGGTACTCTACTCGTGTCCCAGACTGCGCCATAGTTTCGGCTCATGAAAGTCCAATTTGGTGAACCAACCTACAGATGATATAGCAAGAACAATGTCAAGAAATTATCGTTAATGCGAGCAAAAATCTTAATAATGGGGCTTTTAATTTACCTGAGCCACATCAACTGCTACAATTTCTGTCTGTCCACCTTGGTACAAGAACTTCACTGCTAGATAATTTGGCTTTTGGCTTGGTTCTTCTACACGGACAGCCAAATTCTGGTTTTTATATTCGCAAGGTACCCTGTTTTCCATACAATACAGATTGAAACTCAATTATTAAAGGAATATAAAATCATTCATAAACAACCCATTACGGCAGTAGGCAATTCAAGTGGGGAGTACTGTTCCATTTGAAAAGGTTCTGTCTCCATTTGTTTACTGGCATGCACTTCTGAGTGTATATATATGGCATACACAATGGGACCATAACATTTATGTGTGGACCATTAGTCACTACTTTTTTTAATGTGGTGGGTGTAACAAAACCAATATCACACATCACAAACTTTATGAAATGAAAATTTCTTGTATTTATCTGCTAACCTCTTGTATTCCACGTCGACAAGCCCAAGTTTCAAAATGTCTTGGCCCATGCCCTTGTTGGCCATGGCCATGAAAGCTCTGCTACTGAGAACAAATTCTGTCTGGTTGTTTTGGTTAAGATCAGTAACTATCACTTTGGTCCCTTGTTTAGTACAGAGAGTTGTGTTCTTGCATCTTATCTGCAAAAACCATACCCCCAGTCAAAATTATAAATTTCACAGCTTAAAAAGCAGTACTAAACAAAGAAAAATGGAAGTTCAGTGAAGTCAAACCTGAAAGCATGCACCACAACCAGCTCCATTTTTATAGAGTCCAGAAACAGCAGCTGCAAGGTGCCCGCTGTTGAAGCCCAAAGCCAGGGAACCATACCCACAAGCCCCAGCTGCATCAAATTGAAAAAGTTAAATTGAAAAAGTAAAGATTACCCACTACATATTTCAGAGAAGTATCATCTGGGTCTCTGCCAATTTTGAGTTTCCTCAATCACAAAATATAAGGGTCTTATTCTTAATCAACTGGGAATCAAGCATAATAAAAGAAAGAGGCTTTGTGTTGAGTCTTACATGAAAGAGCAGATGCTTTGGAGAAGTAGGCAACTTTAGTTTGATGAACGCAACGATCACAAGCAATTGCTGAAGACATGAGAAGAAAGAGAAAGCACAGAAAGGAAGCCATTTCGTGGAGAATACGATGAGAGAATGAGGGGAATGAGAGAGTGATGAAACATATATAGAGTGTTGAGTGTGTGGAGTCCAGGTTAGCATTTGAAAACAGCGTGAGTGGGTTTTCATTTGGTTCGTTGAATTATTTTATTTTGTATTGGAAAAGGCTTAGATGGCAAGGAAAGAGACAGGCATTTCCGTGTATGCGGCTGGACAAAGGAAAGAAAAAGGATATGATGGTTGCTCCGTGTCTCACCGACTCGTTGCCCTGCACAGGAACGGCATTAGGAATTTTGATGAGGGGCTATGGTAAACTAAGGCAAAATTTTTTAATTTTTTTAAGGGGTTAAAAGAAAATTTCCTAAATTATAGAAGATCAAGATATATATTTTTGAATCTTATTAAGGAACTAAAGTAAAGATTTTTAAATTTTTAAAAGGTTCAAGTGAAATTTTTTAATTTTATTAGGACTAAAAAAAAAATTTTAAATTTTAAAATATCAAAAAGTAAAATTTTAAAATTTTGAGAGGTTAATATATACTCGGTAAAAAATACTCAAAATCAATATAAATTATTTAGAACTTTGTCAAGTAAGGGGCGATGGCCCCACTGTCCAAGGTTCGCCCCTGCCACTGCACTGACAGCTGTGAGACCAAAAAATTGACTTTCTATTGAGTGCATTTACATTTACATTTGCCTTTCTTTTTGTCTATGTAAGGGTTTGTTAGTGAGTCGACAAAACTCTATCCAGTTGAAGAACTTTCGTCTCTCCTATTCCTTGAAGTGTCCGCCACTCAAGATCCTCAGCAGTTTCGGGGTCAAAATGACCGGTAAAACTTGTGAGGTGGTCAACAATTACAGACAAGGAGAGGGTATTTTTGTCCTCGCACTCAACGAGGGTGGTTGAGTGGAGACTAGAACAAAAAAAATTTCGTTTCAATTATGCAGCTTACCTGTGTCATTCTGAAGAATTGTTAAAGAACAAAATGAAAAGCAAGCATTAGATGAACATAAGTCTGGTTTGGTGAATATGATGATTACTTAACTTGTTAATGAGTGGAGAGAATACGAACAAAGTCTACTAGTTACTCCTATCTAGCAAGAATAATGCCAAAATATAACAGCTAAGGTGGGGCTGTGGAATACAGGATGTGATTCTTTTCCTTTTTATGTCTTTATACTTGCAAAAACATCAGTAACTCTTCTCTTAGTCCTAATTAAAAAACATTAGACAGGTCTAAATTTGACCATAATTGAGTATAAACTGCAATTAAAAAAACACATGGCGACATAAATAAATATGCACGCTTAGGGTCAACACAGTCTGTTGAAACAACACTAATCTTTGTGTTTAATGACCATTAAGTAAAACCCATTAGCTCCACAAAGATCCACTCCCTTCCTTCGAGTTCAAAGCTAGGTGGCATTCAAGCCATACAAAGAAGTGCATGTCATTATCCAATGGGTTCTCTTAGTGCAGCATGCACTGGACGCCACTATGCATGACAAATTTTCATTGGTACCTCGAATTTTGTGAAAAATGACCCATCCTTTTGGCGTAATATCATTATAAGTATTATGAGATGATCTTTCAGTTATGTTTGGTACAAAAAAATGGACTAGAAATGAGAGTAAGAATGAAATGATCATATTTTCATTTCTTTATTTGTTTGTTTAGTGGGAATAGAATGATAATTCTCATTCTTCTCTTTTGTAAGACAAATTAATAATGCTAGAATAAAATAAAATTTTAATAAATAACATGAAAAATTAATATTATATTATGTATAAATGTCAAAAGAATTATATATTATTTATTAAATATTATTTGACATTTGGTAATCCAATGGTGGCGGAGGCAAGCGATGGCAGGTGGTGGAGAGTGATGGTAGTGGGTGGTGGATGGTGGCGGCAGTTTGTGTTGGTGCTCCACTTTGACATGAGAAACACAAAATCATATCTCAATCATTGTTTTGATTAGAAAAATCTTTTTACCATATATTTGTAGATTTTGTTCTAGCTAACTTATTATTCAAATATAAGTTTCTTCCAGACACTTGTATTTTCAGGTGTTAATTCTGATAAGAACTAATTTTTTGGTATTTCTAAATCTTTCCAATTTATTAGCCTAGGTTGAATTTCTGTATCAAAAGGTCTAGGTTCAAAATTTTCTATAATATTTTTGTTTAAATGTTTTGTAGAAGCTTCTGGTAATTTTGTCAATTTATGGATGGTTTTCCATTGAATTGATAGATTATTAGAGTCTGGTTTCATATTTAATTCTCTTGTCTTGATTCTGATTTTAACCGTATCTTCTAGGTTAGGATCATTTATAAAAATAAAGTAATTTGGTGCTATGTTAAACCATATTACTTCATTTACAAGATTTAATTGCATTCCACCTATTAAAGCATTAATAAGATCATAGAACCTATTATTTAAACAACTATTAATATGGGGTATCTATTCCTTGTCGGAATAAAGAATTAATTCTGATTTGAATTAAGCCTTTATGAATATATCAGGGTGTCATATCACCACGCTTGACTGGCGCAAATCCTTTATCACAAACATATTTATGTTGAGGAAGTAAAAGAATTTTAATTAACTCAGTTTTTAGAGTTAAGCCAATAGAGTTAGGATAAATATGCATGGGCAAATAATTGTAAATAAAATTATTGCCTAAGAGAAAATCTCCATGCATAAAAGAAAAACAAAGCACCTTTGGTATAATGAATTTTTTATTATTTAACCAAATTACAACATTTTTCGCTTTGTGTTGAATAGCGGTATCATCGCCATCAAAAGAGCCAGATTTGTTTTAAAAAAAAATATAAATTTTATTCAAAATTTTTTAACTTTTTAAAATTAATTTTGAATTATTAAAATAAAAATTAAAAAATATTTATCAAACATTATTTAATTTTTTCAAAAAATTTAACAACAAAATTTTATCAAGTTTTTTTTTTTTTTTTTTTTTTTTTATGTTCTCATTCTATGAGAAAATGTAATGGTCATTCATGAATTGGTCATTCTAATAAAATGTAAGAATAGACATTCCTAAGGAATGGATATTCCAACTTTTAATGATGCTACCAAATAAGCGAATAAAATACAAGTAAAAATAATTATTTAATTTCACCTCATTTTCTTGTACCAAACATAGCCTTATTATTTATAGGCGCAATGGCCCAAAGACGTTTGTGCAAATCCCTGGCAAAAGAAAACAAATGCTTTAACAAACAAACGAGCACCAATGGCCTTATCGCGATGACTTAATTTCGGAACAAAAACCAAACAAACCCACTTTCACAACCATCTGCCTGGTTCGATCACCTCATGGCCATGCATCCTACCACCCCAACACAAAGAAGGGATTGGCAATCAAAATATAACATCCACCCTAAGTCTGAAACCTAAGGTATGGAAGTACTAGAACTCGGATTCCTTCGGAATGCAGAAGGCATCAGGTATTGATCTTCAAAATGACATCTTCAAGGAGCTCTTAAAAATGGCAGAGGAAGATCAGTATGGACTTTCGAGTCTTAAGAGTAGGCGTTTTGTGCATATTATGCCAAGCACTGCATCCAAGTCTACCCCTCTCACTCCCAGGATCCTCTATTTAATTTTGGGGACCAGCACTAAGGAATGACCTATAAAATTTTCCAACACACTAACATTCTGAATGCAGTGATATATGATTTTCTCTCACAGTTAATAAATGAAATCTATATGCCAAGGAGGGCCATACCCTCCATCAATATAGACAACTATCGGACACTACTTATTTACCTTTGCAAATGAGCAGATGACCAGCTATCGAAAGTTGCATAATATATACAGCCTATTAGCCTAAGATACTCTCTTTACTGCAACCATTCAAAGGAACATTATTTTTGGTTGCATCAGCTGTTATATGGAGGGTGATATGGCAGGATTTTAAGAATCCGGATCACACGCTTCTTGCCAGGCAGTTTGTGGACATGAGTAGTCAAATGAGCTTTGTCTTTCCCCCAGCTTGAAGTACAGAAAGTGAATTCTACCACCAAGTTGTTATTTAATCAAAATCTCCAAAAAAAGTTTTTCAGCTATTCTAGTGAAACAGTAATATCAGCAAATTCATATTCTTATGACTATACAATCCCTAGTCTTTTGGCTTAGAGAGAATGTATCTTTAGTTGTTTTGGTTTATAGAGTCACTTGTGTTTACAAGACACCACCAGTTTTGGACCCAATATGTTACTAAACCACTTGACAGGGTGAAATAGAATCACGATTCTGCATATGCTCCGCCCTCACATGTCGATAGCCAAACATAACAAAACATGCTCACCACCTCAGCCGTCCTTCTCATCCAACTATCACATGGTTTTGTATCCCACGAATTCCAGCACAAGTCAGACACATTTAAGGCAGTGACACTGGCTTTTAAATATATAACAAGCCCATTTCCTTTACCTCTCACCAAGCATAGATACCATTTCAGTCATATATCTAAGAACCAAAATACCTCCTATCTCTAGTTCACAAAAAAAAAAACCAAAAATGATCTCTTCTAAGAAGCTCATCAAAATGGCAAGGAAGTGGCAAAGGCTGGCTGCTATCAGTCGGAAAAGAATCATCTTTCCAAGAACCAGAGGAGGGGCTGTTAATAGTCACTTTGTTGTGTACACAGCTGACCGGAGACGCTTTGTGATTCCCTTGGCTTATCTCAGTACTGACATTTTTAGAGAGCTCTTAAAAATGGCAGAGGAAGAGTATGGACTACCAAGTGACGGGCCAATTACATTGCCATGTGATGCAGTCTTGATCGATTATGCAGTCTCTTTGATAAAACCGCATGCAGCTAAGGATCTGGAGAAAGCGCTGATCATGTCATTAACAACCGGTAGATGCTTATCATCCTCGTATCTCCAACAAGGACAAAGTAATCAACAGTTAACTAATCTGCAGCTTCTGATGTAAATTATACATTTTTTTTTTTGTAAATAACAAAAAGTGTTCATAGTTAGCTCGATACAACTAATGAAATCTCCCAATAACTTTTGTTCGTGCTGGTTCTTGTTCCGTTGAAAATCGAACTTCCCATATGATCATAAACATGGTTGCTGACAGCATCTAATATTGGAATTTTCCAGGACACAGGACATCTCTAGCTCAGAAATTTTGAAATCTTCCTCCATTTTTATCAGTATTTTTTTGGTGGGCTCGACTCCATAAAAAACCAAACCTATAATTTCCCCTTTATCAATTAAACGAAATTTATGTTCAAGAAAAATTCTCTGAGAAATGATAAAATTCTTCCTCTAGCTAATCCTACACATCAGATCTCTTGTTGAATGTGGATTGTTGTGGCCACATCCCATGTTCTTTTCCTTTCTTATTTTTAATATCATGGGCTCAGCACGCAACAGCAGGCAAGCATGTTTCATGGCAAAACCTCAACTAGGTCTGCTTTCACCAGAAGATAGATAACTTAGCCCATGAATCATTTTGAAACCAAAATCTACTAAATTTATTTAGAATAAATTGTCAGAATTACGCACTATTAACTGTAGCTAGGCGAGAAATATATAGTGGCGCCTCCAAAGAGATCTAGATAGAGACATTAGCACTTCCAGCGGAAAAGAAATTTTCAATTTTCAGTGACATGATGAGAGATGCCAAAGGGCACTGGTGATACTATGAACATTTTATGAAAGGATAATGGACCCTATTATTTTTCTTATTTACTAGCTAATGTATTTTGAGAGTTTCAACCATTGCTTGGAAGAACAAGCTAGCGATGCCAACGTGTGCAAGAGACGACGGAAAGGCACGGCAGTATATGAGTAATTCCATGAGATCACAGTTAGTTATGTGAAATTGGAAACCTCTTGCACTGTTTCTGTAGATCTTCATGTGGGTTTGATTCATTGAGGATCCAGTACTGGAAGATGTCCACAATCATAATGAATGTTATTTTTTTGGGATAAATTACACTTTGCTGACACTTTTCATTAAATTTCTCTTTAAGTTTTTTGCTTTTATTTATAGTAATTAAGTTTATGTACTTTTAATTTATTATAATGTCAAACTCTTGTAAGCTTCTGTCTGTGCAATTGATAGGCAAAAGCCTTGTGCGTCTCACGTGATTCCATTAAGGACAAAAATATAATTTCACCCCATTTTGGTGCTCAAACGCTTTCTCTAGCCAATATCACTCAAAGCCTCTAAAAATAAAATCATTCTGTGTATAAAACAAAATTAGGGTTACAAAATACCCCTTAAGGGTCTCAATTGAGGGAGGATGAGGATGTTTGGGAGTAAATACATTTTTACAACAAATTAGGGTTAATAGTGAGTAAATACATTTTTACCCCTTGAAAAAAGACCACGTGATAATGCACAAACAAAAGTTATGAGAGGGTAATATTACAACAAATTAGAAGTACATAAACTTAATTATTACAATTAAAAGTACAAATTCTTAAATAGAATTTGACAATGGACAATGGACAAGAATAATTTAAGTGAATTGACTACAAGAATTCAAGATTATGCATTCCCCAGTTGGTATTGCCAGCAAAGATTCTTGTCTAATATCCAACATGTCACATGAGATGGGGCCATTTAGAAGAAGAACCAAATTGTTAATCAGCGCACATAATCTAACTTCAACAGAGAAATTATCTTGTTCACGGAACTGTTTTCATAGACCACAACACAACGCTACATCAGAACAACACAATGAATGATCAAACAGCCTCTGCTTTTTATCTGAAGATTACATATAGTACATAAATTTCAAAGCTAAATCATACCTAATACGCCAATTTTAATTCCGTAACCTAAAGTACCCGAAATCAGTAAGGAACAGTCCATTTAGTTGTTAGAATCTAACAGATAGTCCCAGGCACATTAAATTAGAGGCAAAGGGCAGCTCCCAAACCCGACAGCTATTTAATCATTCGGCCCCCCTTTAGACGCTGCATTCTAATTGATGTAGGTCGGAAGGCGTTGGTCTTGAAAGGCAGGCTGCATAGATTGCAAAACTAAATGGTGATAATGCCAAGTTGAAGGTCTTGATTTCTCTTGAGAGACACAGCCCCATTCAAGTAGGCTCAAAAACTTCGAGCCAGCCACATATTGCTTTCTTGTTTGGTAGCTTATGCCTTCACATGTTGGGTTTGACATCATCCATTGTCTTGCGAATGCTTAATGCTGCCCAATTTTTAGCTCTCGCCTAATAGCCAATTAAGCTATGTCTTCGCAGATATTCATGAAAGTGGTTTGGACATTTAGCACTAGAAAGGGATATAGTCCAGCAATTTGATCAATTTAAGCTCTATTGACTTGTTTCTCGAGACAGCAAATCAAAAAATCTTCAGCTTTAGACCCAATATGTCATCTAACAGAGTTAAACATGGCCGCCGTCCAAGCATCTTTCTCATCCGACTTGCACATGGTCTTGCACCGATGAATCCCTACATGGAAAGCTACTTCCAAAGGCAGTGTCTTTGGCCTTGTGAATATATAGAGCTAACCCACCTCCACTGCCTTCAACTCAGCACAACCATACCAATATTTCATTGTTTCAAGCTCTGAATCTCTCCTCTTCTTTCTCTGATTTGTAGACCAAGGCAAGGCGATATGATCAATCCCAAGAAACTCATCAAATTGGCAAGGAAGTGGCAGAAGCTGGCTGCAATCAGAAGGAAAAGAATTTCATTACCAAGAGCCAATGGGGATGTCAATATTGGTACTAGCAGTTCATCATCAGTGGCCGATAAGGGCCATTTTGTTATCTACACTGCTGATCAAAGGCGCTTTGTTTTCCCTATAGTGTATCTTAAGAATGACATTTTCAGAGGGCTGCTCAAGTTGTCTGAAGAAGAGTTTGGACTACCAAGAGATGGACCAATCAGATTGCCATGTGACGCAATTTTCATGAACTACGTGGTCTCTTTAATCAAACGACAAGCAACAAAAGGCATAGAGAGAGCTCTGTTTTTATCAATAGCAACTAGCAGATGCCCAGTTTCTTGCTCTTTCCATCAAGAAAAACCCAGCCAGCAACTATTAGTCCGCACCTTCTAGGTCCATTTCCATCACATATTTCGCATATGGTCCGCAAAATCGTAGTCTGATGCATTTTTCCCCCTCGCTTCAAAACAAAATTGTCAACCATTTTGTAAGAGTTACCATAGTGTAAGTGTGTAACCAAGCTATTCAATGTACACATTTATTGACAGAATTGGCCTCTTCTTTTCATATATCGCAATTTTTTTTGACTTCGGAGGTTTTGTCCTTTGCATGTACAAAACCAGAGAATCTAGATTCTCTCTCTCTCTCTCTCTCTCTCTCTCTCTCTCTCTCTCTCTATATATATATATATATATATATATATATACATACATATACATAATCAACTTACAAGTTACAAGGTCCCTATATTTCAATTTTGCAAAGTCCATATCTTGTATGTGGCCAACAAGAATGTTAGTGCAGGGATATCCGGCAGCATGGAACTCGATCTTTTTTATTTCTTGAATTCCTTCACGCGGACAAAAACATTTTTAATTGTAAAGGATTGAAAGCAAAGGAATCACAACGAGATGATTGCACCATATAACTAAATAACATGACAGTTAGTACTCTATGATTTCATTCTCCTTATTTTTCACCAATATGCTGAGATTAGTTAGAATAGAATAGAAAGAAAGAAATCAACCCGTTTTAATTTTTGTACAAAAGTAGAGATTCGCCAAGTGCTTCTGCAGATCGAGATTAAAACTTGAAAATGAGACGAAATTGTTTATCTATATGTGCTATTATATATATCTCAACAGCACTTCTAGACATGTCATATTATACTGAGTATGAAGTTTGGAGATCGAACCAGCTAAATGGACTTTATTCTTATTCTTACTTAATTTTATTTATTTATTTATTAGTTAACTGGATCTACTCTAATATGAACCATCAAAACTTCAGTTTCATGGTTCTCGCATGCTTCAAAGAATGTTACTGTTGGAGAGTTAAAACATAATTCTTTTGATGTTTACAGTTACGTGGGAATTAGTCAATTAGGGAGGTTACTTTTTTTCTCACTTTCCTCCTAATCTCCCTTTAGTACTTCAACAGTACATCCTTATCCTATCACTTGTCTAGAATTTCGTTGACTCAACGGATAACATCACCAAATGTGTGGTTCATGAAATTTAAATGGATCTTCACCTATTCAAAGCAATCACCCCCCATCCCCATTTACATTCACATTGCTTTCATTTCTCATAGCTCATGTGATTGTGTACCTCAGCTTAATCGTTCCCCCCTTTTTTTTCTCCTTTATTTTTTATCTCAGTACATGAAATACAGTTACAATACTAACTATTCTGTATCGGGAAGGAGATGGGATGGAAACTCTGCCACTTATTTAGGGCAAAACCCTAATGTCACCTAAAATCATGAATCCGTCATATCTTATCTAAATTTCTATAATTTTTAAAAATTATTTAATCCACACCTTAATTATTGAAAAGGAGTTACGAATACATTTATAATGGGTGTGAATTCAACTACTTGATTTCTATGTTTTTCTTTTCGCCTTTCTAGAAGATTAGAATCCACAGGCGAGTTTTCATACTCAATCCCCTTCTTTGGAGGATGAAACAGGGTGAGGGGAAGCGGACCTTAGGACTAAGTCCAAGTCAAGCCAAATAACCCCCAACTTAAGTATGAAAGGTGTGCTACCAATTCCACTAGAGTTACTATTTTGGCTTGCAATTTTCAACATAGCATTGCTACTATTCTGATGCAGTTTTCTACACAAAAATTCTGTATCAATTAAATTTTCCATTCAAAAGACAAGAAAAAGATAGTAGCAGCCCATCTTGTTTGTACAAAGTTCAAACCAATTGCCTCATTACTTATTAGCTTTTGTTTTTTTTTTTCCCCACTATTCTAAATCACTGCAGATGGTCTTAAATTGTCTGCCAAATATTGGTCAGCATACAAACCTGTTTATTTTTTTTTTAACCCCAAATAGTTGGTTTGGTGGTTAAGACTAGAAACTTGGAGATTTACTCCCTCCAAAGTCTCAGCTTCGAACCCTCTTATATGCTATTAACTCTTTAGAGCCACCTTTAAAAACTTTGACCCATAATTACTCGATTTGTATGGAATCGGAGACTATACAATCTTCGAGATTAGTCAAGGTGCGCACAATTTAACTGAGACACCAGGTAAAATAAAATAAAGAAAATACACCTCTTTGTGGAGTACATCAAAGCCACCATACAACGCATTGCATGTAACGTCTATAAATAGACCTATTACTCTGAAGTTTGGTTTGTATGGGCAAAGTGAGGGGAAGAGCTGCAAATGGAAGAGGTACATCATGAAGTCAACTTCGCCGCCCCAGTAATGCCAAGACCGGTGTCCACTGGCCCCCCGACACCGCCCTCAATATACCAGACGCCCATATCGTGTCCGCCCTCACAATACAACTCCCCATCTCTGTCTCGGTCACCGCTCCTCTACAGCGATCTCCACCCGGAAACCACAGCAAACAAGACCCCCAACAGGTTTCGAACGCCACGCTTCCTTACTCCTTTAGGAAGTCCACTTAGAAAAGCTCTCCACCTTACAAAACTCGACCCACAGGACGCTTGGCTCCCAATCACCGAGTCAAGAAATGGTAACGCATACTACGCAGCCTTTCATACTCTATGTTCAGGGATTGGAATTCAAGCCCTGGTTCTCCCAGTTGCCTTCACCATCCTTGGCTGGTAATAATCAAGTACTATTCTTAATTTGGTTTTGTCTCCAACGTCCTTATGGTTAGTCCACTCTTCCTAATAGCATTAGTTAACTATATATATATATGTTTGGTTACAGGGCATGGGGAATCATATGCTTAACATTAGCCTTTGTATGGCAACTTTATACCCTCTACTTGCTGGTGCAACTCCATGAATCAACCAAAACCGGAATACGTTATAGCAGATATATGCAACTAAGCAGTGCAACTTTTGGTAAGCTAGCTCTAGACCCTCGTTCAACATACTCATTAATCAACCAACTGTGTGTCAGAAACAACACACCTCAATGGAGTTTTGAGACTATGTATTCTGATGCAATTAAACGTATTCTTCAGGTGAAAAGCTAGCGAATTGGCTAGCCCTATTTCCCATCATGTATCTATCAGGGGGCACATGTGTGGCTCTGATCATCATTGGAGGTTCAACATCGAAGATGTTCTTCCAAACTGTCTGCGGACCCAATTGCACAGCCAAGTCATTGACGTCTGTGGAGTGGTACCTAGTGTTTACATCTGCTGCAGTGCTTCTGTCTCAGCTGCCCAACTTGAATTCCATAGCCGGCCTGTCACTGATCGGAGCCAGCACGGCCGTTGGATATTGCACCCTGATATGGGTGGTTTCAGTTGCCGAGGGTAGGCTTCCAAACGTGTCGTACAAACCGGTGAGAGCCAACACCCAGATTGCTAGGGCTTTCGATCTTCTGAATGCTCTTGGTATCATTGCTTTTGCTTTCAGAGGTCACAATCTCATACTTGAGATACAGGTATATCACAGTCTTGAGCTTATTCTTTATAAAGCCATCTACCAATAAAAACTAATTAAACTGGGAAACATTAGGGACCATAAGTTAATAAATATCAGATCATTAATATTTATGAAGGAAATACGAAAAAAAATCTTCCTCCCGACTCGGCAACAAAAACCTCCAGCTACCCTATTTGGTACTCGTCACACACACAATGTCCAATCTTAATTTTCCTTCATGACCTTAGGAAATTAGAAAAATTTTGCCTAGGAGTCCACAAATGTGACAAGTTTGTCAAATTCATTTCGTTTAATCAAGTCTATGTTTCTTGCTTCTTTTAAGGGCCTAAGGACTTTTAAACACACCAGTACCTCTGAAGTCTTCGCTGCCACGATACTTTGAATTTTGACACTTGCATCCATGAGTAACAATGAAACATTCACCACGTTAAAACGTTGACTTTTGACCAAATTTGTATACTTATATCCCCCACAGTACCATACAGTACAGTCAAATACCAAGGCCATATTTATGTATACCACAGCATACAAAGACATCAGGCTGACTTTTTTCACTATGCACCATAGGTTTAAACCAGCATCTCAAGTCCCAACAACGATAAGGCCATTTGACATCCACTTATGTAAATATATATACGTCTCTGCCTAATCTTTGATGAATTAGAGAAAAATATCTCAGAAAAAGAAGTATATATATGTTTCTATGGCAAATTTTGGCTACATTTGGTCTACTACATGCAGGCCACCATGCCTTCAAGTGAGAAGCATCCATCACGCGTGCCAATGTGGAAGGGTGTCAAGTTTGCATACCTACTCATTGCAATGTGCTTGTTCCCTCTTGCAATTGGTGGATATTGGGCATATGGTCACCTGGTATTTGCTCTAAACCTATCATATATATATTAACCTAATTAAGAAATGAATTTGTTTTTGTCGTACATATTTTCTAATACGAATGTGTTCTAAGAGATAATTAAGAGGATTGTTATACATTGGTAGATACCAGCAAATGGAGGAATGCTTACTGCCCTGTACACATTCCATGGACAAGACACCTCGCGGTTCATCCTAGGACTAACAAGCTTCTTTGTAATAATTAACGCCGTGAGCTCGTTCCAAATCTATGGCATGCCAATGTTTGACGACATGGAGTCTAAGTTCACAACCAAGATGAAGAAGCCATTGCCATGGTGGCTCCGGGCCATTCTGAGAGCCATGTTTGGATACGGGTGTTTCTTTGTTGCCGTGGCAATCCCATTTTTGGGAAGCCTGGCAGGTCTAATCGGAGGGATCGCATTACCTGTGACTTTGGCCTATCCCTGTTTTATGTGGCTTAAATTTAAGAAGCCGAAGGTATACAGTTCAATGTGGTGGCTAAACTGGGGATTAGGTGTTCTAGGGATGGGGCTAAGTGGGATATTGATCGCAGCTGGAATATATGTTGTGATTGACACCGGTATTCAAGTCAGCTTTTTTAAGCCTCACTAAATAATGTCAGTATATTTGAATTATATGTAATTGTGAATCTGTTGTATTGATCTTGAGAAAAGGATGGACATTATAGTACTTTTCAATTCTCTCTCTCTCTCTCTCTCTCTCTCTCTGAGCTAACATTGGCCTGGTTGAAGACCGACAAGCCCAGCCCAGTGAAGTGGCAAAGTTTTGTATTTTTGGACATGGGTAGGCCGTAGGCTTTCATTTGTACTTAAAGTTGGACAAGTCCAAATTCAAGTTTAACTTCCGTTGGGGCGCAATAGTAGTAGATTAGAACTGCGATTAGTAGATTGAACCGCATTGGGTTGCTTTTCACTTTCAACCGAAGAAAAATGCTGACGGACCATTTAATGGTCACAGTGGAGCTCATAAAAAAACAAAAGAGGTAGATTTGATTTGATTTTGACATGTTATGAAATTTCAACATTGCATCATTTTCTGAATATGACAACTACCGACGATTCCTACGTGCACTAGGGAGAGTTTGGGTCCCATTCTGAAAGATAAACTTGACTTTGCATGAAAAATCTGGGATTAGATTTTTATTGGGAATGAAAAATAGACTGTGCCGTGCTTTCCTCATTCAATAATATTGGAGTAACGAAGTCTTTGTGATCATCCCCTGGTTTTGACTATCAAGCTCCCCGAACAGAATCTCTTGACACTTGGTGGTGTGATCCCAATGACACTAAATCCATTAACGACCAAAGCTTTTATTAGTTGTTTCAACCGCATTGGGTTGTTTTTCACTTTCAAGTTTCAAGTTTCAACGGGTCGTTTTGATCAGAAGTGTTGAAATTTCTGATAGAACTTAACTTGGTAATAAAAAAAATAAGATGGCTCGCTTTTTACCATCCTATTTGATAGAATTTTGTTGTGAAAATGATTTGAATTAGCTAAGTAGACCTCATTGTATACACAATTTTATTGTGTGCAAAATAAAGATAAAAAAATATTGACAAAATGACAACAATAAATTGTTTTAAGCAACTACTTTTAAATTGCTTTTTGAGTTCTTGATAACTATTTTCCATACCCAAATGACAACGATATGAAACGATGATGATGATGTTTTCATGGGGTTTTCATTTCCAAACGATCCTGTTTTCACACTTTTGAAATAGAGAAGAGGAATGATTCATGTGCATCCTCCGTCTTGAGCCATGAACTTGAACATCCAAAGTCCAAAGGACTGTTCTAATAAACTGCACCATGCACTTTGTTTCCAAGTCTTTAGGCGAAAGATATGGTGTGTCCTTGAGCTATTTGTCGATCGTGAGCTTAAAGATAATGAAATCAACATAAAGTTTCCTACAGGTAAAAGGTAAACATACTCAAGAAAATGAAAGGAAATGAAACTGCAAGTCTGTAGATTGTGTATTATTACCTAAGAGGACTGGTATTAGTGATGTCCTTTCTGTCTCATCCGGATGCCTCCACCATAAGAGACATTGTTTAATACCTGAATGGCGCCATTGTCAAAACACATTCCTTCTTGAAAGGTCTTAGGGGATCATTATGCACAAACCCGTAATTCGTGAAAGTGTCCCGTGATTAATGTTTTGTAAAACCATGAAATTAAGAAAGAGATGTATAGCTTTAAACATATCTGTGCAGGCCAACTTTATAAATTTGAATTAATTTCTCGTGCTTATTTTCTAGAGAAAGTACAATTTAAAACATAAGATACAGGACGAGCATAGGAGACTCCAGATTCCAGACAAAATATTTTTCTCTTCAGTGTTTAGACTTGAATCAGATTAAACTGCACATCATCAATTCTAAGCTACATCTATCGTTTGCTTGTAAAATTCATTAGGATGAATACAACTCATTTACTTTGCTGTGCCATGATAGTGAGAGTCCATTCCAAATTGGTGAAATACCCATATGTGAGAGAAACTTAACCCATCTCAACTTTTGAATAAACTACTGCAAAATGGCCGATGGTGTCCACTGACTTCCCACCGAGATTAAAAGGTGAAGCATCTCAATCTAGCAACATCCCAATCGAGCAATAGAAAGCGCACCACTCGCTTGCTCGATCCCACAATTAGTGCACCAAATTTTTACATATGAAGCAAGATGGTACCAAGATCCCAATTCAATGGGGTGTGAATACTACATACCAAGATAGATACCGGGCAATTTTTTTGGGTGCATTTGTGGGGCTAACTATCAAGCAAATGGGTGTGGGGATCTAAGGATTGCGTCATTTTTACATGGCCTGATTCTTCTTTTCCGGTAAGCTCCAAATTTGTTGCCACTGTCAACGGTGAGATACCATTAAAGAAAGTATAGAGACATTTATACTAAAAGAAGAAGAAGAAGAAGAAGAAGACACTGGTTTTATGGGTTTAACTTAGTGGATAGTCTACAAGAGAGTAATACACTGGGATGACATGATTTAGAAGTCGCCAACAAATGTATATACTAATAACCATAAGTAATCCAATATAGATTTCAAAGCCCTGATTTTCTTTTCTTTTCTTTTTCTCAACAAGATGAATTTTACTGATTAAAACAAACCAAAAGAGAGAGAGAGAGAGAGAGAGAGAGAGAGAGAATAAAAGGTCAACAAGAAACCTCCACAGTCTACAATAAGACTTGAAATTCTGTAAACAGTAGCCTGCAGGGTAAGCAAATGGAAGGGAATTGAGTATGATGATGCTATTGCTACTGACATATGATGCTATCATTCAGGCTGTTTCCATTGAACCCCATTATTCCAATTTAGACAAATTTAATGTAAGTGCCTCCTAACTCCTAACATCTGACGCTATCATAGGCTGTTTCATGAAAGACGGTTTAGAAAAACAAAATAAATATCACGTCGGACGTTTTAATTTCTATGCCCTTACGATGATGTTCCTTAGTGTGTGCATTAATGAAGACCGCAGTGTATTATCCAGGATTAAGAAACACCTAATGAACCTACTTTTAGCATTAATAATTTAATATACGAGACAATTAACGTTTAGAATACTTGAAATTGAAATTCAAGAACGTTATATTCTGCAAAAATTGTGATTCAGCCACAATCCACAAATTCTGATTCAGTCACTATCACTTTTGCTAGCAGGTAGAACGATAACGTTACTAAATTATTATTTTTACAAAAAGTTGTCAAATCATTAAAAATAAAAATAAAAAACCATTCCTTTAGTACCTAAACACAAAAAAAAGAAAAAAAGAAAAGAAAATGCAATTCTTATTGACGCACTATATGTAATCTACCTTAGCTAAGATAAGGGGCATTGTCTCAATGGCATATAGCAAACAAGTCCATGGATGTTTATATATATAGATATATACGTACGTACACTTCGTCATAGTGCTCAAGTCACTGTTCACGTCATCCCATGTTGTGGGGTTTGAGTTGAGTTCTACGCTTCTATCACTTCAAAATGTTTGCGGGTAATTAACACTGTTATTGACTCACCAAAAACATCCCACTAAACTGTGTCGCCATCGAGGCATCTACCACTGCTTGCATTTTCAATTTCTCATGCATACCTACCCAGGATACCACCGCTTCCACTACGCCTACATATACATGCGATTCATATGTGACAAATCTTAAAAACACATACCCAACAGAGAGAGAGAGAGAGAGAGAGAGAGAGAGAGAGAGAGAGAGAGAGAGAGAGGAGGAAGAAAGTATAAAGAGGGCCGGCAGCCATGGGAGAAGTGGTTGAAGTGTGTGTAGAACCAATCCACCAGCAAACTGCCACACCCACAAAAGGCAGAAAGCACGAGTCACTACAAGTAATTTCTGTCGTGGCAAGTCCCACCGTAGAGGGCACTTCCACCACCATGCAACGCAATTCGGAAGGTTCAAGTCATCAAACAGAGCACAACCCACTTGACGCCTGGCTACCCATCACCGAGACCAGAGATGGAAATGCCTATACCTCTGCATTTCATCTACTTTGTTCAGGAATTGGACTTCAAGCCCTTGTACTTCCGGTTGCATTTGCCGCCCTCGGTTGGTGAGCTAGCTAGTTACTTCATCTACTATTTGTTCCTCGATCTATGATCAAACACCAACACAATTAGCATATATACATACAAAATTATACATAGATGGGTCAATCGTACGTATCAAACTCTTAATCTACCTAGTTTCTCTTCGTGTCTCATGCTTACTAAACATGCTACAACAACATAGGTGAACGGCCATTTTGAGCCTTCAGTTGTATTAAGAGCTGCACACGGTTAGTTTGGATTCCGTTGCTTTGCCAGAAAGCTGGGGACTGATAGAGAGTTGACTCTGCTTCGAAGTCCACGGAGAAGTGGAACTAGCAGAGTCTTCCATCAATTAACTTCAGTTTTTCTTTTTCTTCTCTAAAACTTTAACAGAGTTCAATATACAAAACTAAAACAAGAAAAGAAAATGGAAACAACGAAATATATACAATTTCAAATTAAGATACCGTGAACCATGGACTAAGATATCTTTTATTCGGTGGTGATCGACACAAACATTGTTTCTCTATCTCAAAAAACTGAGTAGAAGATTTTCCAAGTTTCAATCTAGCTATTATTAACTAGAAGGAAAATAAAAATCTTAGATCGATTGAGCCCATACCTGGTGAATTCTGACGCAAAATTCGCTCATAGTGTGTGGCAGCCCTTGAAGGCTTTATGGAGTTGAGCAAAAAAATGGTCTAGGATACGGAGAATTGTTTTCAGCGGATGCCTGATGGGCCTACATGTACTAAGCTCTAGTAAAGCCAGATTCACTTGTTTACTCGATCCTTAGATCCACCTTTTTTAATGCTTGCAGGTTTTGGGGAATCCTATGTTTGTCGCTGGCATTTGGGTGGCAGTTCTATACCATATGGCTTCTTGTCCATCTGCACGAGTCTGTCTCTGGAACTCGCTATAGCAGATACCTCCACCTAGCAATAACAGCCTTTGGTCAGTCCCAGTCTCCCTTAGACACAAAGATTCATGTATTTGTACATGTTCGTACAAAGGCATGAGATGCCCAAGACTTGGGTAACATTTTTTGCTTTTTGTCTCGATGATCCTCAGGTGAAAAACTGGGGAAGTTGCTGGCGATATTTCCAGTGATGTATCTATCAGGGGGCACATGTGTCATGCTAATCATCACTGGTGGAGGGACCATGGAGCTCTTCTATCAAACCATGTGTGGGGATGGGCCGACATGCAATGCCAAGACATTAACCGGTGCTGAATGGTTCTTGGTTTTCACATGCTTAGCCATTGTCGTGGCTCAGTTCGTCCCCAACTTGAACTCGATTGCTGGTGTCTCGTTGATTGGGGCAATCACAGCCATGGGATACTGCACGTTGGTATGGGTTGTGTCCGTATCCAAGGGTAGGCCGGATGGGGCATCTTACACCCCATCTACGGTGACATCACTCGAGACAGCTAGAATTCGCGGAATCTTGACTGCACTCGGGATTATAGCTCTGGCTTTCAGAGGTCACAACGTTGTGCTTGAGATACAGGTAAAATGATTCACGCTTTGGTTCATCGAGTCCAATGACTTCTGTGCCCAACGGGTGGATTAACCGTCGGTTGGGCTTGCAAAATGTTACCATTTTCTGATTATAAATTTGCTGATGTAGGGGACAATGCCTTCAAATCCAAAGCATCCATCCCATGAGCCAATGTGGAGAGGGGTGAAAATGTCATATCTACTAATCTCTCTGTGTTTATTTCCCCTTGCAATAGGTGGATTCTGGGCTTATGGTAACATGGTAACGAACAACATTTCAACCTCCTAATCTTTGTTTAATGTGCATATCCGAAACATATGCAGATTACCTTACACGATGACTTTGTTCCTTACTAATGTCAGATAGCTGCAACCGGAGGAATGTTGGGCGCGTTTTCGAAATTCCATGCACACAACACCTCAAAGTTTGTGATGGGCTTAATATATCTTCTAGTAGTGATAAATAGCTTCTGTTCGTTCCAAATCTATGCCATGCCAGTTTTCGACAACTTGGAATTCAGATACACAATCAAGAAACACAAGCCGTGCCCAAGGTGGCTCCGCTCAGGGTTCCGAGTATTCTTTGGCGGATTGACATTCTTTATCGCAGTGGCTTTCCCGTTCTTGGGAAGCCTGGCAGCTCTCGTTGGAGGGATCACGTTGACTCTGACTTACGCTTATCCGTGTTTTATGTGGATTTCTATCAAGAAGCCCCGGCCAAATAGTGCAATGTGGTGGTCTAATTTATGCCTAGGTTGCTTGGGCATTGTGTTGAGTGTTTTGTCAGTAGTTGCAGCAATATGGAATATAGTGGACAATGGTATAGATGCCAATTTCTTCAATCCCCACTGAAAGATGCATATCAAGAAAAAAAACAATAGTTTTGAAAAAAGAGCAAATTTTGTAGAATAATATGAATTCAGTTGGTGGATAATCAGATCTGCCAATTAGGTATCAATATCCTGAGAACTCTCCCATCAAGTTAATTTCTAGCATATGGATGTCAAATTTTACTCGACAAAAAATTAGTAGAACAGTTAAATGATCCTTGAGTTACGTATACTTGACTCGTACTTCCACTTCCATAATCACACTCGAGTGAAACCAGAGGAGGGTAACTGCAGGGGAAGAGATATATAGTTACACGAATGCATGATGTAATCTGCAAATTTGAACTTGGTCTGGCTCTGAAGGACTAACCTTATGTAATTGAGACTCACTGTTTATAGGTGAAGAATTTTGCTAACATCAGACACGCCTGATGCAAGCGCCCCTCTATAGGTGAAATAATAAATTTTGTAAATATGCCCTTTTCTGAAAGAGTGGAGGCATTCAATGGCTTTTCTTACAAAAATGGAGACAGAATTGTCAAATGTTAAAGGGCACTATGATTTTTGGTAGATCAGTTGTGGTAGATCATTTGTCAAGATTGCCACATGTCAGTGCTTCATAAAGTTGACCTAGATGTGATGTATAAGCTGTGTACATCTAACCTCTGTAGACCCTGCAACGGAGAAAGCCACTTGCACTGAACTCTCCAAGTAAATTATTGTTTAATTATGCTATGGCATTGGGTATCTTAGGTATAAACTGTTCTATTACCAAGAAGGAAAATGTTACTCTTACAAAAAAATTTATACAAAATTTGTATACAAAATAATGTGACAGTGACAGTTCTGTAATTAAAAGTCACTATGATTATGATGGGTGTTTGTTTTGAAATAAAAATCTCTCATTAAAACACATCATTTTGTATAAAAATTATGTATGAATTGTTTATTTGTATAGCATTATCTTGGTGCCGAGTACAACACCTCGGGACTTGTCACTCCCTAAAGAGTCGATTTCTACAAACACGAAATTTGGCTACCCAAGACCTTGCAACTTTGCTCCATGCATGCTCATTAATATTCTTTCCATTAGACTCCCCTCAACTTGGTTCCAACTTCCAAGATTTTAATCTTCTGACTGCTCCACCGGTGAGCTCCCTTCAATCCATTGTTTTTCCCATATTGTTTACTACCAGTTGCATTGATAGTAATACTGGTGAGCCAGAAATTTGCTATCACATAAGTTGAACAGGACTGGCATGTCCTCCCTAATTGCTGAGAAGTGAAAACTATCATCCCAGACTAGCAATGGCCTGTCCCATGTTAGAATCCCAAACACATTCCACATACAAAGGTACTGTAGGCACTTGCAAGTTCCTGATCTCAAAACCCGACACACAGCACCTCTTTATTAGTGCAAACCGTCCACACCGACCATTCTTGATGTTCTTCTTCCGATAGCCCGACATGGGGTCCTAGCAAACCCTCCCCAATGTCATCCGTACAGGTTTGCACGCAATGCCATTGAGGCATCTCTCCTTTAACCATACCCTATTCCTGTAAGCTTCTCAGCTGAGTCCTCTCTGTTCCTGTTAGCTTCTCCTAGTCCTATATAAGCCAACTCTTTCCTATCCAGAACATCACCCCAGCATAACTATAAGGCAATTCACTCCTCTTTAAATATTGTGCAATCGTTCTACCTCTTTTAGCTTCTTCTTGTTGTTTGTTGACATTAACAGGATGGCAGAACCACACCCACAAGGCCATGGATGCGACACTGTCACAAAGCTTCCACAAGAAACCAGAGACTGTGGAATGTTCAATTGCTTCAGAAAGGATGAGAAACATGGAGAGGATGCGGTCGTGATAGACCTCCAAGTGTCTGAACCTGAAAAGATGAAAGAGGAGAAGAAGCACACACTCATGGAAGAGCTCCACCGGTCCCATAGCAACTCTAGCTCGGTAACTTTCGTGAATCTAGCCATAGGCTCAACTAAGAAACACCATTGCATTTTCACTTAATGGACTGAACCTTCCCTGTTTCCGCCTAACATGGCATGTTGTGTTCAGATTTCTTTTGCCAAGTTCTCAATCTTATAAGCTTAACTGCAGAATTTCTATGTTTGTCTTTTTACAATCTCTCTGTTTCATGAAAATATCAGTCCAATGAGGACGAGGAAGGAAGAGGAGAGAAGAAAAGAAAGATGAAGAAGAAGGGATTAAAAGAGAATAGCAAGAAATTTGCTATCACGTAAAAAGGAAGAGGAAGTCACTGAGCACAAAGACACCTGTTGCATTAGAGAAATGCGATCAAGTGGGGAATGCGGAAGCAACACAGCAAGAGGAGAAGAGAGGCTTTCTTGAGAAGATCAAAGAAAAACTTACTGATCAGCACAAGAAAGCTGAAGAAGGAAGTCCTGCAGCTCCACCCGAGCATGCTGCAGGTGGGAACTCTCCTGGAGGAGAAACAAGGGAGACGAAAGGCATGCTGGCGAAAATCAAGGTGAAGCTGCCCGGATACCATAAGAATGATGAAGATGACGTGAAAGAGAAGGAGAATTGAAGTGGGAGTCATTCATGAACCATGTTAAGGAGTACTGGCTAGGTAAACTTGCTTTGCACCAAATGCTTCATGTGCTTGTGTGAGTCTGATTTGATGATTTCTATGATGTGCTTTCTTGTTTATGGTGTAGGTTGTTTTAGTAAGAATGTTTCCTTTTTGTGTTGATTTGATTTGTTAAGAAGGAATTTCTTGTCCTAAAAATTCTTCTACGTTTGCATGTCAACTAAGCTTAAGCCCCACCAATGAAATCATGTTAAGGGGTTGAGAGAAACATAAAACTAACAACTAGCTTGCACTTCTGTAAAACTTGAGCTTTTAGATTATTAAACCCACCTGCAATCTATTTCTCCTCATATTCCCATTCGGAGAATGCCATGGAATTCCTAGGCTCGGCTTGTTATACGAGGGCATTGCCTACAGGACAGAAATTGCTTTGTTTTCGTGTTTTGGCTGTAATCTCCAGAAGTAGGGTCATTTAGGTGAACTCTGACTGGGCTGGATGGAGTTTTCAGTATACAATATGCATCTACTATCTAAGAATATATAATAATAAAACATACAAACTGGTGAGCTCACACTCTATAGATTTTAACATTTGTAGCACATTCACTACTTGCAGCCCAAGAATATGAATACTTTGATCTTTACTACAGATTCTACAATTCTCCCAGATGAAGTGATAATATTTATGACTAAATAAAGGAAGAAAAGAAAAAAAGAAGGAATTGTTGCTTCACAGTTATAAGGCAAGCCACGGAAGTTTAGGTAACTTCCTTTTAAACAAAATTTACATTAATATGGGGCTTGTCAACAGTAAAAATCTTCTTATGACAAGCTATAACATGGACTAAACTATTATTTCAAGGCTGCAGGATTATAAGTTGCCAAAGCTGACCAGCTCTTGTTAGTCAAATATGGTGTTGTGCATTGCCATAAACAAGTACTCCACTGCAGATGGTTAAGATGTAAATAGTTAGTGCTTCCTTGCAGAAAAAAATTTAGTACAACAAATGAATGTACATTTCATGCATGCGAAATAATCTACCAGGAACCCTAACGTATGTACCATGGTATCAAAAGCATCAGAGGGGACGGGGATATGAATTTGTATGAGCCTGAGGACACCACAACTGATTAGAAGGCACTCCTGCTAAAACTTAAAACTGCCACATCCCCAAACCACTTCCACAGTATCAAAGGGCTTATCATTCCTTATAGATACAAGAGTTTGTCAAATTGAGAGGCTTGCCTAGTCGGTTGCCTTTTAAAGCCACTTCACACATGACGCTCCTGTAAAACTTGGGCTTCACCAGCCTTCCCAAGATGTAGGCCCTTGACCTCATTACAAATGTCAGGTTAAGTGGCACTGACACACTCTCAAGGTGATCTTTAGCTCCACTAAGAAGTGGAATTCCACCATAGAGCGGCACCTGATTCCCTAAAACCACAGTTATAACGATACGCTGACTCTTCCTTGATTGATAGAACTTCTTCACCTAATTCAAAAAGACAAGGAATTAGATTAACATCAATCATAAGATCAATGGGCATTAAAAGAAGTCTAGGCAGTTTGGGGCCAGATTTGAGACAACGGCAGGTGCAGTTTGGGGCCATCATGATTCCTATGGTTTGAACTTTAAAGCCATGATGCGGTCACTGGGATAGCATGGCCAATGATTTGAGTCAGAGATAGAAGTCGATTTAGTTTAGAAGGTTGGGTTGAGGCATGACGATAGCGTTATGAATAGCTACCGGCTATCGGGATAATTAGGCCTCTACTGCCAGCCATGCTTTCCAATGCAGAGTATTATGACTATTGCCCCCTCAATCATTAATAATAAGGAAGAGAGAAAACAAAAAAATCTGGGCCTGTTTAGTCGTCCAAATGGTCATACTCATGGTGGTATAAAAATGTGATTAAGCTCATTCAAATTAAGGGAACACGCAAACAGGTTCCCATAAATAAAATTTGTTTTCCTTTCAATCACTATTACATGCTCTTCCTTTCAATTCCTTATTGTGACACAAGAATGTGGCGTTCCCTTCCAAAGGGTATGAGTTAGAGACACACATACAGCCGCCCTCTTCTGAATATTTGTGCCAAATAAGCATGACAATTAATCATTTGAATCCTTGTCTAATGCACACATTAAGTTTCCAATCTACCAAGAAAAAGAAAAGAAAACAATAAACAAAATTCATTGAAGTTATAATCATTTTAAGTTTTGCTCTCTCGTAGTGTCAAAGAAATCCACCATATTTTCCACCATCCAACTTGGTAGGATGCAATAAATTTTCTTTTTCTGTTTTGATAAGTTGGTAGAATGCAATAAATTTTGGGAGGATCATCCATTCAACCGTCAATTTTGGTAGTATTTGAAGCTATTTAGATCAACCAAATTTAAAAGCTCCTCTATTGAAATTTCATCACGAATTTAAGAAAAATTGGGAAAACTTATACCAAATCTAACACCTACACATAATGCCACAGCCCTCCCACATAAATGCCAATCAATGTATATGACAAGAGTCGCAGGCAGACGAGTCGGCCCCCTTTGACCCTCCAATTGAATACATATAAATCGATATTGCCAAGCAGAATTTGCAGCCTTCGAAATCACCATGACCGAGGCAAGGTATAATAACACTAATAATAATGCCATATAAATCACGATGATAACTACTCATCTACCCTCAACTTTCTAGGAAACAAGGACCACCCCTTTTACCTGTTTGGGCACGCAGAGTTCTCAACCAAAGCACTACCAACTCAGCTCAACCATTTCAAAACGAGACCATGGACGGTGGAACCTCAATAATAATCACCGTAGAAATTTGAACTATGGAGTAGGGACGTCAGTGACGCACATGCACATATATATCTATATATGTATGAATATATAAATGTATGTATATATCTCTGGAATTTGATGATAAAGGCCAGTGCTGAAAAAATAAAATTCTGAAGAATGGACTTACATATCCAGTAGCAACCTTGAGCTGGAAATAGTGAAGTTCAACTGGGGTAGACGTCACGTGCACGCCGAAGAAAGTCGCCGGGTTTCTGTAAAAAATCCTGACCGTTGAATTCAGAGTCAGCATATCCGTTGGTACTCCTGACTGATCCGAGCCCGCCTGAGTGTTGAAGCTCTGGAACACCATGCTCTGCAACACACACCCCACCACAACCCAAAATCCTAAAATAAATTATAATTAATAAAATGTGACTCACTCACGTGACTACTCGGTGAGTCAATTGGGATAGAAGCTTCACATATGACCGAGTCACTGAGTTGACTCAAGAAGCAAGTGCGAAAAAAAGAAAAGATGGGTTCGAACCAAAACTTACCTTGACAAGGATTTTAGGCTTGTAGGGTACGCTAGCGGCCCACAAAATCAAAGAGAAGATGGTAAACAGCGCCACAAACGAGAGCAAGAAGCACACCACATAGAATCTCATGACGTGACCTCCGAACCCCTCATCGTCACCGTCATCGTCGTCATCCTCGTCCTCGTCGCCGTCATCTTGGTGCCTCCGCTGTAACCTCTTCCATGCGGGGGGGTTTCTAGGGTTCTTGAGGGAGACAGAGAACCGGGAGGTGGAGGACTCGCGGGAGTGGTGAATCGGGGAGCAGTGGTAGTGGTGGGGGGACCCGAACGGGCTCGACCCGTACGACATCTTCTCCACATCGTGCTGCGACGGGCTTTGCACGTAGTACAGCGGCCGGCGAGGCGATCGAGGTGGCGACGACGCGTCTATACTCGTCACCTCCGAGTCCGATTTTGCATGCATTGTCACCGCCATTACCAACACCTCTACATACACACAGAAAGGGCCATCAGGGCATCGAGGGGATAGGAACTTTAGGGTTTCAGGCCTTTTTGGGGGAACGGAAATGACAGCGAAGTGCTAGAGAGAGAAACAGAGAAAGAGACCTGAGTATGGTGTGTGATAAATAGTTTTTTTGAATCACGAGACGCGGTATTCTATGGAATGGGTTTGTTTTGTCCTTTCAGATTTCCTAGGTTAAATATGCACGTCATATAGTATTAGGATTTTCGGATGGGACATGTGCGTAAAGTTCACGCTTTCTCCCACGAGAATTATAGTTTAGGAAAGGTTTGATTTGGTCTGCTGCAAAATGAGATTTGGTCATACTTACCAAAGGCACTAGTCACATATTGAGAATTTATTAGTAATTACGACGAAATATACCTCCTTCCAGTACTTAACAATTTGAAAGTTTGAATAGTAGTAAGGTTATAGGCAAACTGAATCTAGTCAAGTAGTGAATTAATTAAATGTAGTTTGAACGAGTTTCAAATTATACTCAAGGTGTATTTATTTATCTTTTGAGCTAATTTCAAAATTGAGTTTTAATATAAGCCAGTTTGAATAGTTTATTTTTTATACAAATTTAGACTACAAAAAATTCTATGATTAATGGCTGTTATTGTCATTCAAAATTTCAAAACAATGTAAGCGTTGTTAGTTATCAAAAAACAGAAAAACAATATAGCTCGGCGATGGCAACGGTCGGGTATGGGATGGGTTTGGCTAAATCCTCCCCTCACCCTAATAAAAAAAATCCTCTCATACCTTGTTGTATATCCGTTACGGGTTGAACTGTACAATCTCATATCATTTTATGTTCAAATTGGACCGCATCGAGTTAACTCTCATATTTCTTATTTTTTATTTAGCATATAAATAATATTTTCCTAATCTCATATATTTTTAAAAAATAACAATTACTTTAGATGACAAGAGATAGACAACACTTCATTATACAATATATATATATATAAGTGATATTTATGTATGATTATAGTATAATAAGGGTATTTTAATTATTTTAATAAATAATCGAGTTGTGATTGGATTTTATTCTTTCTCTCACACCCCGTTCATACCCCTTTCAAATTTTGTTTTTTCTTCCATAACTCACCCCTAAACCTTTTAGCAAATTCCTATGCCCTTCACATTAGAGTTGGGACTGGGCGAAGCGGGACCCACTTCTTCACATCAAATCATAGTAAACTCTTTTTTAGAGAGAAATGCTACAACTATTAATTTTCAAGCCCAACAACACATTTAATAAACCAATTATGGGGTATAAAAGCCCAATAACAAGTTATGGATTTATCACTATTCAAGGTCCTAGTCCAATTATAGAAGCCCAATAACAAGCCGTAGATGCATGACTTTCCATTTTTATCTGCATTGTTTTGCAACAGGGCGCTCCACGACAGTGCTCCTCCATTTTGAATATAACAAGAGGCCCTTTGAACATGGGAGAAAAAATGCAGACTCCAACTTTGAGCCTTTGACTCTGCTGCCGATGATCTAGTTGACTTCACCTTACGCCTCATTGATCTTCGTCCTAGTCTTGGCAATTGAGCTCAGCTTCTAATTGAAGTTGCGATGGATGTTGAAATTCAGATGCGGGTATAGTGAATTCTGTCTTATCATTTTTGTTAATCACATCTCACTACGCACAAACCAAATTAGAGTAAGACCCAATTCATATAGCTGTTGATCTATTTCACCCTTTTTAATACAAAATGTAGCTCTTGGTCTATTTACATTTTCGGTTTCTTTCAAACCAAATCAAATGTGTGGAAATTGAATGTGTTATTGCATCTATTTCATCCGAGTCGATGGGTTTTCTTCCACGCAATGAACTAAAAGCCACCAAGCAATGACTATTCATATGGTAGGCTAAACTGAATATTTCTCTCTATTTGTGAAAATACGTTCCTTCATTTGATCACTCAACTTTGTTTTAAGACGCTATTACCAAATCATCAAACGTATCATGGAATCCTGGGAAGGCAAGTTGTGAAAAATTTTAAATCAATCAATACTCGCCAGGAATAGAGTACCTGCATTGCAATATATCATTAGTTCTTGAGCAAACAAAAGAAAATAATGAGGAAAAAAAAAAAAAAAAGAGGAAGAAAATGTGGGAATATATTTCTTTTGAAAAAATATAATCCATGTAGATATGCTTCTGAGTTGTGACAGTACACAACACGTTTTCAATTCATGCAAGTTTCCAAATCAGCCATTAATTGATATTCCACCTGCCATTGATTGACCCTTCAGCCTTGTTGGCTTACTCATTAATTAATTTTGATATCCTACATTCATAAATGTATCTACAGAATGTCTATTTCTAGCATATTTTCCTCTATTCATAGCGTATATATTTTCGAACACGCAAGAAGCTTATATATTAGTACAACTTTTATATTATGTTATCTTATTCACCCCTTTTTACTTAGATGGATAATAGTAAAAAGTTGTGTGAAATTCATTTTCTTCATATTTTTTCTAATCCAACCGAAAAAAAAAAAAACAAATAATTCAACTTTCCTCATTTCTCTCTTCTTCTTCTTTTTTTTTTTTTTCCATTTTTCTTTCCATTAACAAATCAAAGAACTAGACAAGGTCTTTGTAGTATTCGGACTAAAATTGGGAGCAGTGAATTGGTAGAACTAATTCATGCGCCTGTTGCAAGCCAATGGAGAATGCCATGAAACTGGCATCAAGCATGGGATTCCTTAATAGGATCAATGCTGGGCTCTCCTTGGCTGTGAACTTTGTCTTCTTCTTGTATATTTCCACGAAACCTTGATAAAACCTAGATTGATGCTCTCGTAAATAAATGCAGTTTGAAGAGGATCTACGTATCATTAAAAGACATGCAACTGCATGCATCGGTCAAACTCCTATCTCATTCATTACAGACAATAACTAGGCAAAGCAAAGAATACTGTTTAGACATCGTTACATTAATTTAACCGTGTAATCTTATTTTTCAAGGTCACTATGATCTCAAATCACACTACCTTTTGGGGGTGGTTTTTCCGTCAGGGCCGTTCATTAGCTGTAGTCAACCCAACTTTCAGAAGCTTCCGCTGATCAATTTCTTTGATTGGCTGACCGGTGTGATGGAAGAGAAAATTGCGAACTGTGAAAGGGTAATGGTGGGTTGGCCACAATAATCAAATACTCAACTTATAGACATTCCCGTGCGTTGCGTCTGTAATCACGACTGTTAGAAAAGATAAGAGAAAGAGAGCATGAGATGCTCTAATACCATGTTAAAAAATATAAGATTCACGTGTAATTACAATGCATTATAAAGCAAAGAAGGATTACAAGAGAGAAGTAGTAAGTGAAGACAGATCTTGAAAAGAGAATGCTTGTACAAGATAAGATACAATATAATGAAGAAGTGATGCCAATGTATAGGAGAAAAAATCACCTAATAATCACCTAAAATTTGGCAATGGAGAAGACAAGCCTAACTTATGCCTAATAACATTTGACAATAGACTAGACATGCTTAACTTATGCCTAACTTATCTTTGACATTTATGTTCATTAACAGCCCCCCTCAAATTTAAGTAGGGAAAATAGAGAGCTACTTGAGTTTGAAGAAGATATGATAAAAATGTCAGAGGGACACCAAAGAATGGCCGGAGAGACACTAGAGGTCGGCCGCAAGATTGCTGAAGGGACTCCAGATCAGGTTGACCAGAGACACGCCGGAGGTGGGCTGTAGGATGGCCGAAGGGACGCCACAAGAAGACCAGAGAGACGCCGAAGGTCGGCCAGAAGATGGCTAAAGGGACGCTAGAGGAACGACAGATCAAGTCGGCCGGAGGATGACCAAATGGATGCCAAGCCAGATCAGGTTGGCCAAGTCGGCCAGAGGGACGCCAGAGGATGCCTAGAGGGATGCCAGATTAGGTCGGTCGGAGGATGGCTAGAGGTCGGCTGAAAGATGGAGGGACACCAGAATATGGCCAAAGAGGTATGACCAGAGTGGTAGGTCCGGTTTAGAAGGCCCGATGTATTTAGGAAATATCATCTCAGAAGGTCTGAGGCAGTTAGGAAATGTCGACTCAAAAGGTCCGAGACAGTCAGAAAATGTTGGCATTAGAGATAATTAGGAAATGTCGGCTCAGAAGGTTCGAGAATGACAGGAACCATGTTGAACCGGTCAGAGATGTCCCAACCCCAACCACTATGTGTGGTTGTGGCTATTGAATTATGGGTGACGCCGGTAGAGAAGACGCCGACAGAAAAGGAGGATGTTGAGATGAAGATGCTGGCAGCGAATGACTTCACTTCTAGTGAGAGTGTGAGCTGAGCGGTCCAAAAATGAACGGTGGCTGTTGAGATGCCCGCGGCAGCCCAAGAGGAGGAGAGTGGCGGTTGAGATGCCAGTGGCAGTCCAAGAGGAGGACAGTGGCAGTGGAGATGCCGGGAGTGGTCCAAGAATAGGATAGTGGCAGTGGAAATATCGGCAAAGGTCCAAGAGGAGGACAATGGCGGTTGAGATGCCGCCGGTGATTCAAGAAGAGGACGGTGGCGGTGTAGATACTGAGAGTTACCGAGAGTGGTCCAAGAAGAGGACAATGGCAGTGGAGATGCCAGTGGAGGTCCAAGAGGAGGACGAAAAACCTTAAGAGTTCTGATATGGAAGATCCCTCGAAGAGCAATCACAGAGCATATTTTCCCTTGGCTCTGATACCATGTTAGAAAAGATAAGAGAAAGAGAGCATGAGATGCTCTAATACCATGTTAAAAAAGACAAGACTCATGTGTAATCACAATGCATTATAAAGCAAAGAATGATTACAAGAGAGAAATAGTAAGTAAAGACAGATCTTGAAGAGAGAATGCTTGTACAAAATAAGATACAATACAATGAAGAAGTGATGCCTATATGTAGGAGAAGAAATCACCTAACATTTGACAATGGAGAAGACAAGTCTAACTTACGTCTAATAACATTTGACAATAGACTAGACATGCTTAACTTATGCCTAACTTATCTTTGACATTTATGTTCATTAACAACGGGTATGCATGCACGCCTGAAGTTTCCAACAAACCAGGTCATGTGATCAAGCGTACGCGGTTCAGTGATATTGTGTATAGTTTTGACTGGTGAGTTGTGGCAGTCTCGTTAGCTGATGATCTAAATATTGTGTAGGTGTGAATGTATGTTAAAGGGTACGCCCCGCTTCTCCCAGCCGCCCGTAAAGGGTACGTAAATGGCACCCTCAACCGTCGCACCCTTTCCCCTCTCTCTCTCTCTCTCTCTCTCTCTCTCTCTCTCTAGGGATAGCTCCCTTGAGCGAGTTACATATATGTACGTATATATACCATTTGTCTCATCACTAGCCCTATAAAAGTGTCCTAACGTAACGTGGTCTCCTCTTCATTTACATGGGCTGACACGGAATTTAGTGTCTCACGCCTCTCTCTCTGCACTTCTGTCAAAATGGCACTAAATTTAGGAGGACGTGCTATTACGTGGTACCTCTGTGCCATTCTTTATCTTTTTGCCGGTGCTGGTGTTGAGGATCCTTACAGGTTCTTCACTTGGAACGTCACCTATGGTGATATTTATCCACTGGGTGCTCGCCAACAGGTTTGTAAATTTTTCTGACATTGGTGTTTGTTGGTATGTATAACAATAATGTTAGGTCCTCCAACCATTCTTGTGGGGTTTGGCACATGCTGAACTAATTATGTCATTTGGTAAGAATTTTTTGAAATTGAAATTGTCTATACAAAAACTAACTATGTGTCTCTCTTTATAATATAGATTTATGAGTAATGCTATAGTTATTGATTTTGTTTACTGAATTATTATAACGGATAGACACAAGGTGGTGAGGTAACCATTATCTAATATATGTGAAATTTACTTACTTGTATCTATTCGTGATAATAATCTAATAAACAAAACCGATAACTGTAACATTTTTCTTTATTTATAGATACATGTTTTTGTGGCAAATTATGAATTCTAAGTTATTACAAAAGAAGATTAGGATCATCTCCATTCCATAGTTAGAATAATGGAGATCTCCATTCCTAGCTAACACGTCATCTAAATTAAAAATAAACGTTTCAAAAGAGGTTTGACTTCAAACTTATTTAAAAATAAATAATTTTATAGTTATATATAAGAAGATAAATAATATAACATAGTTTTTGCACAATGTCTCATTGAGCCTCATCTAGTTCATTAATTGATGGAATTGAGAGGATTCAAATCCGACAAGAGAACATATCTTTTGTTTTTCTTTTTATTTTTCTAATTTGGTTCTTTCTATAGTATGTTTCAATTTTTCTCAATAGCGATAATTAGGGGGGGGGGGGGGGGGGGGGGGGGGGGGGGGGGGGGGAAAGTCCACTTGGAAGGTGGTATGCATGATTGATTTTAGGTATTACTTTTGTTCCAATTTTTTCGTCGTGTATTTGATGAGCCCACCAAAGTTTAAATTGGAGTAGTAGTAGTTGATACTTTTCATTGCATTTTTATTACTAAAAAATACAAAGAAATTAGGTTTCACATGTATTGAATAATTTGAACTCCACTATCTTGTATCTAGTTATAATGAAAATTTGATAAAAAAAATAGTAGCTCTAGCATATAAAAACACACTTTTTATATGCAACTAGATGTTAGGATCCGTGGGCCACTAGCGAAAGAAAATAATTTAGGCATGGGATAACCATTATACCCAGGCACATGCTAAGCCCATGGAGAGAAAATATTAAATACAACGGTGATATTATGTCATTTTAATACTATATTAACAAAATGACGTGATATTACTATTATATTGAATATATTTTCGTGTAGTAGGTGATGCTCACGAATCACGACCAAATATCTTGGGTGAAAGTAGAAGCAAGTTGGATCATGTAGCCTGGCAACTGTGGGCTACTAAGTCATGACCCAGGGCAGCCCATGGATTTTTTTTTTGGGTACATGCCAGCCCATGAATTTGTTCCATTTTTGTTACCATTTACTTATCTGTCTATTTTTTGACTAAAAATTATTAATTAAATATTTTGTTTATTAAATCCCAATAAAGACAACAATGGACTTAAATCCCTCAAAAGGTTGCAAAACCAATCGACTACCACGCGGTTTATAAGATGGGTGAAAATATGTCTGTTTTGTAGGAGTTCTTTAGGTCGTTTATTCACTCTCTTTAAGTCAAAAGATTGTGTTTTGCATTGCAAAAAGAAAACCAAAGAAATGCAACCCAGGTTTACTTGAATCACTTGGTTGCAATTCTTTCAGCTATCCAACCAGCATGTGCTTTGAGTCATCTTGCAGTATTTTGATACTGAAACACTGGGATTATTCTGTGATGATGCATCACAAACTTATATTCGAACCTTAACTGAGCATGTTTTCATGACTACTATTCTATGATTAAACTCAATATGCAAGTCCTTTAACAGGAAATTTTGATGACCGGTGGAACTTACATAAATCATGAAATATATATAACACAGGAATGGAATACAACATAGGAGAAATTCGTATCAAGATGGAGTTTATGGAACCACATGTCCCATTCCTCCAGGCGGGAACTTCACTTACATTTTGCAGGTGAAAGATCAAATTGGCAGTTTCTTCTATTTCCCGTCTCTCGCCTTCCACAAGGCAGCCGGTGGCTTCGGAGGGATTAGGATACTCAGCAGGCCACTCATCCCTGTCCCATTTCCTGAACCTGCCGGAGATTACACTCTTCTTATTGGAGATTGGTACAAAACAAGTCACGCTGTAAATCCAAGCAACCCCTTTGAATTCTCTCAACTATTTAGACAAAGAAGAGTCACTGATCATGCTTATCTGTATTAATATTGCAGAGATTGAAGGCCATTTTGGACCGCGGCCATAGGCTTCCTTTCCCTGATGGCATTCTAATCAATGGCCACTGATCTGATCATGGGGCATCTTTCATAGTTGAACCAGGTAACATCTAGCTGCTAATGACTGGTGTTGCTGATACATATAGTTTAGGAGACTAATACCCAAACTCATTTAGTAATTATATATGGTATGTATCAGGAAAAACTTATAGGCTTAGAATATCCAACGTGGGACTACAAAATACTCTGAATTTTCGCATTCAGGGCCACGAGATGAAGTTGGTTGAAGTCGAAGGGACTCTGCCAAGCCAGTGTCTGGTCAACCGCCCAGAGACCCCACCACAGTCGATTGGTCACTGAAACAGGCTCGTTCCATCAGGTACCCCTATCAATTTTGGTCACAACCTGTAACATTTCTTTGGTCATCAGATCGCCCAAGACCTAATCCACAGGGGTCCTACCACCATGGTCTTATTAACATCACCAGAACTATAAAACTAGCTAATTCTGCAGCTCAAGTCAATGGCAAACAGAGATATGCAGTTAACAGCGTGTCCTTCGTCCCTGCTGATACACCCCTTAAGCTTGCTGACTATTTCAAGATTGGAGGAGTTTTCAGAGTTGGTAGCATCCCTGACAACCCAACGGGCGCAAAAATGTAACTCAACATGTCAGTAATGAGTGCGGACCATAGAGCATTTGTTGAGATTGTGTTTGAGAACCATGAGAGCATCATTCAAAGCTGGCACCTTGATAGATATTTCTTCTTTGTGGTTGGGTAAGAGCACGTTGCAGCCCGTCTTAAATTAGTTTATCACTACCAAAAATCCATGTTCTAGTATTGAGGAACATACATATATATGTGTATTGAAGTTGGAAGTTCATTTATGTATGTTGCAGAATGGATGGAGGTCGATGGGCTCCTGCTAGTCGGAAGCAATACAATTTAAAAGATGCAGTTTCACGTTGCACCACGCAGGTGGATTATGATTAATTTCTTGCTATAAGTTGCCCGGTACTACTCGCTGTTTCCAAATAATTGACCGAAACTTGTGGTTGGTGTTGCAGGTATATCCCGGGTCAT
Source organism: Euryodendron excelsum (assembly GCA_033060915.1). Classification (NCBI taxonomy): domain Eukaryota; kingdom Viridiplantae; phylum Streptophyta; class Magnoliopsida; order Ericales; family Pentaphylacaceae; genus Euryodendron; species Euryodendron excelsum. The sequence goes on along the minus strand of CM065379.1, from coordinate 56,388,580 downwards.
GGACTGCTGTGTACGTAGCACTTGACAATGTGGGGATGTGGAATCTGAGAACTGAGTTTTGGGCGCGGCAGTATCTTGGACAACAATTCTATCTACGGGCTTCTACAAAATCTCAGTCGATTAGGGATGAATATCCCATTCCACAGAATTCCCTTCTCTGCGGTAGAGCTAAGGTTAGAACCCCAAGGACCTATTGATCAATGAAGGTGCTGAAAAAGATGAAGAAGAGCACTAACCTGTACCATTTAGGATGAACCCAACTCAGTCATATTTTCAGTCAAAGTATGAATCTGGTTACTGTTATTTTCGCATTTGTTCTAATGACAGTGAATAATCCCTAAACATATATGCACGTAACGTATATAATTGTTCTTTTTTCTCAATAACAAATTAAGAGTTAGGCATGGCCAGAGGGTCCAGAGGCCATTGCCTGAGAAAGCTTGCTACTTGCTGCCCCTGTTTTTATATTTCCCGTAGTTCTTTCCATTTAAATTTCCATTCAAGAGTAGTTAAAGTAGTGCGTGGGTCACAAGAAGCATATTCTTTATATATACTAGCTATAACTCATGTCAGCAGACTGAACTGTTACTAGGAACAAGAAAGCCTTAACGCAGACTGACTAAAAACTTCCAACTATAAATCCCTTGTTTATGTCAAAAAGTCGTAAATTTCTGCCGATTTTTACATGTTGCAGCCAATATATCTATCATTCAAAGACTGAGACCTGTCACGACCACGTTACACGTTTTCACCATTAAAGAAATGCAGAAATATCTGTGTTATGACACCGAGGGCTTTCACATGGGAATTAGATTTAGAAACAACTGTGCTATGATACCGAGGGCAACATTTTTCATATCGTAAGTAAATAATTTTATCCCAACATTTATCATTGAATAGACCATCCATCTTGCTTGTTTTAACTTTTACTAATGCTAGCTCGCCGGCTTAGTTTATCTTAAACCAATTAAACACATTGAAAAGACTGTTTTCCACTCATTATTACTTCATGATCCTAAAGGTTCTGTAAAAATTTTGTTAAATGATCTTTAGAACCTCAGAACTATATATAACCATGTCCCAAACTCATTCCTCCTCCAAACCTTACAATCATGTACGAGCTTGTGACAAGAAAGGATGGGTGTGCAAATATATATAAATCCAAATGTTTGTTTAGTGGATGATTTGGGTTATTTGATGGCTAAAACTTGATCATCAGTATCAATGATTCCATATGCTAGAGATTTTGATCATCCTGTGTGATGACAATAATAAATTAAAATCTTGTAATCAAAACAATCATTGAACTACTATTATACAAAGAAGGGGAAGACCACTAAATAGGGATATTTGAACCCACCGCGACAACTACTAGGACAATCCGCCCCTATCAGTCGTTTAGTCCTCGTAAAATATGTCTATTTTCATTAGAAAATGAGTCTGCCAGAGGTACCTTCTTGTACCTTATGAAACTTCTTCGCATACAAGGTCTTTAAATGCCTCAAGGTTTTGAGGATTGGAGTGAAGTCTGTAGAGACACAAAATCAAATTTTACTTGGTAACGAGATAGAGAATTCAGGGAGGGAAAGCAAGGAGAAACATTCTTCAATCTCTCATGGCAGAGATTAATGTTTTTTCCTCGCTTTTTGTAATCCTTTTCTTAGCCACATTCACCATTCACTTGGCCAATGCTGCTGTTCCGGCCATTTTTATATTTGGGGACTCAACAGCAGATGTTGGGACCAATAGCTACTTGCCTGGGAGCCAGGCAAGAGCAGACTTTCCTTTCAATGGGATCGATTTTGTCCACTCAAGACCAACTGGGAGGTTCAGCAATGGCTTAAACAGTGCTGATTTTCTTGGTTAGTATATCATCAACCTTTTTACAAGAAAATTGCATGCATGCAAAAACCTATGGCAATACTGCATTAAGCTAACTTTAGTTTCATAATTTACCTCATTGATCAGCCAAGCTAATGGGGTTTAAGAGAAGCCCACAACCCTATTTATTTCTTCTTAGCCTGCATTCTGGCCTCAAAAGGCATAAATACAGAGGAATAAACTTTGCTTCAGGAGGATCCGGCCTCCTCGACATTACCGGAAAATCACTGGTTAGTACTCTTATCTGCCTTCTCAACATATTTTACTTGAACCATTTTTAACAAGTAGTGTGTTGAAAATAAATGCCACTTTTGCTCATTTCAAGCTCTCACAATCTCTTCTCATGTCTAATGCCAACAGAAGGTTGTCACCTTGTCAGAGCAAATCCAGCAATTTATCACAGCTCTCAACAATCGCACAGCAGTCATGGGTCTAGGGGCAACAGAAGAAATGCTCTCAAAATCTATCTTCTGCTTCAGTGTCGGAAGCAATGACATCTTAGGCTATTTCTTCAGTAATAGTACTATACCTGAGCAACAATTCATCGGCACTCTAATGAGCCTGTACGAGGCCTACATCAAGGTGGATTTCACATGTCCATTTTAATTATTTATATCCTCAACACGTCCCCTATGTCATGGAGTTAACCTTTCCGAAGAAAGTTCGTACTAGAAACTGAAGTTATATATGTTGGTGTTGCAGACTCTATACAACCTTGGAGCAAGAAAATTTGGAATCATAAGCGTTCCACCGATTGGATGCTGTCCATCTCAAAGAGTTTTCAATGCTACCGGGGGCTGTCTAGAGGGACTGAACGATCTGGCCCGAGCTTTCCATTCCGCATTAGAAACCCTGTTGTGGAACCTCAGCTCAGAGCTTCCGCAGATGAAGTACTCGCTCGGAAACACATATGAAATGACCATTAACGTCATACAAAATCCTCTTCCCTTCAGTAAGCAATACCCTCCGAAAATCCATTTATATGTTTGTAACTTGTAAATTTGTAGCAAAAGCATTCCCTAAGGAACGAGGTTTTTGGCTAATCTTATTATTACCAATTTTCTTTCAGATTTTACGGATACAGAGAGCGCATGTTGTGGAGTCGGAAGGTTGAACGCACAACTGCCATGTAATGCATCGGCAAATCTTTGTATGAACCGCAAGGAATACCTGTTCTGGGATTTGTACCACCCAACACAAGCTGCTTCTCAGCTGGCAGCATTGACACTCTACAATGGTTCGCCAAGATTTGTTACCCCGATTAACTTTCGTCAATTAGCAGAAGTGGGCAACTAGCCGAACAAGCAGTTCTCGTTGATCAGTCTCTGTCTCATGATCATGCGTAACTGCTGATGGTAGCCAAATAAGTGATCTTCTCATTGAGATCATATGCTTCTTCTGCTATTAAACTTATCAATAGAAATGGCACTGTTGTGCAGCTATTTCTTTTACAGTAACTTTTGTTCTGCATCACGTCATCCTTGTTGAGGAAATTCTCTTCCTTCTTTGGAGTACAATCAATTGTTTGTTTCTTAATGGAGGCTTTTAACTATAATTATGCACGGTGATTCTGTAGACCACTAGTGATGTTCAGGTCAGTGGCCCTTTTGACAAACATGAAGCTTAAACTCAACTCTCCATTTTAAGGAATTCTAGCTACCATCATTCCATGACTCACACCCCCATATAGATACAAGTCATCATCTATGTAATATCAGGATGGCCTTATTGTTATTTTTTATTACATTAATGAGATCATGACGCACACATTTTACTTGGGATCAATGGAAGAATATAGGATATATATACCAGTTAATAAAGAATAGTTTTAGTTTTTTTTTTTTTTTTTTGGGTGATTGAGATAGTGAAATGTAAATGAATAAAATAAAACAAAATAAAAAATTCTCGAGTGATAATCTGCAGTAAACATGTCAAACGTCATACTCTTTGTTTCCTGCTATCACAGCATACCATAAACCACTTTTAATGTATCCTCTGATATGGGTATGTATATCAAATGGTCAAAACTAATTGGTTGAGCAGTGATATCCTTTTTATGACAAGCTCCAATCCTTTTCCAGGGGAATATAGGGTAATAGAGAAAAATCTAACGAAAAGAATTCAAACACAGTTTCAATCAGTTTTTTAAGTTTACAACTTGATTGAATTCTTGACCAAGCTTATTTTAATTTCGGAGACTAAAGACGAGATTGGTTCTTTTGTCAGCATCAAAGCAAATTATAGCAATTGGCCATGGTTACTTCCAGGTTAGCCTTCCTTACATCACGTATTTAAGATCGAACCAAACCGGCTTGTTTGTAGTCTTCAAAATGTTGCCACAGACACTGGTTCCGAGCCAACCTAATTGACACACATCATTTATTCCATAACCGGCCCATATTATTGCCGCCTTTCTACAAAAATATCATTATGTTGGGAGGATATTGCTGTTCTTATTAACAAAGCTGGTATTCTTGTAAGCTGAACAAAAGCATGTTACAAAATAATTGTAACTATCGACATTGTATAAACACTAACCTGCACGTAGTTAATACAAAATTTGATAATTCAGGTCAGAATAGGATAAATAATGACATCGAAATGATTTGAGCTGTGTGTATGAGTTAAGCAATGCAAAGCACAAACTACAGATTAAGAAGGGAACTTCAAATGAATTACTTGAGCAATACAAGATAAATAAAGGTTAATAAATAATTCTGAAGTAAAAATAACTCTAGGGTTTAGGACTTCAGTAACATCAGACGGTGAAGTTTCAATAAGTAATGAGCTTCAACACCTATATTTAATTGAATTACAAGAAAACGTAATTTATTCAACATATGCCCGATGGTCTGGAACTGCCACTTCATGTTTCATACTATTTCTTTGCTAATACATTGTCTCAATTAATTGTTTACAGCCTCAACATCAATGAACGAAAAAGAAAAAAGGCCGATAATCACTATCGCAGCAACCATAACAAGATCCAGAAAATTTATTGGGTAGAAGATGAAAAGAAGCATTCCTACTTCAGATTTTCTATGGAAGCCCAAAATCTTCAAATAGGCCATTAACTATACATGACCAAATACACATGAAACTGAAGCACCTTTTTAGAGTAAAGCCGAAGGAAATTTGCCTGCAAGGTGTTTGGATCTGCGCTAGTTATCACTCAGCAATCTGCATATGCAAGGATAGAGTAAGAAACGGAAATAAGAACAAAAACATAAAATCTATATATCCAGATCAGAAAGACGACGATAAACTTTTCAGTGTAATGTGGATATTTAAGAACGGGATTCAGATCTTCACGTCACTTCAAAAGACTGGATGCATCACTGAAGTGAACACATATTTCTTTCATTTGTCATTGACAATAAAGCACAAATGATAAATAGGCCTTAACCATTCCATTATAAACAGCTATACAGAGGAAGAGCAGGTGATTGCTCATTAACCTGATAACCTTCCAAGTTCAAAATGAAGGTGTGGTTTATCAACATCTCGAATAACGTATAGTCCAGTCATTACTAGGAGTATAGGACCCAATCCTTGATTAGAGGGGGCACCAAAAGCCTCTGCCCTTCCATCCCAAAAATTGATGTAGAAGCAAAATATCAGCATATGAAAAAGGTTTGAATGCAACAGAACTTGTTGAAGACATTTTTTCCATGGCAATTTTGTCAATTAATTGTGATATTTCAACTTATTTGCAACAAAACTTTATAAAAAGTTGATTCCCTGGTGACTTACCCAATAGTTTGGGATATTATTATACTTACCATACGATAGAAAGTTCCTAGAAATCTCTATAACTTTTAGAGTATTTTGGCTTCTATCAGCAAAGCCATATCATTGAAGACACCAAAGAATCAATTAAAGTAAGAATAAGTTGCAAATGAGAAAGAATAATCTTGATACTCCATAAGACTAGCAAATGATAAGCACTAGAATATCAATCAAAATCATCTTAGAGGCAATACTCCAGAATCAAGAGGATCGGATCATAAGTTTACCTGGTTAAGAGGATTGTCAGGAGATTTCTTCCAAAGCTTCCATATCAAGTCCTTATACTGGGTGTGAGTAAGACCAGGTTTCTCTTCCTTCAGCCCGGGAAGCTCAGCTTCTTCAAAAGCCTATGACCATATAAATTCAATATATAAGCAACAGATGAGTAAACATTTTAGTAGGTATTCCGAAATAAGGAGTATAAAACAGATCAAAAGCATATGCATATGCATAGATAGCATCAACTTACACCGTGTACTTATTCGAGGAAAAAAAAAACTAACACCTAGCATAAGAATTAGAATCCTCGCACATATCAATTATTTATTGTAGGATTGATCTTGCTTATCATGCATGCCAAAAATCAAATTAATCAGATATCCATAGCCATCCCATCAGCATCATGCTTTACATTAGAGTTGTATCATGATATGTTATTAGCGTGTCAACTTAGATGCATAAATTACATGCATTCCCAACTCCAAGCATATGAAATAAATAGGCAGGAAGACTGTAAAGCTAATGCAGTAAAGGTGAATAGTAAAATCAAAAGAAAATTTTTTTTTCCCTTGACAAGTAAAATCAAAAGAAACAATTCTTTCCCTTGACAAGTAAAGTCAAAAGAAATAAAATGTTTTGTCATTTTCAGTGAAATGCAATAATCACTATAGTGGAAAATAGTGTGCAGAAGACAATAGCATAAGAAGATCCAAGGACAGAGCACACCATTGATTGAGAAACCACTGGGTCTAAATGCCCTAATAACTAAAAATCACTTTATTCTGCTAAAAGGACATGCTTTACAGCTTCAGGTATCCGTTACTAGCAAACAAGTCTTATAATGTTGGAAGTTCAGCTTCCATTATTTATTATGAGCATAATCAAACAGAGAAAGCAACCTAACCTTTTTCATTTCGAAATTTTCCAGATAGTTGTGCCATATGTATTATTTTATGATAAGGGGAGCAAGGGTGACCATGAGTGACAAATTTTTCCAGGCCTTCAAACTTTCTTGCTACTCCATGCAGAGGCACTGATGGTGCTGGTATTCTCAAAAGAAGATTTCAGACAAAATTGCAACGAATATGGAAATTGCTAAGCAAAGATACTATGTTATGTCCATAACCATCATGGGACTCGCAATGTGAAAGGGAAGTCTATGAAACATTCAGTAAAACTGGACGTACCATTTCCCTTGAGTGATCCTCCAAACACTACTATTCATGAAGCAAATCCAACCCAAAGGTACGCATGCATATATATATATATATATATATTTTTTTTAACTTTCTCAAAAAAAAATAAGGAAGTGTATGCATTACACATATATGGCTAATACCTTTAAGTAACAGTTAACAATTAATATCTCTCCCAAAATTGGGAAAGGATACCACCTGCCTTACAGAAGGTACCAATTCTGAACTCGACTCAAACCGCAAGCAAGTCAGTCAAAACTGAACCATACCAAACTCTGACTTAAGGGGTCGGCTCAGTGGGATTCTGGGGAATGGGATTGCCAATTCACTTCTGTAACCCTACTTCTCATTGTGCGTCTTCCGGTTAGACATAGTTGGAACCACACTTATACATGCGTTTCTTTGCTCATCTATCTACAAATGGATTGGAAAATTTCAACTAAAAACAACTATACACATCCCATTCCTCATATTATAATGACCAGAATAGTCATGGGACTTTCTAACTAATAAAGTTGGTAACTAAAATGAAAAGGCAGTATATGTTAAAAAAGATGTCTTGACAATTGATTGGTTTCTTGCTCTACAGGTTCAAGGTTAAACTCAGTTTCTATCAAGATAAATAAATTCCCATTAATATCTTTTGCGGAACCCGTCTCTACGATCAATTGTCTCTCCTAAACAAGTTAAGCATATACTGGCTTCTACCAACAATTCAATACTTCAATCAGTTCATGTACAAGTCACACAAGTCACACAAGTCACAACCTCGAAAACATAAACTAATTTACTTAATTGGAATCAAATTTACAATTTCCGATAACAAATCAACACTCACAGAACAAGTTCGATCAAACGCACCTTAAACGCTGCCTTGAGCCTCCTCTCGGGATGCCTATCGACCGGCAAGTCATCTGAAACCACCATCTGCGTAATCGCATCCTCAACCGTCCGTGCCTCAATTATCGAATCATCACGATTAGTATTCGCAACAAGTACCATCCTCTCGTACTCCCCTTCCCCCTGGGTCCGGCTCTGCCGCCGCTTCGCCTCCTCCGCTCTCTTCAGAATCTGCACCTGCTCCTCCTCCCTCCGCCGCTGGAGCTCCGCTTCAGTGACCTTGGGGACCGGGATGGACACTTGGTTGGCCTTCTTATCGGGCTTCCGGCTAGCCTTCTCGAGTTCCTTCTCCTCCTGCTCGGCTAGCCGGCGCGCCTCGGCTTTACGAGCGCCTGCCTCGGCGCGCTTCTCAGCCTCCTCCTCGCGCCTCTTGGCGGCGCGCGGCTTCGAGCCAGTACTGGTCTTCTTTCTCTCGAACCTGGCGCACTTCACGCTCAGATTCGGTAGCGCCTAGCTTCCTCGGCTTTGCTTTTCACGCCCATTTTCTTCGGCATCTTCTTGCTTTCTATTCTCCGATCAGTCTGTCTCTCTCTAGAACTTGCAATCACGTACGCTTTGGATGTATCAGTTTTGAGAATTGAGAATTGATAAGATTCGATCGATGCTTTGAGCGTTGAGGGCATTGTTTTGAAATTCCTACCGGATCGGCCGGTTGAGCTGAAAAAATCGGAAGTTGAGTCAAGAAACAGTCCGATCAATCCTTTAAACTTATTTTGATTAAAATTCCATCAAACTCAATAAAATTTACAGTTTGAATTACGATTCAGTCACCAAAACATATAATTGAACAGTTCAGTTCAACTTTTAAGATAAAATTTTAAATTTTAATTTTAAAATTTTAAATTTTAAGTATTAAAATTAGATTAAAAAAATAAAATATATTTTATTATTATTAATAAATTAATAAATGACATAATTATGACATCATAAATCAATAACAATTGATCGACAGTTAAATCAGTGATCTATAATCAAAATCTTTTTTTCAATTCGTTCAATGAACAATTTTCAAAACATTGCTTGAGGATTTAACTGATCAAGAAGCATGAAGCGTTTGAGGGCTGATTTTTTTTTTTTTGAGATGATGTGAGAATCGACTCCGCCGGCTCAAAAACCAATGAATTTTTTGGGCTGCACCCAATGGCTGAAATTGCGAGGGTAGTGCTATATTTAAAATTATTACTACATATGGTCATATATGGGTTGGTATTTGGTAAAACATAGTTCTCAAACTGTCCCTCCAAAGTATAAAATGGTTGTTTCACTTTTGCGGAGGACTATGTTTGGATGGCAGGCATTGAGGGTCGAATAGAAATCTCATCCTAGATAGGTGTAAATACTAGGCAAACTGGTTTCTGGACGAGCGTACACTAAAAAAAATAACAAAAAATGCATCAAGTTGAATATGACACCGATATTGAGGCCTAAAATTAAATTTTCAAATCCATGTCAAATAAAAATTATATCACCCTAGCCCTTCCATTTAATTCAAAATTTTTAAATAAAATTATTTATGTTACGATTTGAATACAGATGGTATGGAAGTCAAAGATACCCAATTGTCACCTATTAATTTAAAACATAAAAAGCCTACAATATGGTGTGGCTGAATTGTCTTCCCTTCTCTCTCTCTCTCTCTCTCTCTTCACATAAATCTGATAAAAAAAATTATGTAATAGAATTGTTAATTTGCTTAATATGTTGAGAGAGATTACGGTTCATTGGTTGACAACCTTCCTAAATTTGTGTATGTTAAATCTAGTTTAAAAGTGAAAGCAAGTACAACGTACTTTTATCCGCTTCATGTGTGAAATTAAATTACCCCAATATTCACTTGATGATGAAGAAAACAATAATAACAAGTAAGAAGTCATTTCCTAATATAAATTTTAAACATGTCTTAAGGTTTCATTGGTGATTAATTAAAAAATTCTATTTTCTATAACTTTGAATCATTATTCTTTTCTTTTCATGGGCAAAAGAGCCAACCAAATTCAACAAATAAGTATATTTAAATTTTGAATTAGCTAACCTGAACTAGCATTCATATATTCAACAATTTCTTTACAAAAATGTTATACAAAAAAAATTTTTATACAAAAAAAAAAATCATTTATATTGTATGTTTATAAAAAATTTAAAAGTATGAGTAATAATAGTGAGTGCTTTAATTGAAATTAAAATAATATTAAAGGTCACATCATTCTTGGTAGAAAATCTCTACAAAAACATATATATAACATCACTCTCTTGTTTATTATTTTTTAGGATTAATTATAAACACACTCCCTAAACTATGGCTCAATATCACTATACTCCTTAAACTCTAAAATGTAACAAATTAACCCCTTAAATTATCAATTTGTATTAATCAACCCCTCATGTTAGTAATCTGTTAGGGAAATTGATACAATATTGTTATTCGACTTATACATGTTAACAAAAGTATAATTTTATACTTAAATTGATCATCTCTTGTTATAAAAATTGTCTAATAATTAAAATATCCCTTAAAACAACATAAATATAGAGGCAATAGAAAAGGTATTTCAGTTATTAGACAATTAATATTACAAAAATATAATGCAATTTAAGTATAAAAATGAACTTTTGTGAATATGTATAAGTTATTTGATAATTTTTCATTTATTTTCCTAACTGATTACTAATATATTGTTAAAAGAATGATTGATTGTTACAAATTGATAATTCAGGGATCAACTTGTTACATTTTAAAATTTAGAAAGTATAGTAATACTGAGTTATAATTCAGAGCGTCTACTAGTAATTAACCCTACTTTCTATCATATTTCTCTTTTATATGTTTTGGTGATGAGAGGCACAAAAGGACACATGAGAATTTTAAGCCTTTTAACACCAGCATTGAGTTTTTCCTTGACCATCTACAACAATTCTCTCTAAAATAGTTAGTTAAAATATATTTAAAAATTTCACTCTATTGTAGATAGTCATTTTTTAGAAAATTCTCTAATAATATTCTTTGTTTTAGCTAGCCATCTCATAAATTAATATTTTTCAAACACTTAATTACCTTATAAAAAGAGAGAGAAAAAAAAAGAGGAGAGAGAAAAAGAGATTTGTAAAATAATAGTATTTAAAATTTACAAAGCTACTTTTGACTCTTTACATTTGGAGAGTCAAAGTGAGGCTCTCTAAAGTAAAGAGCCGGTTAGAGTGTCATTTTTTAGGGTTGGCTCTTTGAAATAACTAAAAAAAAGCCACTTTATAGAGCCTTTTAGAGATGCTTTACGGTACTACTTGGTCCAATAAGCCTTGGAATGTGTTTTTTTTTACTTATTTTATCGTATTTAATACATACATATCCTATCTACATAGGCATATGTTAATTAAGCCAAAATGATATAATTACAGAGTAAAAAAATAAAAACTGCATAATGAAAACATATAGGATTGTGGCCATTTGGATAAAAGGTTTCCAGATATAAATTTTCTAACAATTTTCCAAAATTGTATGTGTTCCTTATTTGTTTATATTCAAAATCAATTTTCTAACAATTACTTATTATAATTTTTTTTTATTACAAAGTGTCTAGGTTTTTGGGTGATTATTCACTTGAACTTGTATATAACCACCATTCACACAAATCAAGTATACTTTATGCACAAACTCGTGTGGAGTTATCGTCTACACAAATTAAGTTAATTTAATACATTAAATAAATGATAATTGGACATAAGGGCTCGTGATCTTAGGGAGGAATAAAACATGAAACCTTATATGACTTAGATACCTTCTTGTAATAGGCCGAAGCCCATAAAATGAGATGTCATCAAAAAACACAAACTCAAACTATATTTCTTCAAGTAAGATTAAAATTATTCTATTACATATGTCCTTGACTCTTGAGATTATCAACTTTGAATTAATCCATACCCACCTACTATAAGCTAGGAAACTATTAGTTTTGTAAAGTTTTTGTACAAATTTTTACATTATTATAAAGTGTTGAGAGTATTATTTTAAAATATTAGGCTTACAACTCAAACATGTCATTAACATACATGTCACGAAATAAAAAAGAGCATTGCACCCCGTTAAGCATACAGAGATGGCAGAAAATTCTGAATTTTCGGGTTTTCAACCCGATCCTAACAGAGCGGGTTTAGAGTAGCAAATATCGGTAACGGATCGGATTGGAGTTGGGAATGCAAAATCACATCAGATTAGGGTCGGGTTCGGGGGCATCCAAATAACAATTTTATAAGAGAGCGAACCCACTCATGAGTCATGACGCATAACGGAGTACCCTTAGGCCTTAAGAGCTACTTTTCGGTGCCCTATTATAGTAGCCCTTTGAAAAGATGCTTTTGTCAATATATATACATATATATATATATATATATATATATCACAGAAAGTGAAACAGCTTCACGAGCACATAATAGATTTAAAAGACCTAATCCTTATTTGGTAGGTTAAGTCTTTTTTAAATTTGTAAGAAAAAAAGTTAAGTGTTTTTAATTTTTTTGTTTTTCTACTTTTAATTTAGATAAAAATAAATAAAAAGATAAAAATAAAAAAATAAAATTTTTTTAACTTTTTTTTGTTTATAAATTTTAAAAAAGTCAACGAAAAAATTGATACCAAACGCAACCTAAAAAACTGATACTCGTCCATTTAATAATAAAGGCAAACCCATTTCTTCACTGCCATTTGCGAATAGGGCTGGCCTGGGTAAGTCCATCAAATTCTGGGCTTTGGCAACCCTCTAACTCAGAGCAACTAAAATTTTAAAACTTTTGTATAACAAATTATAAGTCTTTATCTATTTTTGTATATAATTGTACATCTTACTTAATAATATGTTAGAGAATAGACTTTTATTCAATGAATCTTCTGTACTCAATAAAATTAAATAGTTTATAATTATAATATTTATTGACTGAATAAAAAAATCTCGAAAAGTAAATTGTTTTGTCAGTATACATGTAAAGAGAGAGAGTGGCTGAGTAAATCTGATTTAGAGTTCTACCAACAAATCCAAGTAGGGCCATGAAAGGTTCGATAAGAAAAAAATGTAAGGTTTTGATTGATTTTGTCTTTACTATTATATTTTTCTCGTATACGATATATATATATATATATAAATTTAGTGATTTAGTAAAGCTTTTTAAATTCAAATTTTACATACAAACTACATAAAAAAAATATAAAAATTTTAAATGCATTGAAACTATTCTCTTTGAAATTTTATTAAAGTTTTGTTAAATAAATAATAAAAAAATTTTAATCATTAACCTGTTGAATAAAATAGACCTAGACTTGGTTGTTACCAGTCCTCACATTCAGCGGTGCTGCCAAACCCATCTCTTCACTGCTATTTGCGAAATCTGCAGCAAACAACTGATTTGTTTTTTGCAACCTCTTTTTTCACTTCCCTTTTCTTATGTTTTCTCGCTAGCCAAATAGAAAATGAAGAAGAAATTTCCTTTGGAATAGACCTAGACTTGGTTGTTCCCAGTCTCATGTTCAGCGGTGGTGCGATGGCTGATTGAAGGAAACACGAGACGCCTCTTTCGGCCTCACGGAAATACAAGACGCTTCTTTCCACCATCGACAGATCACCGCTCCACCTTTGCTTTCATAGAAAAAATTTCCAAACTTCCCAAATAAAGGTTTGTTGTAGCATATCGGGGGCGGGGGTGGGATTCATTACTTTGGGGTGGGGGTGCGATGGGGGACAGCCAATCCGGTTCGGGCGGGTTTGGGGATGATTTATCTTAACGGGGCAGGGGTGGGCTACAGGATTTTCGACCCAAACACAACCCATTGCCATCCCCGCTGTATACTCATGAAATGTTATGAGTACGGTTTAAAATAATAAGTTTACAACTCAAACGCATTATCAACACGCATGTTATGAAATGAACAAGAGCAATGCACTAAGTGGCAGAGCCACTATGCGATTAAAAGGAGACAAGTGCCCCCTCAAAATTTCAAAATTACACTTTTATGCTAAAAATTCTTTTCAATTTGACCCTTAAAAATTTAGAAATGTCCTCTTCAAATTTTTAAACATTTTATTTTTAACTACAATTTTATAGAATATTTTTTAAATTTTACCTACTAAAACTTTATAAATACTCTGTTAAATAGTTTTATTGTTTTAAAAACTCATATATGTATACATATATATATATATATAATAGTATACATTATACATATAAAAAGTTAAGTATTTTATTATTGATTAAAAAAAAATTCTTGTTATGATTAATGATTTTCTCATGAATAATCTTTCTAGCTCCGCCGTTGAATGCACCCCATTAAGCATACCCATGAAAAGTTTAGACATTCAACTTGAGTAGTGTGGAGTTTGAACGCCTACCTAGTTGGAATGTGAATCAACACTAACATAACTAATCGCCCCAAATAAAATAAATTTCTTTCGGATTGCTAGTTCTTTAATAACCTACTGTATAAGTATTATCAAATCCGAAAACACAAACCGACGAAAGTATAAAGTATTTAATTAGGACGACACCCATCGTCCCATGTCATGCACCACCGAGAGTTGTTTGAAAATTGGGGGATGGAAGAGAAATGAAGGGAAAGGCAAAATAATGAAAAAGTATTTTTTATTTTTTGTACAGTTTTATAAAAAAAATAAAAAAAATAGAGAAAAAAAAGAGAGAAAAAGAGAGAGCAAATATTTTTTTTTATCATTTTTTTTTCTCTTCTCTTTTTTGTTTATAGGTACAAAAATTTAAAATTTTGTCTTTTTTTTCCTACCTCTTTCCAAGTTTCAAAGAGTGTAAATGTCACAAAGACCAAAAAGCCCTTGACCAATCGTATCTGCCTCCATGCTGTGGATATATTTCATTGCCATGTCTACGGTCAATATTCGCTATCACTTTGACCACAGGAAACTAGTTTGTATTGCGAAGCAGGAAGATTTATCCCCCCAAAGGCAAAAACACGGTAAGCGTTAGACGGAAACAAAAAACTGTCCTACACACTCACAAAAGTATCCGACCAGCCGACCTACCACTGGGTTCAGGACCGGCACCAGGGCTCCTCACGTCACGTGTATTATTAGATTTAGACCAACTCCAATCCAATCCCCAGCGCAGCGCTTCTCATACAGAATAAAAGTTTCTATACAGTGTACACTTGTTTCTATATTCATCAATCATAAAGAGTCTACCTTTCGTGGATTAACGGCTGAGATCCAATGATTGTGGTGTATTTGACCCTAACGGTCAAACTTCGTCTGAAAAAGTTAATTCACTCAACAGCCATCTGATGAAATCGATTTAGTGACGCGGAAAATCTTCACACCTAAGCTAGAAATGTGTCCCACGTGCCATTTTTGGTTAAGCATACCCCCACCCCCCATGTGTCTGGTGCCAGTACTGCCCATCTACTACTACCACACCTTATCATCCAAAAACCTAAACCAGAAAAAAAAATGTATATCATTCTAGAGCATTCATTGAGATCTGCTCTGAGAAAATATAGCAATCAGACCCAACAGATTCTCCGATCCTACGACTCGGAGGCAGGGTCCACTTCAACTACTATGGGAACGCACCGCTTGATAGGTCTTCCCCAAAATGAAACCGCCGTTTCGTCTCTTTCCCACGCAAACCCCTCCAGATTCCAGGCAAATCGACGGCCATCCACTCTTATTGAAAGTAGGCCCCACTTCACCCCTACAAGGTTTATCTCCAACCAGGGACAATGTGGGTCCAGGCCTACATATCTGCTTACGTGGCAACAATTCATAGCTTGTTGATTGGAAGAAGAATAGGACCGTGTCGGGTGGCCATTGCAAACGCAAAGCTCTGTCGTTACGGAAAGACAACCACCTGCAAACGCCGTCTACTTTTGCTTTTGCAGCTCCAGTGCTTAATTCTCCGTCTTATGTAGAGAGAGGGAGAATATATGTAGAGAGAGAAAATTGTAGAGGGAGAAAGAAGACTTCTTTTGCAGCGTCGTCAGTGCATTATATGTACTGTCATATATAGAGAGAGAAAATTTGAGAGAGAGAGAGGGAGAGAGGTAGGGACTGGAACTGAAAGATTACGGTGCGAGTAAACCTGGATTGCTTTATCTGTGATCACTTTTTCATTCCCTACCATCACCGCAAGCACCACGACAACCACCACCACCACCACTAACCTATCTGCAACTCGTATACCTCGCGAAGAGCATATCCTAACATCGTATGCACATTTATTGACAAAATGTGCATCTAAGATCTCAGTATTGGAGTCTAACATAGTATAGACTTCACGAATCGCAACCGTTTGATTGATTGTCTATGGGGAGTGTTTCGTCCGAAGACGGCTCCTATCAGCAGAGTGAGCTCTGTGGAAGCTATAGCTTGAGTGCGGATGTGAGCGATTCGGAGAGTTCGAGTAGTTTCTCGTGTCGGAGGTACGATGCCGAAGGTGCGTCGAGTTCGATGGTCTCGTCCCCGCTGGCTTGCCGTTCGATGAACGGAAATTCCTTATTTCCGGGGGCGCCGCAGCCACCGCCATTTATGTTGCCGGTGGTTGGCGGGAAAGATGTGGTTTGGGACCAGAAGCCAGAGAAACGGCAGACCGATTTGTCCGGTTAGTACATTTCAGTTATTGATTCAAGTTTTTCTATTTATATTGTGAATGTGATGCAAAATTGAGGCCAAATTTGTGGTTCATGAATTGGTTAAATCACTGCTCAAGTTTCAGTCATGATTAGATCTTATTATGCACAACTTGATCATTAATCTGTTAGTTTCATATGTAGACGTATATACTGATTTTATGTTCTATGAACTTTTGGTATTTTCTCTTTATTTATATGAATTTTTAGAAGTTGACCTGATGAAGGAAAGATTTGCTAAGCTTCTTCTTGGGGAAGACATGTCTGGAGGGGGTAAAGGAGTCTGTACTGCTCTTGCAATCTCAAATGCCATCACAAACCTCTCTGGTCAGTGCTTATTTACTCTCTTCTGTGTGTGATGTCTGGATGCGTGTATATGTGTGTATTTTTTTTGTTTTTGGGTAACGAGGAACTCAACCCACAAGCCAGAGGTATAATGTCTCTGTGAGTATTGGTATGCCTTGTTCACTGAAATATGTTTTTGTTTGCGTTTGTAGCCACTGTGTTTGGGGAGCTCTGGAGGTTGGAGCCATTGGCACTGCAGAAGAAGGCAATGTGGGGCAGAGAGATGGAATGGCTGTTATGTGTGAGCGATTCAATTGTGGAACTCGTACCTTCCGTACAGGAATTCCCTGCTGGGGGCACATATGAAGTCATGGCCGTGCGACCGAGGTCTGATATATACATGAATCTTCCTGCCCTCAAGAAGCTCGATGTTATGTTAATTGGCATCCTTGATGGTTTTCAAGGTACAGAGTTTTGTTATGTTGACCGCGGCATAATCGTGGCTGATGCTAATGCTTGTGATGGTTATCCATCGGCTACATCTGGTGGGAGGCCTTCAATTAGGCAGGAAGAGAAGTGGTGGCTCCCATATCCAAAAGTTCCTTCAAAGGGGCTATCAGAGGATGCAAGGAAGAGGTTGCAGCAGTGCAGGGACTGCACAAACCAGATATTGAAGGCAGCAATGGCTATCAATAGCCGTGTACTTTCTGAGATGGAGATACCAATTGCCTATTTGGAGACTCTGCCCAAGGTATAGGTTTTGATTTTGTCTGTTCAATTCTAAAACTATAGTAGCTTACATACATACACCATACAATATGTGTGGTGACCATTACTTTAGTTTCTACCTTACTAGTTTGACGAATTTGGTTCATTAGATTAAGGTGAAATTAAGAGATTCTGTTTTGTGACTCTTTGAAGAAGTGCTACTTCTAGAAGCATTGAATAATTCGTGATACAAATAGCAGGGTGTAATGTTTGTGACCTGTCAATAATTACAGAAACATGTTATTTAACGAGCAAAATTTCTCCAATGTTGCAAAAATTGTTTGGGTTCTACTTTTGTGTCTCACTTTTCCTCATGTTTTTGCACATTGGGCTGTAGGAGCTAAGCTCTTTGGGACTAAAAAAATGCATTGTTAAAATCTTCTTCTTGCATATGATAATATAACTATGAGGATTTGACTGGTGTTTGTTGATGCTTATTGTACTTGAGCTAACATTTTTGCAGATTAGGATTTTTAAGTTTTCAGGTTAAATAATGTACAATGAAATTAAAGGGGTAATCAATTAATTTGTGTACTGTACATTGTATTAATTACAAAATTTTGCTTCCTATATATGCATTTGAAATTAATTTTTTCTGACTGAATGTGAATGATAAAGTGATAAGGTCAAAGATTGTAGGAGCACATTGCACTGGAAACATGAAAACACTAGGGCAACTTGTGAGAGGATGATAATCCTGAAACTAAGGATGAGGATGTATAGGCAGTGGGATGGATTGTCTTTTCTGATCCATTGTATCGTTGAGGTTATTTTATTTTTTCTTTTTACCATATGTCTCTTTTGCTGTTGTTTTTTTTTTTTTTTTTTTTTTCCACACATGGTTGATATGACATTTATGTTTTGCATTGTCTGTTTTGTTCCATTGGCCAAAAGTTGTCTGTTCTGGCACAAGGGTGTCAAGTGGATGGTAATTAGGATACTAAAATTAGAGAAAAATCATGGAAAAGCATGGGGGGCTATGATTTGAGAGAGTCTTTGTTATGAATTATGAGAGACTTGTTTTGCATTTGTAAGTCCTTTTAGCTTCATTAGAGTCATAGCTTGTGGTATGTAGGATTATTCCCTTTATAGACAGTTGTGCATCCTGGACACTTGATTACTCTATCTTTAGGAGGAATTATGTGTTTGTACCACCCTTATATCCTCCTATGTCTGGACAGTGGACATTATATAGACACCCTAAAAATACAATGCACCCTTATAGTGGGCCATGATGATTGTTACTTGCAAACTCAAATTCCATTGTCTAGAAATTAATTTTATGGACTAATATGCATTTATTGGTATTTTTGGACAAGAACACATTTCATGTGTGGTCAATAGGAAAAGCAAACAAACTAGAATGTAATACTGCAATTAAGGAAGAAATTAAATGCAAAGAACACTTGTGCCATCCTTCTTCGAAATCCTATTAATATGAAATGAATACCACGTGTCCTAGTTCGTACAAAATGCATTAAAATGATATTACAAAGTTCCATTCCAGAGAAGTGAGTGCCTAGGAGCCTATGATTCTAAACCTTGCTTTTGAAGGAATCATGGAGTGAAGACAAACAAATCCATAACCAAACTACTTGCAGATGGAACAAGCGTAAAAAAGAATGCGTAGTGCAAAACCTTATAAAGCTACATCATGACTATTGTCTATTGATGTTTCTGGCTAAACAGAAAATTTTCTCTTCCACTATTTCAGATAGGAATATAAGGCCTAATGTAAACTTTGTAATATAAGGCCTAATATAAAGAATTAGAATGAAGATGTGTGTTTATCAATTGAGCATGCTTGTGATGCAGGTGATAAAACATAAATAAGATATCAAAAAGATAGCAGACTGTTGCAGGGACGTGAGGAGAGGAGCAGTTTATGGACTCATATGATTTTCACTCAAAAGAGTGGCCTAGGTGTAGCAGGGTGGCTAAATGGATTTCCTATAAATAATTGGGCAAAGGCTCCGTTGTTTTGAGTTATGTCTTGGCTGCTAATTTAGTCTGATATGGGCTTTATACAAATTATGTCAAATGTGGGCTATAAGTTTGAGGAAGCGTGAGTTCACAAGCTTTGAACTGGCCGAGGATGGTTGAAAAGAGGGGAGGGTAAGCAGACTTCTGGCTATGAGTTCAATATTTGTTTAGTTGCCGTCGTAATAAGTTATCAGCATAAATGCAATATAGATCTCAGCAGATAGTCTATGTTGCTCTGAACAATTGTTCACCATAATTGTGAATTAAGAGATGTCACTTGTATGGTTGATTTATTCGTTTATTTATTTATTTATTTTGGCTATTTGTTGTTCAATTGCCATTGCAGAGTGGAAAAGCTTGTCTAGGTGATATCATCTATCGCTACATAACTGCTGAGCAGTTTGCACCAGAATGTCTTCTTGATTGCCTAGACTTGTCATCAGAGCATCGCACTCTAGAAGTGGTGAACATGATTGAGGCATCTGTACATGTGTGGAAGAAAAAAGGCCAGAGAAAACATACAAGTCACCTGAAAGCCAAGCGTTCATCATGGGTAGGCAAGGTCAAGGGCCTTGGTGCTGATTGTGACAAAAATCAGCTTCTGGCGCAACGAGCAGAGAGCCTCTTACATTGCCTGAGACTTCGTTTCCCTGGCCTTCCACAGACTGCATTGGATATGAGCAAAATACAATATAACAAGGTATTTTGTTTGAACTCCTCTCTTTAGCCTAGATAACCAGAAATTAGTTTCTGTACAAGTCAAGATAGCAGTTACAATATATGGGAAACGAAAACCACGACACTTCAGACCATGTTTACCACACTTGTTTTATTTTTATGCTCTTTATGATTGCTGAAGATTTGGCGGACAGGGAGAGGAAATTTAACCTTGTTGTAGTTTAATGAGCTGCTTACAAAGCAGAGATATAACTTTGTGTTACCTCACTCAATCCATTGCACAACCAACAAGCATTTCCAGCTTCCAATGATAAGATCATTATTTGCTTGGATCATTGTAATGAATCATTGATACTTCTAGAAGGGGTATTCACATCAGATATCAATGGTTGGATTGATGCGGTTAGGTATCCGACACTTCTTGAATGTATCCCTAATTTGAATTTTGTTTTCATTAAGTTTGAAGAAGCAATCGGATACTTGATAGACTCTTAAGTCAGTATCCAACTTATCTAAAAGATGAGATGCGGCATTTCTTGTGTAGTACAAGAATAAATTTTAGGATAAATATTATAATAGTTTTCAACACTTAGCATACTCTTTAGATGAGAAGATTGGGGAAATATTATGATTAAATCATGTAAAATTTGCTCAAATTCCGAGTCTCGGATTAAATACTTAATGAAGATAGATTTTGTGGTACCACAAAAAAGAAGATATATAGTGATGCAATAATCATTCATTTGTTGTTTGGTTCCCGTACAGGACCATTCTTACTGCCGTATTTTCTTATTTTTGTTGCAGGATGTAGGACAATCAATTCTTGAAAGCTACTCAAGAGTTATGGAGAGCTTGGCCTTCAATATAATGGCAAGGATTGATGATGTCCTTTATGTGGATGATGCCACTAAGCGATTTTCTTCAGCAGAATCGGTGTCCTTAAGCAGGGGAGGGTTGGGTGGTCTCCCCATCCAAAAACTGATGGCACCTAGTCCCTTCTCAATTCAACACAGTCCTTATTCCTCTCCCTTTGCGACTCCAACATTCTGTTCTTCCCCACTTGTCCAAAGCCCAGGTAGGGCACCTCAACCTTCAAATAAGAGTAGTCTTACGGGGGAATCTTGCTGTAAGATGGAAAAACCAATGCCTGCTGACTTGGAAAAACTGTGGTCATATGCTGGGAACCTTGGTTCCAGAGGAGTTTCCAGGGACGCTCCTGAGCGTGATTAGGTGATTCATTGATGCCGTGTAGGAGATTGCACACCTGGTAAAGGTCACTGATGTTGGTAGGGTTGAAAAAGATTAGTGGTCGCCATCTTGTATATTTGTTTAGGTAGATACATCATATGGCTTAGAGTTTTGACCATGGGTATTTTCCAGTGCTGGGTAGGGTACTAATATATTATGTTGAGAAATGATCATTCCATACCTAAAAATGGGTGAATTTGTAGAGATCCCACTAGAAGGAATATATCATTGCCTAAATTTTGTGCGTGGTTGAAGTGTGCTCAAGTGAAACAAAGCGTGGGACGGTAAAAATCTATACGTATGAATTACAGGCATTAACCTACTGATTCTGGAAATTCTTGTCAGCTGCACCATAAATCATCTTTGTTTGAGCAGGTGATTGGTGGCCCAGTAGAATGGGCTTCAAAGTGAACTTTTTTAGGCATGTTCAAACCGCATCTCCATAGCACAAACTTGAAAGGGGGTGTTGATTGATGTGATTAAATTGCGAGATTCATACTGGGCTTCTAAGGCTGCCTTTCAATGTCCATAGTTAGATGGTTATAAGTTGGTTTTGTTTGTAAATGGTTAGTTTTTATTTTATTATTATTTGGCCGTCTAAGCTAATGTGGCTCTAGGTATATTGTTGTAACTAGCCACCTTGCCACCGACTGGTTATTGCCATAACATGTGACTTTGTTTGTTTGATAAGTCAACCACTTTCAGGAAAGATTACAACTCAGTCGCACAAAAACCAGAAAGATACGAGTGCGCCAAGAAAATATGTTGACACTGTTTTTAGAACAGATGTCAATAAAATGTAAAGAAAAAACCCAGAAAAGATTCAAATGACTCGAGTGCGTTAAGAAAGGGAGTTACTTTCGTCTTATAATTTGAACTTACATGTATTTGCAGTGAGAAAATCTGAAATATCAAAACGTGTAGAATGCTTCATGCTTGTCTTTCTTTCAGTAGTGCTATTCTTTTACTCATGTAGCGATGCATTTCTGCATTTTGTAATGATGGACCTGCAAACACTTTTCCCTTTGGTTATAGCCACGAGGTAGTATAAAGACGAAATATTAGTTTAGACTGCTTGAATATGGATGAAACTAATAGAAATCAGAGAGGGGCATGGAATATTGTACTCTTGCGTGGAAACTCGTCGGATACTCCTTGTGCAATTTGATCTTACTCTTCAGTCACAGCAAAACTGGTTTTGGTGTGCCACATATTCGTCAACCCAAGTTCAAATCTTGGTCTAGGTTGCGACGGAGGTGTGCATAAACTGAGCCGCACGTCCCTGACAACAATACCAAAAAGAAGAGAAAAAAGATACTGCTTTTTGTTTCTCCGGCGATACATCTGTGCCTTGGGTTTCCTTTATAGAAGCTTAGAAGCGGCAGAAGTAGAGGAAAAAACAGGAATCTCAGATTAATTAACAACGCATAATATAAAGTGGGCACTAAAATTAGTTAAAACAAATAACTGTAGAGTAGAGGTGTGAAAGAAGACATACAAAACCGAAAGAAACCCATCGAAGTAAACACTGCAAAGCATAGAATACCACCCCCTACATATATCTTCGTGAAGAGTTGGAAAAAATAAGCGTGAAGCAGAAGAATCATGTGGTGATGTTTGTTCTTAACCTCGATCGCATGGTTTACACACAGAAAACATGCCTATACGAAATGCATCACATGGGTTTTACAAAGAGAAGCCAACAGAGCTTGATTGGCAAGTTGTCCACCTCCACAAAACCACACTCCTCACACGCAGACAGAGAGAGAGAGAGAGAGAGAGATAGAGAGAGAGAGGTAGACAGAATGCCAATAAACTCTGCAAGAAACCCTTTGTTAAACCCGCATGATAGGTGTGACCGCTGTTTGTTCCATCCTCCACCAGATCCTATTGTATTGCATATGGAGAGGGCGTTTCAACGGAGAAGGCTGGACTGGTGAACAGTTGGGAACCCCATTTAAAATTTTGATGGGTATACTAAACTATCCTAGAGTGTACATATATATACACAGAGAGAGAAAGGGAGATGAGGTGACGGCTATGCATTTACACTGGGTAGCCAGTACAGAAGGTGCAGTGCAAAGTGCGGCTAATAATGATTAGGATTTGCTGTACGTATATCTCCCTCTGACATTGGATACGGAGAAGAATCATCCTATGCCTCCTAGTCATAGAAACTCTGCCCACCCTCAATTAACCTTTGTGGGCAGAGGAGGTTGGCTGTTGCAATCTGAGGCTACTAACTAGGCCGGAGAAGATGAGATTATGACCGACTGATTATTTAATAGCCAGCCAATTTTCTCTACCGCATGGCATGACATGATTAAGGGTATGAAAAGAAAACAAAAAAAAAAAATTATGTTTGATTTTTAAAACAAATAAAAAAAAAGTGGAGAAAAAAAAAAAAGAAAGAAAGAAAATGATTTAAAACTTTTTTTCAAATTTTTTTTAAGTAAAATAAAACAAAAAGAGAAAAAAAGAATTTTCCTTACCCCCAAGTTCCAAACATGCTCTTAGAAGAAACACAGCCAATTAATTAAGTTCGTCCAAATATTGTTGCCGCATTTGATTTTGGATCTTGTTAACATGTAATTTTAGAAAATATGTTATGTCTAATTGCATAATGTATTAAAAATTATATAGTTATTAAATATTAAAAATTATAAAAATATAATTTTCAACAATACAACTAGAAACAACATATCTAAAACGTATCATAAGAGCTCGTGTTTGACATTTTGCCTTTTGATTTTTTAACTCGCCTTTGCTTTGCTTCTACTGTCTTGGAGTCTAGTCTGGCTTTCATCTGTCCTACGTTTCGCAACAGAAACAGCACCATCTACCAAGCACCCCATGCCACCAAAACTGGAGTAATAAATAATAAGCACCATCTGTCTACTGCCCATTAACTGCTCTCGCGCATGCTATTACTAGTACTACTACTACCAAACTCCCACTGCTTTTACTGCTGCTGCATCTGTTACCTTACCCAGCCACTGCTGGTTTTTACTTTTACATACGGATGGCTCTGCTTTATAGTAACTAGGATCGATGCCTCAATTTGTCTCAAACTCTCAAGGGCTTGACAAAACTATCTACAATCTAACTTCATAATTGCAAACTCAAAGCAAACATCATCTACGAGCTTCAAGGGCATTGTAAATATTCTGTTATCACAAGATTAGCAGCAACTGATCATTAGGAGAGAAGGAAAAAAACATGCACAAAATTTTAACCAAAATACAAATTCTGTCTACCAGTAAACAAAGGTGCATCGTCGAATACGTTCATCTTAAACAGCTCATGGGCCAATTCATATTGCAGATAGATATTGGATTCAAGAAAGCCATCATTATAATTCTTATTCTTGTTCCTTCTTTCAATGTATAATTCATCATCAAATATTTATTTCATTGTCGTCACCTCACAAAACACATAACAGTGCAGGTCAAAAACCAGATATGGAGTAGTTAACTTGCAACTCAGTAGAAATATTTTTCTTGTAAAAGATAATGACATAAGAACAACCCCCAGGAAAAGCATACGTACATAATAAATATCCTGAGCCTGACATCCCTCCACTGCATTGTATTATATATCTTATATCCCTTTACTAAAATGGGGTCTAAGGAAGTTAGATACCAAGCAGATTCAACCCAACCTGCATATATAAAAGGTACAGAAACCAATCAAGAAAAATGAGTTGTCTATCCAAGTTTAAGAAAAGTACCTACATTATGTCTCAGAATGGGATACTGCAAATGATGACACACCAAATTTAAGGGAGAGGTTATCAAAACTCCCAAACAATTCAGTATAAAACGTGTTTGTTACAATGCCTAGGATTTCAAAATGTATAAAATGTATCAACTTGGATAGACTACTATATCCACCGGGATTAAAAGTACTTAATCTAGCATGTCTCGGTACGTAAAATAATAAAACAGTACCAAGATGCAAAATGGATGCTTAATCATTTCATTCCTGTTGGACACCCAAGAGATCTACTGTTATTCTTGTTCGATCTTGATAAGCCAGCCATCAAGGGAGGGTTCCGAAGTACAAAATGGTGCGCTTGGAAAGGTAGAAACCCCCGGAGGTGTCGGAGATTGAGGATTGAGAAACGGGAAGGTGTTGGGTGGGGATTGGTGATGAAGGAGGGATCACCAGGAGGAGCAGACTGATCGGAATCGGAGGACATCGATTTCGGTTTTGAGGTGTTCGGCTATTAGGTCTAGGAGTATTCGGTTTCGGCTCCTTTTCAGACTTTAGCATTTATAATCGTTCAAACTCCTTTTTTAATTTTGCCGCGTTTAGATAAACTTAATCTAACAGTCACATAATTTACCAAATCGTTTCCAACACAAATAAAGATAAATAAGTAATTTTATCCAATAATTAAAAATTTTAAAATAATTGACCTGCCAAAACTTTTTCATCTAAGAAAATTTGAGGTTTTCCTCTCAATTACAAACACCTAATTTTTTGTTTTAATGAAACCATTGGAGTTTCCGACTTCCAGCAAGCATAATCATGACATAGTTGATGCATCAATTGCACACATTTTTCCATCTCAAAGGCATATAAATGATGCTCAGGCAATTGAAATTTAGTTAGCAGATAATTCTGGAGTACGATCAAAATTAGTGTCTGAGTTGTTAAATTGTCATACTTGGAGGCAGAGAAAATCTTGGTTTTCTTCATGGTGATCAATGGAACTATCTTTGAACTAAAAGAAAGAATGACTTGAAACGAGGAGAAGTTGGAAGTATTCTAAATATTTTCAAACTCGATTGTTGGAAAATCCATCATTCTTCTTTGCAGTGCAAATTGACATTAAAGACCAAGTTACCAATAAAGATTGTTGACCTTTTGGAGCATTTGTTGGCCTAAATCATCATTATCAACAAGTAGTTTTGGGGGCATCTTTGTTATATGATGTAACTGTTGAATCATTCATATGGTTATTCGAAACATTCTTCAAATGTATGTCTGAGAGAAAACCAATGACAATTTTTACTGATCAAGATGTTGCAATGGCAAAAGTAATATTGGTGCTAATGCCTGAGACTCATCGTAGATTATGCTTATGGTACATACATCAGAATGCACTTAAACATATGAATCATTTATTTAAAGGTTCGAAATCATTTATGGGAGATTTTGATAAGTGCATTTATGATTGTGAGGAAGAAGAGGAATTCTTAAATTCTTGGAATAGTATGTTTGAAAAGTAAGATATTAGAGTGAATATTTGGTTGAATGGTTTATTTGAAGTGAAAGAGAAATGGGCAATGGTGTATGAAAGACAACACTTTTCGGCAGGCAAAAAGAGCACACAACTTAGTGAGAGTTTCAATTCCCACCTCCGAAATTATTTGAAGTCAAATTTGGGTTTGGTGCAATTTTTCAGACATTTTCGAAGGGCAGTTGACGATTGACGCTACAATGAAAAGTTAGCAAATTATAACATGAATCAAAGAATACCTATCTTGAAAGTTAATGTTCCTATCTTGAGGTATGCAAGAGATGTCTATACTGTTGCAATTCTATATATGTTCCAAGATGAATATGAGAAGTCTTTACTTGTGGTTGTTGATGTTTGCATTCAAAGTGGGGCAATGAGTGAGTACAAATTCAGCTTGTATGAAGATTCAAGGCAATACACCGTCACCGTTTTGGCACCTAATGGAACAATTACTTATAGAAATTTTGAGTTTGTTGGAATTTTGTGCAGTCATGCATTGAAAGTGCTCGATGATTTGAAGGTAAAGATGGGGATTCCAGAGCAATACATATTAAAGAGGAGGACAAAAAATGCAAGAGCTGAATATGTAATAGAGGTTCATGGATGTGGTGTGAAGGAGGATCTAAAGTTAGAAATGAGCCGTGTTATAGAAGATTGTGCACTGCTTGTGTTAAAATAGCTGGAAAAGCTACCAAATCCAAGGAAGCATGCCACTTTCTTAAGAAAAATGCAAAAGAGGTGAATTTGAAGGTGGAGGAAATTTTAAGAACTCAAACTTCTACTTCAATATATGCTGATTTTTTAACTACATGTGAAAGAAGTCATTTGCCTGATGCTTTGAATTTAAATAATCAAATAATTACTAGTATGACATAAGCAAAGGGATTAAAGAAAAGAATAGTTGTAGAACGTCATAAAAGTCGGTACAAAAGTTCAAAAAAATGTAGTAAATCAACTAAAGACCCTATGCCAACCACACTCCAACAAAAGGAATTGAAGAAAAGAAAAGGAAAATCAACTGAAGGCTTTCCACCGAATATGTATCTCTCCACTACATGTTCTCCAATATTGTGTCACACACCAAAGGTATTTATTACCAGTAATATATAGAAGGTCAAATGTATATAACCCTCTTGCAATGTCATCTTTCGTTTGATAATTTTTTATTATTTTATGGGTCACCTTAAGAGTTACTGTAACCTGACAATTTTTTTTTTTTTTCACTTACAGCAGTTTGATTGGCCGAATCTCTTTAAGAAAAATTTAAGTCCTACAATTTTTTCATTCAGTTGTTTAGTTGAAATCATGGATCTCAAGATTACGCCGCTATGCACCACCAACTTCTTTGAGAGAGAGAGACAGAGAATGATGATTCGAGACGCCATCCGATTCAACCTCCAAATCAATACATATACATTGAAAATTTCCTCTTTTATTTTTTTCATTGTTCTATTGAATATCCCAAAGAAAAGAGGATGCCATGGCCGTTGTTCTACCGGTGTTTGTATTTGCACTCACATTCAAACGCAAAAGATTCGATTTTCAGCAACACCTCTGTGTATTACGAAGGGCATTACCTGGTAAAATTTTCTTATAGCTTCATCGAGCAACCAATGAATGCTAGAAGTCATAAACTCCGACTTCAATACCTTCCATTGAAAACTCATAAACAAATTTCAAATTTATCCAATTGAGAAGAAACGTGAACGGTTTCATTAAAACAAAAAATTAGGTGTTTGTAATTGAGAGGAAAACCTGAAATTTTCTCAGATGTAAAAGATTTGGCGGGTCTTGTTAATGTAAAATTTTTAATTATTAAATAAAATTATTCATTTATCTTTGTTTGTGTTAGAAATTGCTTGCTAAATTGTGTAACCATTAGATTAAATTTATCTAAATATGACAATTAGAAAAAGAGATTATAAATATTAAAATTTGAATAAGAACCGAACTCGGAGTGCTCTAGGGAGTTGAGACCATTCCGCCATCGACGAGTTGTGCTTTTCGGTAAAATGTGCGCAATTAGCCCCGTCGCCAGCCCAAGATTTCAACTTTTGGACAAACTAGGCCCGAGTTGAACTTCTGACTGGGCTTTGAACCCAGCCCAGCCCTACATGACATACATTCTTTGAAGCCTGCCCGGCAGAAGGTAAGCTTAATAAACAAATAAAAATGTAAGACCACAAATCACCGGCAGAAGGTAAGCTAAATAAACAAATAAAAATGTAAGACCACAAATCGCTTGCGTGGGCTTGCTATTGTACTAAAATTGGGTAGAAACCCGCTGGCAAAGATTAAACTAAATAAACTGAGAAATATACAGACCGAAAACCCTCGCATGCGTTGGCTTAAATTTGTACTACAATTGGGTAGGGGCCGCGCGAACGCAGGCCCCCGCTGACACAAATTATGACGTAGGCTCTGCCACTTGGGCAGACCTTAGGCGGACGCCCCTCCAGAGTGCAATGGAGGCCGTCAACCTAGGCCATGGGCCTTCTTGATCACCCATCGACCCCGTCCAGGTAAGTATGTTGCTCTCTTTTCTCTCGCCTCCTTATATCCACCGCCCTCACCTATATCCCTCCTTACTCTACCGATGTGGGAATCAACTCAACGCTTGAACTCACCAACCTCCCTCTTCAGTCCTCCATTTCCACTGGTAAGCCCCATTCCATCACTGTCAACTATGAGAGGTTCTCTCTTTCTCTCTCCATATAGATAGAGATACACACACAACATACTTGTGCATTCTTGCAAGTCTTGATGAAAAAACGTCCCTAGCTACAAAGCCCTCGCTGCAAAAGGTTCTTGGAGCCAACTCGCTTCAAATCTCTGAAGACGATGCCTCACGCTTGGTGGGTAGCATACCCAGAAGGCCCCCATAAAAGCCCTCTCGCGCCATCGTCGGCCCCTCGCTCAACCATTCTTCCTTTTTCCGTTGTTCGTCATCGATCGAAAGGCCCTGTAAGCCCGCCCTCCGCAAAATTTTTAGTAAAATAGCCAATTCTTGCAATTGGGGCTTAGCTCTCTAGTTTTCCCGTCTGGTTTCGGAGAAAACTAAGGAACAAGAAAGAAAAGGTTGTCCTAACTATAATGTTGTAGGAATATTATATGTGAATTATATCTTTTTGGTTTTGATTAACTATCAAAAGCAGGAGAGGAAAAAAAAAAAAAAAGGAAGTGAATTATCTCTCTTTCAACAACATAGAAACAATCCTACATTGTTGCGGGGTAGTAGATATGAGATTCAATAAATAAAAAGAGGATGCAGAAAACGAGAGAGTTAAATTTTAGTTTTGGGCTGGACGTGGTTTGATATGTTGTTAGTGTAAAGCGTCCTGTATCTGGCTGTTACCTGACTAAGAAATAATCAGAGACAAACCAAAAAAGACCAAAAAAAAAAAAAAATCATTCTTAAAGAAGCATTTAGAGCACCCTTTTTTTTTTTTTTTTGGGTTTTTTGTAGCATCATAAATGAATAAAAGAGTCGGTTTCACAACATTAGGCTGCAACGGGTAGTGAAAAAGATGGTGAGTATGAAGGGATGGTGCTTGGATTGTTAGAAGTGTCAACAAATGTGGTTGCAGAAACAAGGGACGAGATGGTGCTTGGATTGTTAGAGGTGTCAAAAAAGGCAAAGCCAAAGGCAAGTGGATACTGCGTAACAAAAGACGTCAATATTGCATATGACTACCAGATATAGTTCCATCAACATGGGAATTGAACAAGGATCCTCAAGTCTTGAGAGTAAAATTGATGCTGAGAATCGAGTTTGATTAGAGAGAATGTCAGAAGATTAGATTGCAGAAGCACTGACGGAGATACTGGAGGAGATGAATCCTGCAGTAATAGAGGCTTCAAGAAGGCACAGACTAGACACATTAAAGAAGCAAAAGGGCTCCAGCTCAGACATGGTTGCCAAAGGAGGGGGGGTTAATCTTCAGGATGAGAAAAAGTTGATCAAAGATGCCAAAAGTTCTCTACTCTCTGCGAGGGGTATTGCCTCAACAGACAAAAAGAGGGAGGGGACTGGACTGTAATGCTACGTAGAATTTGAGCCCAGGCAGTAGCAGTTTGTGGGATGCTTGGAGAGAGAGAGTTGAGTTTGTCAGGGGATTAAGGTTCTCATTGGATTGCAATGTTGTCAAAAATGTTTTTGCCCAGGTACCAAAGACCGGTAAGTAACCTTACCAATACAACCTTCTCATTATAGTTGTGAAATTATCCTCGTTGTGGTGAATTTGATTATTACTTGTGAAACATCTCTCTCTCTCTCTCTCTCTCTCTCTCTCTCTCTCTCTCTCTCTCTCTCTCTCTCTACATATATGATAGTCTGGTGTTTGTCATTTATTGACGAAGAGGCTAGCAGCCTAGTTTGATAGAAGTTCACTGGCAGTTGTATGACAAATCTTGATTGAAGTCTCTACTTAGTCTTAATGCCATCTTCACTCTCAAATAACTGCTGTCTGTTGAGTAATAACACTCTTTCCTGGCATAAAGTGAATTTCAAAGTTTGCTGCTCGCCCTGTCTCAGAATATTGTGATTTTCCCTTAAAAAATCAAATAAGATTACCAAGAACTTGAATAGGCAACTTTATCAGGGTGCCTCTATTTATTTTAAGATGCATGCTTGAAGAAGGAAAAGTAGATGGTGATAATTCCTGAAAGTACCCTTTAGAGGTAATGTTTGAAGCAGAGCAACTTGATGTTTGTTGACAATGAACCATAAGATTTTACATTGAGGAAAGTGGAATATCTTAACATTCTTGATGGGAATTCTGCTCCAATATTGACCACAATATGCAAGATATCCAAGTAAGTGCAAAAAGTAAAAACTCGGTGCTTCTGGTAGCATATTTTCAAGAAAGACTCTTTTTAATTTTCTATTGTCCAAGCTTGCTTAATTAGGGGGAAAAACAGTTTCCTTGAATTTCTATTGACCACAGTTGTAGTTCCTATTGTAAAAGCTTGGTTAATCACATGTGAGCCTTTAATTCTTTCTCATTGTGCTGCCTCTAGTGTCTCACGAAACAGTTTGTAATGCCTTACTATGAATTCCTAAAACAATTAATCTTATTATAACCATTGGAATTGCTTATCCCACTCATCAAGCTTGGTCCAAGTTTTCAACCATGTTGTCTTAAATCGTTCCTTCCTCATAAATGCATAGTTTTTCTACTTTTGAAGGCTGTACAGCATGAAATAGTTGGCCTTGCTAAATTGATGACCAGAGTTTTTGCATTAATAACTGTGACAACTTTGGTGGAATAGAATTAGAGGGTACAAGAGACAATATCAAACTGAGATTCTACATACTAGCAGAACATGTGATTAACGAGTAGCATAGTTGACAAGTTCTAAAAACACATGATACATGCTTACAGAGAGCACACGCAATCTGTCAGTGTCCGTGAATATCAAACAAAATCTGCCGAATTGGGATTGCTTTTCTTCGTTGTTGGAAATGCTTAACTAGGAAATAGAAAAAAAATTTAGTCCCTTCAGAAAGGCCCACTTTCCTTATGCTCATTGATTTCTCCTATATAAATAGAGGCACCAAAGTTTAGTAATAGTATTTGTGCACCAGAAATAAGTAATATTATCTTGATCATCTTGGATATTATTTTGATCGCCCCATTTTGACTATGTTTCTTTTTTTGGCAACATAAAGATAACCATTGCTTTCTGAAGGTGACCCTGCTTTATCCTGTGAGATGGACAATATAAGTTTACACTTTGATTTTGCATCAAAAGGTTTCAAAGCTTGCAAACTTCAAACTGAACCTGCACATCCTATGATTTTTGGTCTGTCCATAAAACATGATAGCTTCTAAATGCTCTTCCTGCCAAGGAACTTGAATTTGTAGGTTTACAATTTCCCGCTTTTCTATTGTCCTTGCTTTTTCCTTTTCTTTTGCGCACATGGAACGTATCTTCAAATTGGCTGCTGGTGATTTGTACCCAAACCAACTCTACACAGTCATGGCCATTGTTGGGTTAGGTGCATGGGTGAAGGAAATTTTAAAGATGAGTGGCCCACATGGTGGAACTACCCAACAAGGTATTGATAAAGACTTTCGACTATATAGTATATCCATGCAAAAGTTTCATTATCCAGTGAAGCCAATGGTGTAGGGACTGTAAATTGTATGAACATGAAATAGTTGGTCTTGCGAATTTGATGAATAGATCGAGTTTTTTCATTAATAGATGTGTCAACATTGTTGGTGTACACATAATTAGAGGGTACAAGATGCAATATCAAGCAGAAATTCTATGTACGTACTAGGAAAACAGGTGACTAATGAGCAGCATAGTTGAGAAGTTCTAATTAAACATGATACATGCTTACAGAATGCACTCACCAAGCTGTCATTGTCCATGGATATCAACAAAATCTGCAGAATTTCAGTACTTTTCTTGGTAGTCAATTGGAACTCTCAAATAGGAATTAGAACAATTTTAAATCCCATTAGAAAGGTCCACTTTCCTTATGCTCACTGATTTCTTCTCTATATAATTGAACATGGATTAATGAGCGGCATCGTTGATAAGTTCTAATTAAACATGATACATGCCACATGGTAAGCTGTCAGTGTCCATGGATGCCAAAGAGAATCTGCAGAATCTATCAAAGAAAATCTGCAGAATCTTAGGCTTTTCTTGGTAGTTAATTGGAACTCTTAAATAGGAATTAAAACAATTTTAAAATCCCATTAGAATGGTCCACTTACCTTATGGTCATTGATTTCTCCTCTATATAATTGAAGGCAGCAAGGTTATAGATGAGCTAACATTTACTTCACCCTGAGTGTGCGTGTTTTTGTGTGTCAGAGAGATGGGAGGAGAAACAAGTAGAGGGGAGGAAGAAGCACAAGTGGATATATGGAAGTACATATTTGGGTTTGTGGATATGGCTGTGGTAAAATGTGCTATTGAGCTTGGCATAGCTGATGTCCTGGAAAGCCATGAAGGCCCCATGACACTCTCTGAGCTAGCCTCCACCCTTGGATGCTCTCCCTCTGCCCTCTACCGCATCATGAGGTACTTGGTCCACCGTCAGATACTTAAAGAAGCCAGCACAGGCCAAGGCTCCATGGGATACGTTCAAACACCACTTTCACGTCTTCTTGTGAGAAATGGAGAAAAAAGCACGGCTGCTTTTGTGCTGGTAGAGAGCAGTCCGGTGATGCTTGCACCATGGCATCGTCTAAGTGCGCGTGTTCTAGCTAACGGAACTTCAGCATTTGAGTCTGCTCATGGTGAGGATATATGGAGCTATGCGGAGACAAACCCTGCCCATAGCAAGCTTTTCAATGATGCAATGGCTTGCGATGCTAGGGTGGCAGTGCCAGCAATACTTGATGGCTGTCCAAAGCTGTTTGACGGGCTGGACTCTTTGGTGGACGTAGGTGGAGGAAATGGGACTACGCTGCAGATGTTGGTCACGGCCTGTCCATGGATTCAGGGCACAAATTTCGATCTCCCTCATGTGGTGTCTGAAGCACCAGAGTGTGTTGGAGTTGAGCATATTGGGGGCGACATGTTTGACAGTGTTCCGAAGGCTGATGCTGCATTCATTAAGGTAAGCATATTCAAGCTTGAGAAAGGTCACGCTATCTAAGGTTAAAGGTAATACTACCCAGTGAAAATGAGTGATAACCATTAATTAGGTAATTATTAATTTTTACATTGATTTATTTTAAACCTTGATGTCTTTCTTTCTTTCTTCCTTCTTTTCTTTCTTTTGTTTTTGTACATCATTGTCAGCCATTTCACACATTCAAGCAATTATTGAAAGGAGGAGGTATATATTACTGGTTTGTTCCTTTTTTGGAGAAGTTTTGTGTAAACTAGAGGTTAAAAGAGAGGTTTTTATTTAAATTAGTTCTACAAAGAAGACAATGAAATACAGTGCACTAGAAAGGAGTATTATGACCAATTGAAGTCAAATTTTTTCTCTAGGTGTTTTCCTTGAGAAACCTCACTGATGCCTATGTTTTTTTTTTTTTTTTTGG
Source organism: Euryodendron excelsum (assembly GCA_033060915.1). Classification (NCBI taxonomy): domain Eukaryota; kingdom Viridiplantae; phylum Streptophyta; class Magnoliopsida; order Ericales; family Pentaphylacaceae; genus Euryodendron; species Euryodendron excelsum. Next base: position 56,353,735 of record CM065379.1, on the reverse strand, counting down.
TTAATCTATATATGCAAATTTCGAATTGTAGTGGGTTCTTCATGACTGGGGAGATGACGACTGCATCCATATCCTGAGAAAATGTAGAGAGGCTATTCCAAAAGACAAGGGGAAGGTGATTATCGTGGAAGCTGTGATTGAAGAAAAGGAGGGAGACAAGCTTGAGCATGTGAGGTTGATGCTGGACATGGTTATCATGGCTCATACAAACAAGGGGAAAGAGAGGACTTCGAGAGAATGGGCATACATTCTGAGTGAGGCTGGATTCAGTCGACATACCATAAAGCACGTCAAAGCGGTTCAATCCATTATCGAGGCTTATCCTTAATTTATATAGTGTTCTACCGTTTTCTATGTTTTTGAATGTTTTGATGTATCAAAATGAATCTTGTATCAGCACTTTGATATATTGTTTGGTGTGAGCTATTTAGGGTAGCTACTGTGATGTTCTATTATTCTGTTTGGAAGTTCAAAGGAAGTTAAATAAAAGGGTCTAATTTTACATTACTGGGAGTTTCTTCTGGATACATTAGTGAACCTGTTGGTCTTCTCGATGCTTGCATTTGAGAGAGAGTATCATGTTTAATTTTGGCATTCATTGGCCGGATGGAAGCAAACAATTCATTCAATTGGCTGAATGCTGCAGACTTTATTGTTGGGTTTTTTCAATGGAGATCTACACACCTAGTTATTGGGATCGTCAGATCCACCGTCCCACTATACGCGGAAGCTTAGAAGCGCTGATAAATTAATACACACACCAAAGGGACATAAAATTTAACGTCATTTACTCAAACAACTAAGTCTATATTCACATAGGTGAGAGAGAGATTTCACTATTGTAGTAGAGCTTACAACATGAGACACCAAAAATACCTTAGCCCCTTTGAAACAATAATTGTTTTTACACTCAAGAGTATTTTTTTCTGTTTTTACTCACTACACATTCTTCTTACAAATCTTACACTTCTTTGACTTTGCTACACCTCAAAGTCTTTGCCTGAAGGGGTATTTATAACTGCTCCTCCCACTGTGCATCTCCATTTGAACCAAATATTCGTTGCCTGATTTGTTCAACGATTTGTTGCGATATGGAAAAAAACTTAAGAGCCTTTTCACTAGTTGAAGAAAAAAACAACCCGAGAAAACACGGCTGCCGACACGCTTCCTATCCTTCGTTTCTTTCTTCTCTCTTTTTCTTCCATTGCTTTATCAATTTGTTGGAGTTAGGTGGAGGGTGAGGATCCACCGTGGTGGATACCACCTCTATCATTTATTAGGATCATTTATTAGGGGGAAGAATTTGGTGTTCTGGTTTGGACCACAGGTGACTTGCGCAACCTTATTCTGAATTCAAAATTATGGGAACATCTTTTCCCCAATTGTATTGGTATTGACAGTTCCATAAAAAAAATGTATGAAAATCAATCAAATTACCAAGAACTTAAAAGTATCATAGACTACTAGATTGACGTGCCTCTATTTATTATTAGGTGTATGCCTTAGGGATGATTACTGAAACATTCCCTTAGAGTGTAGTTAATAAGTTCTAATTAATTAAGCATGGTACCTGCCTACGGTGTCACATGCAAGCTGTCAGTATTCATGAATATGAAACAAATTCGGCCGTATTGGAGTGCTTTTCTTGGTAATTGGAACACACAAATCGGAACTAGAACAATTTTTAGGTCCCATTAGAAAGGTCCACTTTCCTTAGGTTCATTGATTTCTCCTCTATACAATTGAAGCTTCACTTGGAAGCCCGCAGTACGGATTATAGCGAAGATTTACTTCTTCTCGTTTGTGTGTTTTTGCGCAGATAAGAAGCAGAAGCAGAAGAAGAAGAAGAAGAAGAAGATGGAAGGAGAAACAAAAGGAAGAGAAACCAGTAGAGAGGAAGAAGAAGCACAAGCCCAAGTGGATATATGGAAGTATGTATTTGGGTTTGTTGATATGGCTGTGGCAAAATGTGCTATTGAGCTTGGCATAGCTGATGTCTTGGAAAGCCATGAAGGCCCCATGACACTCTCTGAGCTATCCTCTGCCCTTGGATGCTCTCCATCTGCCCTTTACCGCATCATGAGGTTCTTGGTCCACCGTCAAATAGTTAAAGAAGACCTCACAAGCCAAGGTTCCATGGGATATGTTCAAACACCACTTTCGCGCCTTCTTATGAGAGATGGAGGAAAAAGCATGGCTGCTTTTGTGTTGCTAGAGAGCAGTCCAGTGATGCTTGCACCATGGCATGGTCTAAGTGCTCGTGTTCTAGCCAACGGAACTTCAGCGTTTGGGTCCGCTCATGGTGAGGATGTATGGAGCTATGCAGCAGCAAATCCTGCCCATAGCAAGCTCATCAATGATGCAATGGCTTGCGATGCTAGGGTGGCGGTTCCAGCAATAATTGAAGGCTGTCCAAAGCTATTCGATGGGCTGGACTCTTTGGTGGACGTAGGTGGAGGGGATGGCACTACTCTGCGCATGTTAGTCAAGGCCTGTCCTTGGGTTCGGGGCATAAATTTCGATCTCCCTCACGTGGTGTCTGATGCACCAAGCAGTGTTGGTGTTGAGCATGTCGGGGGAGACATGTTTGACAGTGTTCCGAAGGCTGATGCTGCCTTCCTTATGGTGAGCATATCCAAGTGTTTTTCCTAGAGAAATCTCTGTGCTATCAATGTTTTTTTGTCTAACCCACATATGCATCTTTGAAATTGTAGTGGGTTCTGCATGACTGGGGAGACGACGAGTGCATCCAAATCCTGAGAAAATCTAGAGAGGCCATTCCAAAAGACAAAGGGAAGATGATTATCGTTGAAGCTGTGATTGAAGAAGATCAGGAGGGAGACAAGCTCGACTATGTGAGGTTGATGCTGGACATGGTGATGATGGCTCATACAAACAAGGGGAAAGAGAGGACTTTGAAGGAATGGGCATATATTCTGAGTGAGGCTGGATTCAGCCGATATACTGTAACGCGCATTAAAGCTGTTCAATCCATTATTGAGGCTTATCCTTAAGTTTCTATTGCGTTCTGCTGTGTCCTGCAGTATTTTCTTTCTGCAAACAGATTTTAGCCGTCCATATGGACCAGTACTTAATGTTTTTCCCTCTTAATGACTTCTGTCTCTTCTTTGTTTTTGTCCCCCTTGCGTCGGTGGAGTAGTTATGAAACTATGTATGCATGTGTGAGTGTGAGAAGCTTTCCGAAACTCAATAGTCTGTGTTCCTTGTTTTTTTTTTTTCTTGATTCTTCAAACAGTTCAACTAACTCAGCTTATTTACAATTTAACCAATCCTTCTAATTGGTCAAGTGTTTATCCAATCCATATACATCATAGTAGAAAATCAGCCTAATCAATAGGCCCAATTTTCGCATTCAGAATAGCCCCCATTTCTGAGTTTTGCACGACACAAACTAGAGCCCAAAAGCAGACAGTGGGTGTGTAATGTAAACAATATTCAATCCACATAGGCGAAGGGTGAAGTCCATAGAAGTTACTTTAAAAGGTTGGGTTTGGGGTCGTCTGGTTGAATCTAGTTGATTTGATCCATGCCAAAAAGCTACTCTGGGTTGGATGTCTGTATAATTCGATTTAGTTCTATCCCTCTTTAGTTCATTTCCTTTGGAGAGGAAGACAGAATTATTGAGTGCGGGCTAGAGTTGGACCAGATAGATAAGCTGAATGCACTCCCCAGAAATATCAATTTCTCACGGATGGGACAGTACGAAGCCCAAACTCCAAGAATTTCCAAATAAAAGAATTGGTTTTCACCCCCTTTCTTTTTTTGTTTTTGGCCAAATAGGCTGATATCATGTGGTAGTGTCGTTTTTCGACAAGACCAGAAGCCCTCCTGAATGTCTCATCGAACGCCAACCAGAGCCTCACATTGGCTCCCCTCGGCTCTTGTACAGACCAGACCAACCTTCGGGCGTGCCATCCGGTCTGTCCGTCCTCCAGATCACATCGGTAGGACCTGCAACTGATATCGAACACTATAGCACACTCAAAGCGTGGGCATGGAGTGTGCGAGGGACAACCGTCCTGCCCTGACACAAGTCTGACACACATCACGGTGGAGTGTGGAAACAGTCCTCTCAAGTGCCCTGCCACAGGCCTGACCCTCCAATGGAACACCGCCACATAAAAAGGTCGTCAACCACTCCCATGCATGCATCCAAAGGGAAACAATAACCCTCTTCTCCAGGTAAATATCAGAGAAAAACTCTAGCAAACTACACATTTTATGAGTATCATTATTCTCCTAAATCCAACTTGAATATCGGATGGCCTTTGGCAGGCACCACACCGGTGTGCTTAGAACAGAAGATCATCAACCAACGGGAGAAAGCTCATCGAAGACCTGGGGGCATGACTCTACAAGATTGTTGCACTATCAGCTGGCGCCGTCTATGATAACAATTCTTATGATTTTTCATGGTCTTGACTAGGTCCGGGATCAGCACTCACCTCGGAGGAAGTTCAATGGCGGATTCAAGTGTAGAACAAATAGCAACCCTCGAGAAGACTATGGCTGACATGATGGCCAACATGCAACAGTTGACCTGCCAAAATGCAAAGTTGCTCCAACCAGCTCCGGCTCCACCTGGAGGGATTCCATCGCCAGTTGCCTCGCTGGCGGTGGAACCGGAGGATCAGGAGGTTGATGGGGAGCCATCCATTCCCCCCAACGACAATGTGAACGGAAACGGGAACGGAGGATGGGTTAAGGACCCACTACTATGCCGTGAGCCCCATGTCGAAGAAGCACAAACCAGCCATGCAGTCCAATCAAGAACGGAGATGGTAGGCGACAAACCTGAGAGTTCCCATGCTTGGGATGAACAACTGAGGGTCGTGCAGGCCCAGATGGCAGGAGTCTTGGCGGCTGTGGAGGCCAAGGCTCTAAACATTATGGACACACTCATCGGGAGAATAGCTTCACCATTCACCTAGAAGGTGATGGACTACCCCCTTCCTTTGAAGTTCAAAATGTCGATGGTGGACGCGTTCGACGGCTCCAAAGACCCAGTGGACCACTTAGAAACATTCAGGGCACTCATGCACCTGCAGGCAGTGCCCGATGAGATAATGTATAGAGCCTTCCCCATTATGTTGAATGGTTCTGCAAGAACCTAGTTCAAAAAAATCAAGCCAACAACGGTCTCCACCTTTACCGAACTTAGCAAGCTCTTTGTAAGCCACTACATCGGGGCGTAAAGGCAAAGAAGGCCAGCAGCGTACCTATTAACCGTAAGGCAGAAGAAAGAGGAGACCCTGCAAGAATACGTAGGAAGTTTCAATCAAAAGACTCTAGCAGTGGACGATGTGGACAACAAAGTGACCGTCACGCCATTTATAAGCGGCATAAGGACTGGAAAGCTCCTCTTCTCCTTGTCGAAGAGGCCACCTCAAGACATGGCCAAGCTGATGCTCCAAGCCCAGAAGCACATGAATGCAGAAGACGCTATGAGTACCAGGCAAGAAAATGATGGAGGAAGCAGCTCGCACTCTGACAAGAAGAGGTTGAGTGGCACCTCAAACGAGGAAAATGAGGCAAAGATGAACCGGAGATGCAATCGGTCGAGCGACAGTGCAGAAGACAGACACGAGCGCTATCACGAGCTAGACCGAACATTCACCCCCTAATGATGAAGCTGAACGATGTCCTGATGGAGATAAGGGACGATCCAGAATTGAAATGGCCTAAACGCCTGAAGACGCCCTCGAGTATGCAGAATCGAAAGAGGTACTGCAGATTCCATCACGATCACGGTTATGACACGGAGGACTGCACTGACTTGAAGCAACAGATTGAAGATTTGATCAAGAAGGGCAGACTAGGCCGATATGTTGCCGGCCAAGGCCGCGAGCGGGAGGACCGGTGCAATCTAGCCCGAGCACTGTCCAACAACTAGCCCATCAGTGAAATAAGGGTTATAGCCAGAGGGTTCACCGGAGGAGGCGAGTCTTCTGTGGCGTGTAAGAAGCACGTTAGGGAGGTCCGAACTGAGACAGAGGTGATGTTGGTTGGGAAGCCTGGCAAGAAGCTGAAGACAAATAGTCCAGTGATCAAATTTACCGAAGAAGAAGTCACTAAACTCCACCAACCCTATAACGACCCCCTAGTAATCTCGTCGATCATCTCCAACTTCAAAACATGGAGAGTCCTGACTGATAGCGAGAGCTCGGCCGACATTTTGTTTTGGAAAGCCTTTGAGAAAATACAGATTGGCAAGGAGAAGTTGCAACTCGTCAACTCCCCCCTGATTGGTTTCACCGGGGATCGGGTTACCCCCATCGGGTCCATCATCCTGCCGATGACTTTGGGGGATAAGCCCCTGCAGGCAACGAAGCTGATCTACTTCCTGGTGGTGGACTGTCCATAGCGTACAACGTAATTATTGGACGAATGACGCTGAACCAATTCAAAGTTGTCACGTCCACCTACCATCTTAGGATTAAACTCCCGATCAAGACTGGAGTCAGGTGCCAAAGGGCTACTAGAAAGAGGCCTAGGAATGCTACATGGCTTCCCTCAAAGAGGAAGCTAGCAAAGAAACCCTGGTCATCGAAGAGCTCTAGCCAAGGGATGTAAAAGAAGTCAGAAGGGGCGAACCAGCAGAGGAGCTTGAGGATGTTCCTGTCGAAGCTCGAGGGCAGAATAGAACAGTGAAGATCGGGGCTGCCGCACCAAAGAAGTTAAAGTAGGAGTTACGAAGATTCCTAAGGAAAAATATTGATGTGTTCGCCTAGTCTCACGAGGATATGCCCGGTATTGATACAAAAGTAGCAGTTCACTACTTAAACATCGATCTCGAGGCCCGACCGATCAAACAAAAAAGAAGAAATTTCGTGCCAGAACAAAATGATGCAGTGGCCGAAGAGGCCGAGAAGCTGGTTTAAGCGAAGTTCATTAGAGAAGTGCACTACCCCAGCTGGCTCTCCAACGTCGTCATGGTGAAGAAATCTAACGGCAATTGGAGAATGTGTGTTGATTTCATCAACTTCAACAAAGCCTGCCCAAAGGATAGCTTCCCTCTGCCAACAATTGACCTCCTCGTCGACCCTACGGCCGGATATCAAATGCTAACCTTCATGGATGCCTTTTAGGATACAACTAGATCTGGATGGCCGAGCACGACCAGGAGCATACAGCCTTCATCACTGACCAGGGGGCTCTACTGCTACAACGTGATGCCGTTCGGACTGCAGAATACAAGGGCAATATATCAACGGCTGGTCAACCTCATGTTCAAATCGTAGATTGGGCGCAATGTGGAGGTATATGTGAACGACATGTTGGTAAAGAGCACGAAGGCCACCAGCCACCTGCAAGACCTTGAAGAGACGTTTCGAACCTTGCGCCAATACCGAATGAAGCTCAATCCCGCCAAATGTGCCTTCGGCGTAACCTTGGGGAAGTTCTTAGGTTTTATGGTCTCACACTGGGGGATTGAGGCGAATCAAGAAAATATCCAAGCCATCATTGACATGTAGGCGCCTCGGACAACAAAGGATGTTCGGAGACTGGCCGAGCGCATAGCAGCGCTGAACAGGTTTATCTCCAGATCCACAGACAAATGCTTGCCCTTCTTTAAGATCCTGCGCAAGGCATTTGAGTGGACCGAAGAGTGCGAAGCGGCTTTCCACCAACTCAAGCAATACCTGAGCTCAGTCTCGCTACTCAGTCGAACTGTTCAGGGGGAAGAATTGAATTTGTATTTGGCAGTTTCTACGACAGTAATAAGCTCAACTTTTGTCAGAGAAGAAGGAGGAATCCAAAAGCCAGTATACTATACCAATCGAGCACTAGGCGGGGCAGAGGAAAGATACCCGAGAAGGGAGTTCATGGCCCTCGCCCTGATGACAGTGGCTAGGCGCTTGAGACTTTACTTCCAAGCCCACACGATCGTGGTCCTCACCGACCAACCTTTGAAGAGCATCCTACATAAACCAAGGACGTCAAGATGCTTGGTAAAATGGTTAGTCGAGCTCAGTCAGTTCGACATCCACTACCGGCCCCGACTGGCGATCAAGAGGTAGGCTGCTGCGGATTTTATAGCAGAATTCACTAACCCACCCACTGCCACCCCTGAAGACGACGCCGTTGACAGCCATTGGGTCTTAAAAGTTGATGGTTCCTCTACCGATGATTCCAGTGGTGCAGGCATGGTCCTTGTCACTCCTGACAGTCACAATATTAAATATGCTCTCTGCTTTAAGTTTCCCGCCACCGACAACGTTGCCGAATACGAAGCCCACACTGTCAGACTCCAAATGACTTGGCGAATGGGGGTCGAGCAGATAGTTATGCGAAGCGACTCTCAACTGGTGGTAGAGCAAGTCCAGGGAGAGTATGAGGCTAGAGAGGATAACATGAAATAATACTGCCAAATGGCTAAGAGCTTAGCCAGGAGGTTTTTAAAGATTTTACTTAAACGTGTCCTGAGGCTCCAGAATGAAGAGGCAGACCGACTAGCCAGGATTGCCTCGTCTAATCAATCAGACCCGAACATCCCAATGGAGGTTCTTGATTCACCGAGCATCCAGAGTCCGGAAGTCAACCAGACCGATCTTGAAACTTCATGGATAAGCCAGATCAGGAGTTTCTTGGAAAGTGGAGCCCTACCGGGGGATAAGAACGAAGTAAGGCGGATACAGTACCATTCAAGCAGGTGTCTTATACAGAATGAGGTTCTTTATAAGAGGGGGCACACCTTGCCTTTGCTTCGCTGTGTCACGGAGGAAGAGGCAAAGTACGTGATGAGAGAGGTTCATGAAGGAGTGTGTGAAAATCACTCGGGTGGTTGATCCCTTGCCAAGAAGATTCTGCGAACAGCCTATTACTGGCCTTCTATAGAAAAGAACGCTTAAGAATTTGTCAAGAAGTACGACAAATGTCAGCGGTTCGCCAACATCTCGAGACTACCCCCTCAGGAGCTGACCCCGTGGCCTTTCACCCAATAGGGAATCGACATTGTAGGACCGTTGTCTCTGGGCAAGGGGTAGAGGAAATTCGCGATGGTGACTATCGATTGTTTCACCAAGTGGGCGGAGGCAGAGGCACTGCCAATGATCACTGAAGAGAAAATGAAAAAATTCTTGTGGCAGAATATTATTAGCAGGTTTAGAATCCCCAAGATTGTCATCACAGACAACGGAAAGCAATTTTAAGGAAGACAATTCAACCAGTTATGCAGTGACCTAGGAATCAACCACCACGCTTCCTCCCCGAAACATCCTCAGGCCAACGGTCAGGTAGAAGTCACGAACAGGTCCCTCTTAAAGATCCTCAAAATAAAGCTAGAGAAAGCCAAGGGCTTATGGGCAGAAGAACTCCCTAACATCCTCTGGGCCTACAGAACAACAGAGAGGGTCTCTACGGGGCAAACGCCATTCTCACTGACCTTCGGTACCGAAGCGGTCATCCCAGTGGAGATCGGCCTCCCCAGCCCGAGGACAGTACAGTATAACCCCAAGACCAACAACGAGGCCATGAATGTGGAGCTAGATCTACTGGAAGAATGGAGGCTACAGGTAGTAATGAGGGTAGCGTCCTATTAGTAGAAGATGCACCAATACCATAACTCCAGAGTTCGACCAAAAGACTTCTCGGCGGGGGATCTTTGTCGTGCCTCGATTTTTGAGTGTCCAAGGTCCTTTCGGCTCGGAGATCAAAAGCATGGAACTCTGTCACTAGAACCCATCCTCCTAGAAGGATAAGTGCGACTAGCTTTGAATTAAAGATTGGTTTGATTAAGGGCTTCGTAGAAAAATAGGAGTCGCCACCTAACTTAATTAATGTGAGTTAGGGCACCTAAAACTAAGTGCTAATCCGAATATTAAACTTAGGGTTTTTGAAAAAGACTTTGAAAACTTCTTCAAGAGAGGGTTTTTTAAGAAACTAGGTTGATTGGCAGCCTTTGGAAAGATTTAAGCCATTTTGGAAAATAACACCATTTTGGTCTTTCGAAAACAGAAATCTATGGTCCGAGGGTTGGTTACGTGTACAGAAGATATTCTAAGATCATCACCCTATCCCGCCCTTTCGGTACCTACATGTCTAATTACCCTTTGTTTACTCACTAGAATAACCGGTTACCATTGTCCACTTAACATCCACTTTAGAATTTTGAAAACGGGGTTTAGTCATCACCTTTCGGATGAATGATGCATGATGCCAGTTTTGAAAGAAGTTTGAAAATGTGAGAGTTTTGAAGGAGTTTGAAATGAGAACTTTGAATTAATTAAAAGTTTTTGAAAAGGGGATTGGAGTTAAAATAGAAGTTATGACCGCACCATTTTAGGTTGCCTACATATCTCATTTGGCAAGAATTAGGTCACTCGTAGTTTGGGCAAGAGCCTAATGGAAAATAGGTGCATTAGGACCTTTGGAACGTTTAAAGACGCTTTGAGGTCTTTGGAAAAGTTTGAAGTCACTTTGTGGTTGTTGGGAAAGTTGAAGACACTTTGTGGTCTTTGGAAAAATTGAAGACACTTTATGGTCTTGAAAGTTTTGACTTGAGATTTGGATGAGAGAGTGCTTTAAAAATGTTTTTGGATCAACTTAAGGGAGTTTTTTGAAAAATGCTTTGGAATGACTCAAGAGATTTGGAAAGTGTTTTTAAGGTCTTGTTTTTGAAAAACCTTGGAGGGATGACTTTGGAATGTTTTGATGAATTAGTTTTTGAATGAGGTTTTTGAAAATGGCTAAAGGTTTGGAGTCCTAATATGGACAACCTTGGAGGTTGCTCTTGATATATCACCTTCCTTTGGGGTCCTTAATCATAAGAGGTCTAGGGACACTTTAGGTTTGTGATCTTTTGGAAACATTTTTGGAAATGCCTTGAAGTTAGAGTGTAGGGGATTTGAAAGGGTTATGGAGTTGGTTTTTGAGATCTCAAGAGGATAGAAGGTTTTGGAAAAATGGGTAATGGGTATTGTGGGGGAATAACCCCCGGCCCAACCCAATGGGTGAGGCCCAATCTGCCCAAATTAAAGTTGGGGCTGCTTTGCTAGCCCAGATCAAAATTAGAGGGAAGGCCAGCTTTGACTGCCGACCTCCTTCGCAGCATAGCCTAAACTACGAAAAAGGGGCCCAAACCGCTAGCGGTCTTTGCGCATTAAATGCAGAGTTGACTCGCATTAAATGCGCAAGCGGCTGCCCACGCGACGTCGACGTGCATGTCCGGTCAGCCGGAATCCTCCACGACGGTGCGCCAGACCCTGTAAATAATCAGGCGGCGTCAATGATGATGCCTACCCAGCAGGCCATGAGAGCTTGCTGGTAGGCCAAGGCATAACACACTCCCTCAAAGGTTTTATAAATACCCAAGACATCGAGAGCCAGGTATGAACAGTTAACTCCAAGTATTCACAACTTTCATTCATCTTAATCGATTAAGCTTGCTAACTTAATCTTCGAAGTGTGATCGGCCCATTACGAGTCGACCCATTCTAACCTCCTTATCTTGCAGGAGATATTTGGACTCATCCATTTGGGGCTTGAGAGTTCGGCCCAGCGTTCCCGAAAAATCCCACTTACAGGTATAGTTTAAAATTAAAAGATCATTTAAAAAAGGTTCATGAGTTGAAATCTTGAAGCATACTAACCTATGTTGTGTTAGCCTATGGTTAGGGGTGACCTAAGGTTAAGTTGGACTAGGGTTGACTAACTAGAGTAGGGTTAACCTAAGGTTAAGATGACTTAGGGTTAACTAACTAGGGTTAAGTTAACTTAAGGTGAGTGAACTAGGGTCAAGTTAACCTAGGGTTAGATAACTAGGGTCAAGTTAACCTAGGGTTGGTCAACTAGGGTCAAGTTGAAACGGGAACTTACCGTTTTCAAGAAGATGTGCCCAACGGAATTGGATCGGACAATGCCCCAAGGGCATTTTGGTCATCTCGTCTCTACTTGGGCCCAATGGGCCCGCAAAGCGATTGATTGACTGGATTATATTTAAAAAGCTAGTTTGAACTGGAATATGTCTATATTGACTTGAACTCAAGCCTGGACGGACTAGAGACTGCCGAGTGGGCAAAAATGGGGTGCTTACATCTACAAAAGATCCGAGAGATGGCAAGCTCAGACCAAATTGGGAAGACCTCTACGAGGTGATCGACAGCAACTGGAAAGGGACCTTTAGATTAAAGAATCTAGAGAGCAAGGAACTACCACACCCGTGGCATGCAGAGCATTTAATGAAGTACTATTTTTGAAAGGCTCCTAATTGTAACTTGACGGATTATCAATAAAAGCGATCGTTCAATAGTTGTCTACTCCCATGAAATCAACAAGTCTGCTCGGTTCCTGTGACCGAGCAGAGCCAAATGGCCTTAATTGACAATGGCATAGAATCTGCTCGGTTCACGTGACCGAGCAGAGCCAGATGACCTTAATTGGCAATAGCATAAAATCTTCTCAATTCACATGACCGAGCAGAGCCAGATGACCTTAATTGGCAATAACATAAAATCTTCTCAATTCACATGACCGAGCAGAGCCAGATGACCTTAATTGACAATGGCATAGAATCTACTCGGTTCACGTGACCGAGCAGAGCCAGTGGCCTTAATGGCAATAACATAGTATCTGCTCAGTTCACACGACCGAGCAGAATCAGTATGCCCCAATGGCAATAGCCAAGAAGTCTATTCGATACACATGAACCGAACAGAGCCAGACGTATTCAACACCATCATCCAACTTGGGTATTCAACCATACAGAAATGGCAGAAATTCTACAGTCATTCTACAAGTTATCTAAACCATTCGACAAGCATTGGGCTGAAAAATAAATTTCCATTAATGTTGAAGGGAATACAAAGGCGAACGCCCCTTTTTAAAAAAAAACAAAAACAAAAGAGAATAACAAACAAAATACACCAAGTGCCTCAAGCCTTGGGTTTTGCCTCAACGACCTTCTCTCTAGCGCCCTTCTCAGCACTAACAGCTTCTTGGGAGGTACCCCCCACCTCAGGAATTTCTTGGGCAGAGTTCTCAGCCCCAGCGGTACCCTCAGCTCCGGCAGCCTTCTCGGCGGCCTGTCCCGATGCCTTTTTGAGTGCCTCCTTTAGACTCTAAGGGACTCCCTTTTCCACAGGATCAAGCCCAGTAAAGTCTAGCTCTAAAAAGGTCTCAAACGAGCTCTGCCTGGCGAGCTCGAAACCCTGGATAAATGTGGGCTCCAACAAGGCCTGGAAGTCGTCCCCCTCCTGGAACTCCTAAACGGCCTCAGCTCGGGCCTTGAGTAGCTTCTCTGGGAAGACAGCAGACTCCCTCTCCAGTTCCTCCCTCCGAGTTTGCTCAGTAGTGAAGTCCAACGGCAGCTTATTGGCTTATCTACTTAGCCTCTCGTTCTCCTCACGAGGCGACTTGAGTTTCGCGATGGCTGAATCCCGCTCAGCCCGAGCAGTAGCGACATTCTCTTTCAAAGAACGGACCTCTACAGCGAGAGCGCCACTGGCCTGTTTCTCATCATGCACGGCTTTCTCCGAAGCGCCTAGGCGATGGCCCAACATCATGATCCTGGTCAAAGATTGAAGGTCGAACAAAATCAGATAGAGCAGAATATAATCGAAAGGCAGCAGAACAGGGTAAGGTAATTGTAAAAAGAAACTCACCCTGAAAGGTCATGATTCGCGTTTCTGACCAAACGGGAGCTTGGATGCTTGCTCAGCCTCTGTACGTCCATGGGCTTGATCGCATCACCCGATCTCTCCCAAGCCACGCCCGCACTGTCGACTACAGTATAGGGAGTAGAGGCAGCTGGACTCGCACGGGATTGGGGCTCTATTGATACGACCGTGCTGTGCCTCGACTCGGCTGTCTTTTGGCATTTCGCCTCGGGGGCAGCCAACCTGGCTCCCCTCTTCTTCGCTAAGAAGCTGACATTAAAGCTTATTGGGTCAAACCCGGGAGGTGGCTGAGTCGCCGCAAGAGATAGCTGAGTGGTTGCAGGGGAGGGACAATCTACAAGAAAGGCCAAGCGTCAGACAAAGACCTGGCTATGAAAAGAACAAATCTACCCACTCCTCTCACACTCAGAAACCAACGCCTCCCTGGTCGGCTCGGGCCCTAGGAGGTATTGGGCGAGCGCCTCGACTGTCAGCAGGTCCTTAGCTGTACAAAACTTGTACTCCTGGACCTTCTCTATGTCCCTCTTTCGCTCGTCAGATAGAACACCTAAGTCAGAACGGCCTATACTTCGACAATAAGCAAGAAAGGGAAAGTTTGGTAAATAGCATACCCTTCTTACTCGAGTAGCCCCATTGCCTGGGGATCCGAGTAAAGAAGTCAGTCTCCTAGGGGCAGAACTCCTAGCCTTCTCCGCTTATGAAGAAGAACTGATCCTTTTAGTTTTTATGCGACAACGGAAGCTCGCTAATCAGATCAAACCCTGGCGACCTGCCCGAGAGGTACAAATAGCCATTTCCCCTTTTGGCCGGCCTATAGCAATATAAGAACTCTTCATGCGGCACGTCCCTCCCATAGATGATCTGCCAGAAGATCGCGCAACTGACCATGATCCTCCAAGCGTTTGGCTGAAGCTACCCAGGAGAAAGGCGTAGCCTCTACAAAATCTCCCTGATGGACTGAGGGAACGGCACGCGAAGACCGCCGGCTAGTGCACCCTCGAACACAGTGACCTCACCATCCCTAGCCGATTACGCCCAGTTCCCAAGATTGGAGACCCTACACTTCACCCCTCTCAGGATCTGGTATGCCCTCCGTAGTGTTGGCCCAAGTAGGCAACCCAAGAGGGGGGGTGAATTGGGTTTTATAGAATTTTTAACAAGAATTTCAACTAAAAATTGTTTATGTATTTTAACAACAATTAATCGAAATATATATATCAAGCAAGTGGAGTATATATCAATATATATATTTATGCAAACATGTATAGTGAACAATTAACCAAAACAGAGGCAGAAAAGCAGTGCACCAGATTTATAGAGGTTCGGCCAACCTTGCCTACGTCCTCTCTTCTTCGATCCTTTCGAAGGAATTCTACTATGTAATACTCCTTACACAGCTGCTGGTTGTGTCATGAGTGCCCAGCTCACTCTTTACAAAAGCTTCTTTCCAAGCTTTCAAAACCCAAGAGATTTTGTCCAAGCTTCTCTTAAACTTACAAGTGTTTTTCCAAGAACACTCAAACTTACAATGTTACAAACCCACCCAAACGAGAATGAATGAAGATTACACAAAGAGTGACTCTCCTAGTGAGTATATGAATGAATACAACTCAATAGATAACTTTAAACACTCAGCAAAAATATGTGGCAGTTAGGTACAGGTGATTTTCAGCTTCAAGCACTTGATATGAATGGTATGATTGCTCTTCTCTCCTTCTTTGAAGCTGTATGTATCTCATATATATAGGTATGGATCGATTCTAGCCGTTGGAGAAGTATGGGAGAAGATTTGGTTGCATTCTTGCCCATACCGTCTGTCAGAAAACTAGCCGTTACGGTCTAGGGGTCGACTCTTTTCACAATGAGTCGACTCTTTTTGCATTTCAGCAGATTTTTCAAGTTTCTGTCCAAATAAGTTGACTCTTTTGTTCCAGGAGTCGACTCTTTTCAGCAGTCTGCAAAATTGTTTGTTCTCTGTTGCAATGAGTCGACTCTTTTTGGCCAGGAGTCGACTCTTTTAAGCTTCTAGCAGAATTCCAAGGCTCTGTTCGAATGAGTCGACTCTTCTTGCTTGAGGGGTCGACCCTTTTCCCAAAAACCCATATTTTTGCAACTTGTCTTCATTCTTTTTCAAAGCTTCCAATCTCTTCAAGGATCATCTAAATAGGCTTTTTAAAGCTTGCAAACACTTCTTCAAGATTAGATGACTTCAAGAACATCTTCAATCCATTCAAGGTGAATTCTCTTCATTTTCATCACTTGTAGAGCTCTTCCATCATCATAGCTTCATCCATTGATTCAAGTCTTCTTCAAGATCTTCAAGAGAGCTTCCATGACTTAGAATCTTCATTTCTTCAATCAACATGGCTTCTCCATGGACTTCAACAACTCTTCCAAGAAAGCTTTTATGTTTTTGAGTTGGTCTCTTCTTTTTCATTCTTGTAAGATATCTTCAAGTCCTCAAAGTCTTCAATCTTTTAAATCAAGACTTTGATCATTTTCATTCTTCTTCTTTGATATCCATCATCTTCATTCTCTTATAAAATCACCATTGTAGAATACATCACTTCATCATGCTTTTCATCATAAATCCTCTATTATGATAAGTTTCAAGTCAAGATCTAATTAATAATACATCTGCACACTAAGTAGAATTATTAGATCATTTAACCATGTTTTGTTATCATCAAAATCAAGGCATTGACTCAACACGTAGGGCAATGACCGTCTCCCTAACTAAAACGGAGGCGATCCCCACAGCCTCATAGCCGAGACCCTCCTCTTCTTCCTCACCTTGGTCGGCCTCCCCAGGTCAAGCAGCCGCCTCAACGGGCTGGTCCCTTTGTCCCCCGACACAAGAGTGAGCGGCCCCTGCCTCCTCTAGCTCCAAAGCTTCTAGAGACGCATCGGAGTTCCCAATGGAGGCTTCCTCCTGGGTCTCACACCTAACAACCCTAAACTCATTCAAATCGGTCTCCTCAGAGTCCGAACTAACATGTTCCGAGTTCGACATTGTACCCAAAGGCCCGTCGTCCCTAATCCAATCAAACATTGGTTTGAATAGCTCACACACACCCCTAAGAGTAGATTCTAAGAACTCCAACCTATCGACAAACCATGAAAGGTTAGGAATCTGGCCCCTTCCCCCGAATTCCCAAACACAACGCGTTACCAACTAGTATATACAACTGAGAAGTGGACTTTACCACGACACAAGATGTTGGCGGTGAGTTCAAAAGACAACTAACGACGCATCGTAGAGGACGGATGTCTCATTAATCGGCTGGAGACGACGGAGATGTAAAAAGGTTTGTTTCTCTCTCTCTCTCTCTCTCTCTCTCTCTCTCTCTCTCTCTATGTTGTGCAAGAAAATCGACGAAGGTAAGTGAGGAGGCAAAAAGGGAAAACCGCTTTACAAAACTCCCCCCAAGTCTTTGAAATCAACGGCCTAGATGGCCTGCGATGATGTGACATCAACGGCTAGGATTCGACACGTCCTTTCGACTTCGTACTACCAACCCCTAGTTGCCGCGTGGCGGCATGTGAAGCGACGCTACAGTTGTACCCATCATTGCGCCGGCCTCACCATAAATACGCTCCGGATCTCGCAGGTGGGCTGACTCATGGAATTCTCCTAGCCCCGAACAAGTGGCCAGATGAATTGGGGGCATTTGGTAGTGACGTTTTCCCCACAAGACCAGAGGCCCTCCCGAATGTCTGATCGGGCCCCGACTAGAGCCTCACCCTGGCTCCCCTCGGCTCCCGTATAGACTAGACCAATCCTTCGGGCGTGCCATTCGGTTAGTCCGTCCTCCAAATCACATCGGTAGGGCCTGCAACTGACACAGG
The DNA here is from genome assembly GCA_033060915.1 of Euryodendron excelsum. NCBI lineage: Eukaryota > Viridiplantae > Streptophyta > Magnoliopsida > Ericales > Pentaphylacaceae > Euryodendron > Euryodendron excelsum. The sequence goes on along the minus strand of CM065379.1, from coordinate 56,336,249 downwards.
ACACTGTAGCATGCACTCAGAGCGTGGGCATAGAATGTGCGAGGGACAACCGCCCTGCCCTGACACAGGTTTGACACATGCCACGGTGGAGTGTGAAAACCGCCCTTTCAAGTACCCTGTCACAAGCCTGACCCTTTAATGGAACACCGTCACGTGAAAAGGTCGTCAACCACTCCCATGTATGCGTACAAAGGGAAGTAACAACCATCTTCTCTAGGTAAGTACCAGAGAAAAATCCTAGCAAACTACACATTTTCTGAGTATCATTATTCTCCTAAATTTAACTTGAACATTCGAGCATGTTTGATATCCCATACTCTTACCGAGGGGATTTTGAACCAGAAAATGTCATGAATGTCCGTGCTATTCTATTATATATAGTGATTCTTTCGCTGGCACGTACTCTTGTGGTATGTCACCGTATAATGCATAAATTTTATATGATTTATATAGATAGAGGTTTTGTAAGAGCTCAATGGAGTAATTAAACAAAATTTGAACACCTCTACTCTAGCCAAAAAAAAAATTTAAGTTTCATTCTCTTTTTGCTACAAAAAATGAATAATTAAATAGAATGTCATTCTAAACATATGTGAAAAAGTATTGTCTATCAGCACCACACAACTATTTGCAGAAAATTCACCACCCACATTGCGGTCAAAATTTAAATCTTACCATATGTTTTGTATGTTAAAAAGTAGATTTAGCCTCACTAAACGGCTCGAAAGAATCAATAAAATTCAGGTATTTATCTACTTAAACAATCACTCGATTGTCATAAAGTTTCATTATCTAGTGAAGTTAATGGTTTAGGAACAGTAAATTGTAGATTTTTTTTCATTGACGCCTGGTACAGAATTGGGGAGTGCGCAAGACGCAATATCGAGCTCAGATTTTACTTGCGTACTGGCACAACATGTGATTAACGAGTAGCATAGTTGATAAGTTTTAATTAAACATGATAAATGTCTACAGATTGTCACGCAAGATGTGACATCTGCCGAATTGGAGTGCCTTCCATGTAGTAGTTGGAAACGCTCAAGAACAGAACAATTTTTTAGGTCCCATTAGAAAGGTCCACTTGGTGAGTAATATGGACTAATATTTCAAAACATAAGGACTATTTTGTGTTTAGATTCTGAAAAGATTATGCATTAAAGTCTTGCTATGTAATAATTATAACTTGGACAGCTACATATATTTTTTAATGATTTGGGTTTTTTTTTTAATTTTTAAGTTAATCGGTTGTCCAAGTCAGCTTATGTATACTTCAACTAATTTTAAAATCTGTGTAGTCTCCCATCTTACAAAAATCATGTAATTACCAAATTAAAAATCCTATAATGATCCTAAAGCGTTAATAACACTTGAGAAATTTCAAATATTAGAGCTTAAGAGTTTATATTGGTTTAGGTTTTGATTAAGTGGCTATTATTTAATTGAATTTATATTTGTGTGTTGCTAGTCATCTCATAAGTTGCAGTCTGGACCAACCGTTCGTACCGTTGGAAAGTTAGCTTATTGTATCTATAGTCTACAATCAAAAGGTCGCTAATAGTGTTGAAGGCCCAGTATAACTTTTGTGATTTTACTTTTTTAGTTTATATGTAAAAAAATTAAAAATAATTTTAATTACTTTTATAAGTTAAAGATAAGTGAAAAAGTAAAAAAAATTAATTTTTTTACTTAAAAATTAAAAAAAATTAGATCAAAAAATATTAACAAACGGACCTCAGTAAGCAACAAACCACTCAAAAATACCCAAAGGATACCCAAACATACACTAAAGTGACCCACACAATCACTCACTTCACACACTAATATCACACCAGGCTGCACTCACCTTACGTCACACCACACTTTACCTCACTACCACACGCTTAAGTCTATACTCTTGGCCAATAGGAGTGTTCACGGTTCGAGTTAAATAGTTACTTATTAATTAAATCGTTAAGGTTCGGTTCAAAAATATTAAAATCAATTTTAACTTGATTTAGGTTAAAAACATTCGAGATGAATCAAATAATTATTCACGAGACGTGTGTATTTGTGAGAGTATGCTTGCAGAGAACTGACAATGAAATCTTCAAGAATAAAACAACATTAACCTACTTACATCAAGCCACATATTTAAAGGAGTTAAAATATATTTTTAAGGACATTGACTGCATACTTATATTGAATCAAACTTTCATTATTACTATTTTATAGTTTAGATATTATTGATAGTTGTTCATAATTGTGATTTAAATAATTAATTTTGTATCAATTTTTAATTGTGATTGGATAATTAAATTACCCTTTGTTTACAACATGTTTTCCTAATGCTCATTGCTTTCTCCTATATATAATTGAAGGCAGTATAGGCTATAGATATAGCTAAGATTTACATCACTTTTGAGATTGTTTTTGTGTCGAGAGAGATGGAAGGAGAAACAAATAGGAGGGAAGCAGAAGAAGCTGCCCAATCTCAAGTAAATAATACGCTACTTCATATATTTGTCAAAAAGTATTATCTATTGGCATCTTATAGTAACTTACAAGAAATCTCACCGCAACTACATTTAATTTAAAACTTAAATTTTATCGCGTGCTCTGAATGTTAAAAAGAATATTTAACCCCACCGAACATTTATGAAAATCAAAAAAAATTGAAATTTTTATCCACTAAACTAATCATTCGGTGGTCTTAAAGTTTCATTATTCAGTGAAGCTAATAGTTTAGGAACAGTAAAACTGTACATACACGAAATAGTTGGTCGTGCCAAATGGATACCAGATTTTCTTCATTGACAATGACAACTGGTACAGTGTTGGTGAATGCAAGACGCAATATCGAGCTCAGATTTTACTTGCGTACGAGCACAACATTTGATTAACGAGTAGCATAGTTGATAAGTTTTAATTAAACATGATCAATGTTTACAGAGTGTTACACACACGATGTGACATATACCGAATTAGAGTGCTTTCCTTGTAGTAGCTGGAAACGCTCAAATAGGGAATAGGACAATTTTTAAGTCCCATTAGAAAGGTCCACTTGGTGAGTAATATGGACTATTATTTCAAAATATAAGGACTATTTTATGTTTAGATTCTGAAAAGATTTATGCATTAAAGTCTTGCTATGCATTAACTTGGACAGCTACATTTATATGTTATAATGATTTGGGTTTTTTTATTGTTTTTTAGCTAATTAGATGTTTAGTTCAGTTTACACGTAACTCCACTAATTTTGGTGTTTGTGTAGTTTTTTCATTTACACAGACCATTAGGTGACCTCAAAATACTGATAGCATTGAAAAATTTTGAATATGAGAACTTGAGATTTATAATGATTTGGGTTTTAATTAAGTGGTTATTATTTAATTGAATTTTTATTTATGTGTTGCTAGTTATCTCATTAGTTGCAGTCTGGACCAACCGTTCGTACCATTGGGGAAGTTAGCTTATTGTATTTATAGTCTACAACCAAAAGGTAGCCAATGCAAGTGCCCCACTGGAGTATAATAATAGAGTCATTTTTAAAGTAAGTCTAAATTGTAGATAAAATATATGGACAGACAGATATCTTATTAATTGATATATTATTGTTTTATTCGATCATCTTTGAGATGAATCAAATAATTATTCGTGAGACCTGTGCATTGGTGAGAGTATGCTTGCGAGAACTAACAATTGAATCCTGAAGAATAAGACAACATTAATTTACTACATCGGGCCACATATTTAAATGAGTTGAAATCTATTCTTAAGAATAATAACTGCACTACTTTCATTATTACCATCTTATAGTTTAGATATTATTGATAGTTATTCATAATTGTAATTTAAATAAGGTTTTCCTAATGCTCATTGTTTTATCCTATATATAATTGAAGGCAGTATAGGCTATAGATGTAGCTAAGATTTACATCACCATTGAGAGTGTGTGTTTTTGTGTCGAGAGAGATGGAAGGAGAAACAGAAAGGAGGGAAGAAGAAGAAGCCGCCCAAGCCCAAGTGGATATATGGAAGTATATATTTGGGTTTGTTGATGTGGCTGTGGTAATATGTGCTATCGAGCTTGGCATAGCTGATGTCCTGGAAAGCCAAGAAGGCCCCATGACACTCTCTGAGCTATCCTCTGCCCTTGGATGCTCTCCATCTGCCCTCTACCGCATTATGAGGTACTTGGTCCACCGTCAAATAGTTAAAGAAGACCTCGTAAGCCAAGGTTCCATGGGATACGTTCAAACACCACTTTCGCGCCTTCTTATGAGAAATGGAGAAAACAGCATGGCTGCTGCTGTGTTGCTGTTGAACAGTCCAGTGATGCTTCCAACATGGATTGGTCTAAGTAAGCGTGTTCTAGCCAACGGAACTTCACCATTTGAGTCGGCTCACGGTGAGGATATATGGAGCTATGCGGCAACAAATCCTGCCTACAGCATGCTCATCAATGATGCCATGGCTTGCAATGCTAGGGTGACAGTGCCAGCAATACTTGATGGCTGTCCAAAGCTGTTCAATGGGCTCGACTCTTTAGTTGACGTTGGTGGAGGAAATGGCACTACTCTAGGCATGCTGGTCAAGGCCTGTCCTTGGATTCGGGGCATAAATTTCGATCTCCCTTATGTGGTGTCGGATGCACCAGACTGTGTTGGTGTTAAGCATGTCGGGGGCGACATGTTTGACAGTATTCCAAAGGCCGATGCTGCCTTCCTTATGGTGAACATATTCAATTTTTACTATATTTAAGTTTTTTTTCTTAGAGAAATCTAAGTGCTATCAATGTTTTCTTGTCTCAACCATATATGCATCTTTCAAATTGTAGTGGATTTTGCATGATTGGGGAGATGACGAGTGCATTCATATCCTGAGAAAATGTAGAGATGCTATTCCAAAAGACAAAGGAAAGGTGATTATCGTAGAAGCTGTGGTTGAAGAAGATGAGGAAGGAGACATGCTTGAGCATGTGAGGTTGATGCTGGACATGGCGATGATGGCTCAAACAAACAAGGGGAAGGAGAGGACTTCGAAGGAATGGGCATATGTTTTGACTGAAGCTGGATTCAGTCGATTTACCATAAAGCGCATCAAAGCTGTTCGATCCGTTATTGAGGCTTACCCTTAATTTATTAAGTGTTCTGTCATGTTCTATGTTTGTGAAGGTTTTGATGCATGAAATAAATCTTGTTTTCAGCAGTTTGATGTTTGGTCTTAGTTATTTAATGTTTGTGAAGGTTTTGATGCACGAAATAAATCTTGTAATCAGCAGTTTGATTGTTTGGTCTTAGTTATTTAGGGTAGCCACTGTGATGTTCTGTCATTCTATTTGGAATTTTCAAAACAAATTAAATGAAGAGGTCTTGTTTTACATTACTGGGAGTTTCTTCTAGATGCACTGTGAACCTGTGCGGCCTGTTTGGTCTGTGGCTTTGACTGGGCAGTTGTCAAAGCTATTATTCACCACTAATATAACAGCATAATCATTGTGTTGTACTAGGCATGACTCGTGCATAACTCTCCAATAACGTAAACTTGTACGCATTCAGTAGTGAGATTGCACTTGCAAAATTTTAGTCTAAACTCATGCCTATGTTACTCTTCAATAAAATTTAAACTCTAACGTCGCTAGCGATGAAATTTAAACTTATGGCTATGGTACTCCCCAATAATGTCTCTAACATCTCCACCAAATTTCACAGCCATTTGTTTTCACTGTCCTCCTAAAAAAATTCAAATATATTAATATGTACGTGTAGTAGTTCGTAAACTCTAGATACACTCCAGGGCTCGGAAATATTTTACAATGGAGTTGACAAAAAAAAATATATATATATATATATATATTTTTTACAATGGATACTCTCGTGTTCTTCTCCTGCTCCCTGCTTTGCATGTAGAAAAAAGGTTGTTTAATGCTCATAATATAATGACTCTTTTTTATCGGGTAAAATGTTATACAATCAGAGGTGCTTTTATACAGAATTTATGTACAACATAATAAGGGTGAATGAGAATATTTCACTTTAAATTAACACCTATCATAGATAACATTGGTATATTGTTTTGGTAGAATTTTTGTACAATTTTTTTGAAAAAATAACATTTTTTATTTCTGCCTAATGTAATTTTCTTAAAAAGTCTCGGATTATCCACTCTTCAATTATCTAAAATATGTTTATTTCAAGTTTCTGCAAAATTAAAGGCACGTATCTTTTATTAATAAAGTAAAAGCACTTAGAGCACTTGAATTGTTGTCCAAAGCACTATAAAAAATAATTTGAATTCTCTCTATTCTATGCTTTGGAATAAAAATTTTTATTTTATTAATTAAAGTATTGACATATCAACTAATATAAAAATAAAAGATTTAGATGAGTAAATTTAAAATTTATTTAAAAATAAATAATTTTATAATTATATAAAAAATAAATTTTAATATAAAATAATATAATTTTAATAAGTTACGTAATAAAATTACATTTAAATCATTGATTATGAGTTGAAAATCACCGTTACATTCAGAATCCAAATCCAAAAAAAATCTATTCGTTGCATTTCAAATTTTCAATACGAGTTATTGGTGTATAAACCTATAACCAGCTTTTGTCTAAGGCGAAGTCTGTCATTTGTGATTCCCGAGTCCAGTGCCAATATTTTGTTTCCCAATAACGTCATATCATCCATTTAGTTTCTATCTAGATGCATTTACCTAGGAGTGATTCTCGAGTCCAGTGCCAATATTTTGTTTCCCAATAACGTCATTTAGCTAGAGTGCACATGGGTGGTTCGGCTCGGGTTGCTACTCAATTCAGAACCAAACCGAGTATCATCGGTTCCCTAAAAATCAACCCAGGACCGAACCAACGGTCCACATAAACTGAACCTAATTTTGACCGAACCAACCCAGGACGACAGTAGCTACATATGTCTCATCCAATAGCCTTGCATTACAGACGATAGTAGCTACATATAGCATTCATTGATTTTCATTTCTTTTTCTTAGCTCTCTCAACTCTCTTGGACAATTTGATATTTGGAAGTGGGTTTGTGGGAAGCTAATTGGGTTAAATTTGGATTCAGGTAATTTTTTTTTTTTTTGGTGTTTTATTTGGGAATTTTATGTTGTCAATCATGTTGTTAATTAAATCTTTTTATTTTATATAAAATTAATCACTTATCTCTCTTACTTTTATTTGTTTGTTAGCATGCATTCTGACAATAAAAATTACTAAGAAAGAAAAAAAAATTGCATTTAGCTTCATATGTATTCAATTTGCTAAATTGGATAACATATGTTAGTTGTGGAACACTTGGCATTAATTTGCTAAATTGTTTCTCTTTCTTTAACTTGGTTTATGGGGTTCATGCTAATTAAATTCTAAAGTTAAATGGGACACATTACCAAGTTTAGATTTTGTGAATAGTGCCGTAGGCACATGTTTATCCCTAATATATTTCAAATATCTGAGCTACTTTGTTATATAGATTATTTTTGTGGAAATAGATGAAGATGCTAACAGCCTAACTTGGTAGCTGATGTAATGACTGGAAATTATGCGGTAGATCTTGGTTGAGGGGTCTTCTTTTGAGTCATAATGCCATCTTCACTCTCAACTAACTGGTGTTTGTTCAGTAATATCAAGTTTTTCCCCGCTCTTTCTGGTGTACAGTGAATTACAAAGTTAGCTAATCACCCTTTGTCAGTGAAATTTTCCTAAAAAATGCATCAAAATAAATCAAATTACCAAAAACTTAAAAAGTACAATAGGCTAATATTGGCATACCTCTATATATTTATTTTAAGGTCTATACTTTAAGAAGAAAAAATAGACATTGAAGATTCCTGAAACATCCCATAAGTGTCTATGTTTGAAGCAGGGCAATTTGATTAAATTTAGTTCCATTCCTTTGGGTGCTTCATTTTGAGAGGAAGACAGAAACACTGTGTGCACTGAAAGGGGCAGCATGACTAAGAAATTCCATGTAAAAGAAATTGATTTCCAAAGCTAATTAACTCTCAGAAATTCCAAATAAAAGAAGGTGATTTTCATCCTTTTCTGTTTCTAATCTGCATCAAAACTTAGTACTGGGATCGTTTACAACTCTGCCAAAGCAATTAATAATATGTTCATCGAACTATAGGGCATTCTCTATGGAAGTGTGTTGGTCTGAAATACTATAAAAAAAAGCTGACAACAGGCATCAAGCATTTCCAATCCATTTTTTCACACTTACATTTAGGAATCATATGATGTAGGCTGATATCAGTTTGCAATTGCTCTCTCTAATCCTATACATTTGTCCATAAATCATCTCGTTATAGGGGTTGTTACTCATCAGCTGTGGACAAATGTCCCAAACTCTTACAGCTATACCAAGGAAATTATGAATCACAAGATCTCATGTATAGGCTTCAGACTAAAGAGTTTAAAGTCTCATTCTCCAGCGAAGCTAATGGCGTAGGGACAGTAAATTGTACGTACATTAAATAGTTGGTCTTGCCAATTTGCTGGCCAGAGCTGGAATTCTATGGATGTACTAGCAGAGAATATGTATGTATTAGTGATTAAGTTTAGAATGGAATAGAATTAGAGGGTATTAGAGGCAATATCAAGATGAGATTCTACATATGCACCAGCAGAACATGTGGAATAACGAGCAGCGTAGTTGATAAGTTCTACTTAAACATGAAACATGCTTACAGAGGGCCACACGCAAGCTGTCAGTGTCCATGGATATCGATCAAATGTGCCGAATTTGAGTGCTTTTCTTGGTAGTTCATTGGAATGTTCAATTTGGAAATAGAACAATTTTAAGTCCACTAGAAAGGTCCACTTAATTTCTTTGCTCATTGATTTCTGATATATATAATTGAAGGCAGTACAGGCTATAGATAAGCTAAGATTTACTATGATTTAAGTGTGTGTGTTCTTTTGTCTCAGGGAGAGATGGGAGGACAAACAAGTAGAGGGGAAGAAGAAGCACAAGCCCAAGTGGATATATGGAAGTATGTATTTGGGTTTGTTGATATGGCTGTGGTAAAATGTGCTATTGAGCTTGGCATAGCTGATGTTCTGGAAAGCCATGAAGTCCCCATGACACTCTCTGAGTTATCCTCTGTGCTTGGATGCTGTCCATCTTCCCTCTACCGCATCATGAGGTTCTTGGTGCACCGTCAAATACTTAAACAAGACTGCACAAGCCAAGGTAACGTGGGATATGTTCAAACACCACTTTCGCGCCTTCTTGTGAGAAACAGAGAAAAAAGCATGGCTGCTTTTGTGTTGCTAGAGAGCAGTCCAGTGACACTTGAACCATGGCATGGTCTAAGTGCTTGTGTTCTAGCCACCGGACCTTCAGCTTTTAAGTCCACTCATGGTGAGGAAATATGGAGCTATGATGCGAGAAATCCTGCCTATGGCAAGCTCTTCAATGATGCAATGTCTTGCGATGCTAGGGTGGCAGTGCCAGCTATAATGGAGGGCTGTCCAAAGCTGTTCGAAGGGCTGGACTCTTTGGTGGACGTAGGTGGAGGGGACGGGACTACTCTGCGCATGCTGGTCAAGGCGTATCCTTGGATTCGAGGCATAAATTTCGATCTCCCTCATGTGGTGTCTGATGCACCAGACTGTGTTGGTGTTGAGCATGTCGGGGGCAACATGTTTAACCATGTTCCGAAGGCTGATGCCGCCTTTCTTATGGTGAGCATATTCAATGTTCAAGTGTTTTTCTTGGAGAAATCCCAGTGCTATCAATGTTTATTGTCTAATCTTTAAATATATAATATGCATCTTCAAAATTGTAGTGGATTCTCCATGATTGGGAAGACGATGAGTGCATTCATATCCTGAGAAAATGCAGAGATGCTATTCCAAAAGACAAAGGGAAGGTGATTATCATAGAAGCTGTGATTGAAGAAGAGGAGGGAGACAATCTTGAATATGCGAGGTTGATGATGGCTCACACAAACAACGGGAAAGAGAGGACTTCGAAGGAATGGGCATACATCCTGACTGAGGCTGGATACGGTCGATATACCATAAAGCCCATCAAAGCTTTTCAATCCATTATTGAGGCATACCCTTAATTTTAGAGTCTTCTTCAGTATTCCATGTTTGTTATGGTTTTGATGCGTTAAAATAAATCTTGTAATCAGCATTTTTACTGTTTGGTCTGAGTAATTTGTGGCAGTTACTGAATGTGATGATCTATTATGCTATTTGGAAGTTTCAAAACAAGGTTAGCTTTGCTTTTAATCCTGGTATTAGATAATTATCTTACAAATTTCTGCTATATGCAGCTCATGGAGATTTTGAAGTGGTTTCTCAAGTACTATGTGCATTTGCATTGCCCACTTACTTAGGACACATTTAGATTTGGTTAATTAAATCAGGAAACTGAACAATCGAGGTATATACTCACTAAACATGAAGACCTGTAAATTGAAGGCTTTTCAAATACGATGAGAGATGGTGTAATATGCAAGGATAAATCTCCCATGAAGAATATTGGGCATTTCAAAGATCCTTACATTTTTAACAAGTCTTCATTTCTGCTAAGCTACTAACATATGGATATCGACTTCTGTCTCCTCTTGGTGTTTGTTCACTTTCGTTTGATCCTAATGTCAACTTACTTGAAGTGTAAATAGAATTTAATCCTCGGCAAACCCAAAAAAAAAAAAAAAGGAATTTAGTCCACACGAAGGAAGCACAGAGGGTGAAGTCAATAGAAGTTAGTCCCACATCAAGTAGGAGTTGATACGGGTACCAACGAACTTACTTTAAAGAAACGTCTGAGGCGGTGGTTAAATCACGCAGCCGCGCGGTGAGCACAGAGCGAACTATTCTTTCGCCTTTTACTAAAGAATACCGTGTGCTCGCCGCAAATAGCGGCATACGCCAATTTTTGGAGGGGCTTTCCCTATTTGGGTTGGTCCCCTACAATCTCAGTTTTGAAGTTTCATTCTCCTCCTATAACCCCTTACCAATCCAGAGGGTTGGTTTGGGATTATCTTGGTAGACCCCGTTTCGTAGTGGTGGTGTGGGATCTGGTATGAAATAAAGCCTAAGCATCTTTTAATTTGTTCCTTACTCCGATAATTTGGTACTGGAACTAGAACATTCTGATCGATGGGTGTGTGTCGGTCTGAAAGACATTAGAAAAAGCTGACAATAGGCGTGTAGGGATCATATGTAGGCTGAAATCAGTTCCATCGGATCAAGTCAATTGATCTCTACATCTAATATTCGTCCGTAAAACATTTCGTTATATTGGTTGTTCCTTCTGAGCTGTGAACGAATTCAGGTATATCCCAGACTCCTACAGCTATACCACACCAAGGAGATTCTGAACTACAAAATCTCATGAATGTCGAAGGTATTCCATAGGCTTCTGGTTACAGTAAATTGTAGAAGTATGCTAGATTGAGTTTTTGATTTAGTTGGGTGGATCTTCTGGGTTTTTGGGGATTTGAGTGTTCTTGTAGGTTCATTCCCATGGATTATAGGGATCCATTTGATCAGAGGAACAAGAACTAAGAAAGTATTTCCTTTTGCAGAGAGACGAGAGTGAAGGCAGAAGTTTGGAACCATGTTTTTTATCTGATAAAAAATTTAACTTATTAGTTAGCGGAACAGCTTGAAAATTTGACAAACTACTTTGACTCTTTCTTTGAAAATTGAAACATGCTCAATTGAACTAGGGGATTTTCTAAAGTTTGAATTCTAATGCCCATGGGATATCCACTAAAAAGCCGCCTAGTCCCACATCGGTTTCCCAGAAAAACTGTATCAGAACTCTATCTATAAAAGAAGGGAGGCACAATGACTTAAAGACATCTTTGCGCTTGGGGCAATGACGCAGCTAGTGAGGTACTAACCGAGGCGCGTCAATTGCTGGTTGAAAACTATTTCCAAACCCCCTCTTTGGCCTGGGTTCAGCCTTGGCCATCGAGAATTTCTGGAAGGGCTCCCTCTAACAAAGGGTAAGCCCTACAAACCGTAGTTCAAAATGTTATAACCCACACCAGTCAGACCGGGATTTGCCTGGCTTAGTCCAATCAAATGGTTACAATCAAAGTGAATTGAATGATCAATTGATTGCAGGATTTGAACAATTCGATTTACGTTGGCCTTAATGTAATTAGCTCTTGAACCCACATGTACAGCAGAGCGGACAGAGCTATAAATAATGGATTATGCAATCGGCATACGAAACAAAAAAAAAAATTTCATACGAAACAAAACAATTAATTTTATTTGTGTTTGGTGGCATGAATTCAAGAGCCTTGTAATTGGAATTAGAAGACAAATAGGGCTTGCCCTGCAGCCAAACATAATGTTTGATGAAGTCGCACAGTATTGGGATGTCCAGCAATCAAAAAAAGATTCAAAACTCTCCTTAATTAAACCAAATTCCCGGTGCATCACTTTCTCAAATCCCACAAAGAAAAGAAAATGTGGTTGCCAATCATCGTTTAACAAGTGACCCCCATAGAGGCTGGCAAGAACAAGTCAACAAGGGGTAAAACATAGTAACACAAAACGAACAGTTTGGATCAAATCAATACTAGTCCAAGATCAAAGTAGCGTCAATCTCTATAGACTCAGAAGCACCAAATAATTGTTCTCTACAGAGTACAGAGTTCAAATTTTGCATCCTTAGACCACTTCATCCATCACTTCGCTTCTCTAAAGTCTCCACTCCCCAAATCCCACTCACGGAGATTGCTAATTTTTCCACTATCTTCCACTATCAAACGCTCAATCTCAATTGTATATAGATATACATATATAGATAGAGAAACAGAGGAACGATGGCTTTGTCAATAGTTATATCATCGTCTCCCCGAATTTACCTCGGAAAGAGGAGACCAGTTTTGCAGCCCAAAGTTCGCTGTTCTGTCTCTTCTTCTTCAACACCAGTTTCGAACAAATTTGATCTTCGGACGTATTGGACGACTCTAATCGCAGAAATCAACCAGAAGCTGGATGAGGCCATACCTGTGCAGTACCCACAACAGATCTACGAAGCCATGCGTTATTCTGTTCTCGCCGTAGGTGCGAAACGTGCCCCTCCGGTCATTTGCGTTGCCGCCTGCGAGCTTTTCGGTGGCAACCGCCTCGGCGCCTTCCCCACTGCCTGCGCCCTCGAAATGGTTTCTCCTCTTATCTCGTATCATCGCACCAAAAGCAATGCTTTTACTTTTCCTTTTTTGTTAGGTATGTTTTTTAGCGATATTTATAGGTAATTTTGTTAATAGTGTACGGAATAAAAACCAGTTATGTACGAAATAACTTATATTTTTTAAAAAATTTGCGAAAATAAGTTTCGATTAAAATATTTTGTTTTTATCGATAGTCAAAATATAAATCCTTGTGAGTTATTTGTAATTACCTTTCTTTTTAAAAATAATACTTTGAAAATGAAAGAAGATAGAAAAAAAATTAGAGGGAGTTCATCATATATACATTTTCATTAGATATAGAAAAGGGGATTTTTTTTTTTTTACAATTTGCTAAAATAGTCAAACTAATACTTAAAAAAAATTATAAGAGGATTGATAGCTGTTTCATCATCCATAGATGACTTATGATAATCAATATGGAAATATGTTGTTTCTTATCCATTTAATTCGTCACGTTTCAGCATATAATTTAGGCCACTCTACTTCTAAAATAAGAAAACAACAAATTTTACCTGTATTAATTGAAAAATAACATATAAAACATCCCCACAAACACTTACAAAAAAAATCCACAAACCCATTCAGGTTTTTTCTTCTCACAAGCCCATATATCATTTATTTCATAATTAATCAAAACAGTTTTGAGAGAAAAAAAAAAAAGAAAAAGAAAAGGAGACATCTAATCCTAAGTGAAGAAAAAAAACCTAAATAATTGTCTTTTCCTAAATTTTCTCATGTATGACTCTTGTCAATCTGCGGTGAAAATTCTTAGCCTACTTGATAATCTAATGTTCAACTTTGGTTCCTTCAATAGCATGCTTGGACTTGAATTTTTATAGATTATGAACTCCCTCTCACCAAAACGCTTAAAAGGTTAAATTTTGTGATTGATTCACAAGTTTATTTATGATATAGTGTAAAATTTTTTTTACATAAGCATGTATTAAAAAGGCGACACATATTCTTTAAAATTGAAGTACAACATAAACATGCAATGCCTATGGACATGTATCTTACTTTAATGTATGTTTGTGTAAAAAATTCTCTACAATTACAGTGTATTAAAATTAAACTCTTGATTCACCTCTTCAAAGATCAATTTTGGTCAATAAAATGGTGTAGATTAATTTATTTGAAACTGCACTGCACGAAATTTTAAAACCAAACAAACCAAGTTTTCGTATGAGTGTGTTTCGTTGCTCCTGAATGATTCGCCGTGCATGGACGACGACCTATCGCGGCGTGGGCAACCCTCAAACCACACGATCTTCGGCGTAGACGTGGCGATCCTCGTCGGCGACGCGTTGTTCCCGCTGGGATTCCGCCACATCGTCTCCAACACGCCAGCCGACCTCCTCCCCGAGCCCCGCCTCCTCCGCGTCATAGCGGAGATGGCCCGGGCCGTGGGGTCCACCGGCATGGCCGCCGGCCAGTTCCTCGATCTCGACGGCGCCTCAACTCCGTCGAATTTGTCCAAGAGAAGAAGTACGGCAAAATGGGTGAGTGCTCCGCCGTGTGCGGAGGCCTGTTGGCTGGCGCTGGTGATGATGAGATCCAACGGCTGAGGAGGTACGGTCGAGCAGTTGGGGTTTTGCATCAGGTCGTTGATGATGTGTTGGAAGAGAAGATGAAGAGTGAGGACACAGATGAGGAGGAGAAGAAGAAGAAGGGTAAGAGCTATGTGGGAGTTTATGGTGTGGAAAAGGCAATGGAAGTGGCTGAGGATCTGAGAATCAAGGCCAAGAGAGAGTTGGATGGGTTTGAGATGTATGGTGAGAGGGTGCTCCCACTCTACAGCTTCGTAGATTACGCAGCTGATAGAGGCTTCAGTTTTGCTGATCAAGTTTAATTTGTAATTTTAAGCTATTAATTCTAGTTTTTATGTGATTTGCCAAACATATCTTTCTAAAGTAAACTTCTTTTGATTAATTTCAACCAAGGGACAATTTTATCATCTCATTAATTATTACAAACTAAGACTTAAGGTGTGAGCTGTGGGTTATTAAAATTTGGTTTGAAAACTAAACGATGTTCAAAATATTTTTAAGTTTAGCTGGTTTGATTTTTAAGCTGCTAAATGAGTTTCAATCAACTCAAAATTGAGTTATTTAATTTTGATACTGTATATAGGTTTATTGAGACAAGTTTAAAAATTACTAATTTTAAAATATATTTTAAATTTATCTTATTTATATAACATATCAATTTTAAATGAACTTTTAATAAACTACACATAAATTCAACATGAGTTTTAAATTCCTATAAGATCCTCTCATGATGGTAGGATAATTTTTTTTTTTTTGTCTACACTAATATGTAAAAAAGTACATTTGTTTAGTGTTCCCCGTCTTGGAAGTGCAATTTTAGCTAGGATTGTTGCTTTTATAAGAGACTTTACAAATTTTGTAATCATTTAACCTCCTATTTTGTAACAAATTTAACAAAAATTAGTTAATTGATTAGTGGGAAGATAGTAATATAAAAAAATCGTTAAAAGTATTTATCCACTGGCTTATCCGGTCTCCGGTTCCCCGGTATATTCTTCTCTTCTGTCTGTCTTGCCCGTTAACAAACTACATTGTGTAGAGAGAGAAAATAGAGAGAGAAAGAATGGCGAACTCGGATCCAGAATTGAAGAGCATGGAGCTTCTGCCCTGGGCGCTATTGTCAACCATCATGACCAAGCTCGACGTCCCTTCAATCTGCTCGGCCGCTTCAACTTGCAAGGCCTTCAAGGCCTGCGCTTCTCAGATCCTCTCATTCCTCCCCAACTTCCACCTCCTCGTAAGCATCATCGATTCATCAATCATACACGTACATATGATCTATTCAGTTGGATCTGATTATCTTTTTCATTTTCTCAGGACATTGCGCCATCGATCAATTTGTTAAGGCCTTTGTTGCCTCCAAACCCTTACCTTCGGAGCCTCAAGGTTGATTGCACTCGGCTCGACGATTCGGCCATCGATTATCTCCTTCGGCCTTCTCTGCACGAGCTTTATCTCCACAATTGTGCCGATTTTAGCGGCAAGCTTCTCTCTGAGGTTGGAGGACGATGTAAGGACCTTAGGTCTGTTCTTCCTCTCAATTTTACTCTGAAATATATTTTAAATTTTTTAGCATATATGCCGTCGATATGTACTTTTAGGTGTGTATATAAACGTTTGCCTCCAATCCTTCTTTATGGTAACTGTGTGGAAAGAAAATTATCTGCTCCTATGTGACTCTATACTTCGTGATATTCTCTCCAAAAGCTATGTTTTTTTTGCATGGAAGAAACTATTGATGTTGCAATGCCTGAATTTTGAACTTGTATGTGCTTGATATGTTGTGTTTATCCTGTGCCCAAGTGATATTGTTATTAGCTTTGTGTATTTACTTTTTCTTCAGGTCTCTTTACTTGAGTTCCGTGGCAGAAAAAAGAGGGCGAGCAATCCATGTGTCTGATCTAGAGGAGTTGCTAAATGGTTGCACTGAATTAGAAGTAAGGTTTCCATTACAAAATGATATGTTTGACAGTGAATAGAACTTCGGAATTAATTTGGTAAAAAGTTTAATGAGGGCGGTATTGATTGATAAGGACCGTTATCAGTTTAAATTCAGCGGTTTGTGAATTGATCAGAGTGCTAAGACTGATTGCTTACATCAGTTTCCCATATTTGGCTTAAATGTTTCTGAAACAAAAACGTGTTTAAATGACATCTGCAAGATGCTAGGATTTCCATGTAGGTTGTCTTTAGTTTTGATTTATTCTACAGGTTGTTTCTTTTGCAGTATACACCACACCCTAGGAAGCACGGACACACTATTTAAGGTGTCGTATCCATGTCGGACACACATACTCCTCGGACACACCGGGATACATGTCGGACATGCCAATTGGCTTGTCCAATATTTTTGTTGATTTTTTTTTAGTGGACACTTCTCGAACATGCGTGTCTACTAGTTGGATATGTTTTGGGACACATCGAGATTGAAATTTTATTGTTAAAAGTATTAAATGAAGTTGAATTTATAAATTTCAAAACTGTCGGAGACACATACTCCTCGGACACACCGGGATACGTGTTGGACACGCCAATTGGCTTGTCCAATATTTTTGTTGATTTTTTTTTAGTGGACACTTCTCGGACACGCGTGTCCACTAGTTGGATATGTTTTGGGACACGTCGAGATTGAAATTTTATTGTTAAAAGTATTAAATGAAGTTGAATTTATAAATTTCAAAACTGACGGAGACACATACTCCTCGGGCACACCGGGATACGTGTCGGACACGCCAATTGGCTTTTCCAATATTTTTGTTGATTTTTTTTTAGTGGACACTTCTCGAACACGCGTGTCCACTAGTTGGATATGTTTTGGGACACGTCGAGATTGAAATGTTATTGTTAAAAGTATTAAATGAAGTTGAATTTATAAATTTCAAAACTTTAAAACACCTAATCTAATTCTTCAAATCCTTAACTTGTTAGTTGTTGTATTATAATTGTAACCTTATTTAGTTGTTTTCATCTTTGTAATTTATGAATTTTATGTTTATATACATAACAAATAAAAATATATAAAAAATATTTTTTTTGCCGTGTTCCTGCCGTCTTCGTGTCCTCATTTTTTGAAAATGTCATGTTTCGTGTTCGTATTCGTATCCGTATCCGTATCCGTATCCGTGTCTGTATTCGTGCTTCTTAGACCACACCTTAACAAAGATCCTTTATCTCCCTGATTCACTGTCCATTTTCATAGGTAATTTGTTACCTTCTTTTTTTAGTTTGGGGCTTTTGGAATGAATTAAGTAATGCTTGAAATGAAAGTATGGTGAAGAATGAAAAAAATTTGACTTTTTAAAACTCATTTACACAATGAATTGAGTCATTTCTACTTCTAAAACCATGCATCGAAATTGAGATGTGGGTGCCTTCTAAACCTGCTGAACTCATGGTTTAATAGCACTGTTTTTCAAAATGCTATTCTTAATGCCAAGTTGAAAATTACCATTACACGGTTGGAATAATTACAATTTCATTTGAAGATTTGATATCAGTTTTTCTTTAATAAAAGCAGTGAAATCTTTAGATTATGCACTTGTATATATGTTTGTGTTTGTAACTTTGTTTGAAACTAAGTCAGATGAACTGGAGTTTGTTTGTGTCATTTCTAACCACTAAATGAAGAATATTGAGTTTCCATGATAAGGTTTTGTTTTGTGTCAATGTCATGAAGTCACTTAGTTCTCAGGCGGCATTGTGATAATTCAGATTTTGGTGGTAGTGTTTCTAAATGCAAAGCAAAATTAGAGCTTTTTCAATTCAGAAGTTGTTCCTAGTTTGAAATAACATTTTGAAATCAGAAAATTGGCTGAATATTTTCAAATTTGAGATGTGAAGCGCAATTGTACCATACTTCAACAAAGAAAGGAAAGGAAAAAATAGATATTGAATTCACGTTTTTGTAATTCTGCCGTCACAAAATACAGAATAAATAAAATGATTAAAGCTAACTTAAACTTTCTGCATAAATTTGAAGAACCAATTAAGAAGGAAGATAGAAAAGACAGAAAAGTGAATATATTTGTCAATAAAGTAAAAAAAACTGTGTTTTCAGTTGAAATAACACCGTGGTGTTCTCCAATGCACAAGTGTGATAATGTTAGTGTTTCTTGCTTAGGACCCAGCATGTCTAGTAAAATAACTGTACCAATGCCGTATATTACTTGCACTCTGATGCTTTGTCTGCCATCATTGTTTAAAGTTTATCAAATAAACCCACAAGAAGAGAGAGCCTAGGAGTAGGTACACTTTCCTCTTCAATTTTGGAAGTGGGATATCTGGGAAGGCATGATCACTTGAACCAATATGTACGAGTACCAACGCACTGCAAGGAAACAAAGGAGTTAGAATGGGTCGACCCTCTTTAGGTCGATCACATTCCGACGGTCAAGTTAGCAAACTTAACCGAGAATCGTATGAAAATACAGATAGTGAATGCTTAGAGATCAATTGTCTATACCTTACTCATTAAGGCTTCAGTGTTTATAGTGTAGTGTTCTCTATCCAGTCTATTCGGGTAATAATGACCTATCTTGTAGGCTTGTGCCAATTAAAGTTGGTTGATCAAACAGAGATTAACCTTTATCGCCATGCTTGAGTTCGACTAACCAAACATGAGCTATGTGTGTGTCTGGTGCATCTCATTCGTATTAAATGCTTTGATATCCTCATGATCGCCATGATATTATGGGCTATATAGGCTTTGCAAGTTTGGGCTTCTCTCCACTACTCGGGCTTCACTTATAATGTTGTCTAGGTTGTTTAATATAAGTCGGGCTCGATTGGGTGAACTGGGCTGTCCTCAGCCCTAGAAGGCTGCGTGATTTAAGTTGGGCCTGCCCTTATGGGTTGGGTCGGAGTTTATTTGACCTACAAATTTAATATGTAGAGTACTTATATTTGTAATTTTGAGGGCCACTAAAAGAGAAGTGGAAATTTACCTTTCAAAAACCTACATATAAAGAGGGGTTTTGAAACTTTCTGGAGAGGTAATGACCCTTGCATACCTCCCCTGCATTCTGCCACTGCATGCTTATATATGTCACTACATGTATGTGATGCAAGTTTTCTGAGAACTGTTATTGTTGTTTTCTTTTTTATTTTTCTTCTCTTTTCTTTTTTGTTTTATTTATTATTTCTTTTGTTTTTTCACAGACGCTGATCCTGATGTTTGATGTGTCGATATTTCCTCACCATAATTTTTCTCATGTATGGGCTTTGGCTTCTGCAAGACTCACTACTCTTGAGATTGGTTACATTTATTCTGTAACAGTGACCGAACTGCTTAGCCCAACTGTTGTACCCGTTCAGTCACCAAATCAGATAATGAGATCCATATTGCCAAGTATCCACAAATTGTGCCTTTCAGTAGATTACATTACTGACACTATGGTCAGTACAATATCTAATAATCTCCACTCCTTAACCCATTTGGACCTTCGAGATGCACCAATAATAGAACCAACAGTTACAATGGACCTCACCAACTCCGGACTTCAGCAGATTAATCCACATGGGAAACTGAAACATCTTTCCTTACTCCGAAGCCAGGAGTTTGTCACTACCTACTTTAACCGGGTTAATGATCTTGGGGTCCTCCTAATGGCTGATAGATGCTCACGCATGGAAAGTATATGTCTTGGTGGCTTCTGTCGGGTTACGGATACTGGTTTCAAGACGATCTTGCATTCTTGCTTACAGCTATACAAGTTTAGGGTTTCTCGTGGGACCCAACTAACTGATCTGGTGTTTCACGACATCTCTGCAACTTCACTTTGTCTGACACATGTTAGCTTAAGATGGTGTAACCTCTTGACAAACCATGCGGTCATGCGTTTGGCATCCAACATGGATCTTAGCGTTCTTGATTTGAGGGACTGTCGGAATCTTGGGGATGAATCCCTTAGGGCCATAAGCACTCTTCCTAGAGTAAAGACTCTACTTTTAGACGGTTCTGATATAAGTGATGTGGGATTGTCGTACTTAAAACAGAGGGTGATGAGTTCACTAAATTCGTTGTCCGTCAGAGGTTGCAAGAGACTTACAGACAAGTGCATCTCTTCTTTGTTTGATGGCATGTCTACCCTGGAGCTGCAAGAACTAGACCTATCAAATCTTCCTAACCTTTCTGATGCTGGTGTCCTGTTACTTGTGAAAAGTCGTGTTCCGATTACTGAGCTCAAAATGCGACAATGTCCACTTATAGGTGATACTTCGGTTATGGCATTAGCTTCAATGCAAGTTGATGATGACCGTTGTCATGGAAGTAGCTTGCGATTGTTGGATCTTTATAACTGCGGTGGGATTACGCAGCTTACATTTCGATGGTTGAAGAAGCCTTATTTTCCGAGGTTGAGATGGTTGGGAGTGACCGGGAGCATGAATAAAGATTTGGTAGATGCCTTAGCTAGAAGTAGACCATTCTTGCATGTGGCTTCTCGTGGTGAAGAGCTGGGTACTGAACAATGGGATACATCTGATGAACTGTACGTGCATGACTATGAAGAAGTGGATGAACTTGAGCAGTGGCTTCTTGAAGGTGAAAATGAGAGTGACGATGAGATGGAGGAGGGTCAAAATAATCCAGAGTTCGTGGGTTAATTTGCAAGATTTAACAGCTTATGTAGTTCTCTGTTAATTTTGTGTTCCCCTGGTCATTGTGTATGTATTAATTGTCTCTTAACTGTGTAATTATGCTTGAACTAAGAATGAACTTACTTGGCTTGGCTATGTATTATAACTGGTTCTCTTATTCATTTCTGTGTTCCCAAGTCGGAATATTTTGCAAGCATGTAACCAGTTTTGCAGACTTCCCTGACTCCCAGCAACATATTGTTTGCTGCCGGTACTTTACTACCTCGTGTTTTGCGAAGCCCTTCAGCTTACAGTCCCTGCAATGCTTTCCTATGAAGTTGCTTCTACTTGAAATGTGATCATGGCCTAAAAATATCAGGTGGCTGGACCTCACAATTCAGTATGACATTGAGTTAGTTGGAAAGGGCCCTCACTTTACAGCAGAATCTGGGTGAGTAGTAGATTGGCAGCTTTCTCTCTGCTTTTGTTTGTGTGGAGAGGTTGATTCTGGTGACTCGAACTCAGGCTGTGGTGGATAGGTACTTGCCAATCGCATCAGGTGACTTCTCTGGAATCTTGAACAGAAAAGGTTTGCTTTGGATGGGTAATTGCTGAAAGCTTGTCTGCCTCTACATGCCCTGGATGATCATAGTGCAGGAGACCCTCATGGTTATAATGCCCAAATTCGGACGACATTCAAATCTCAGTCACAACCTGTAATGATGTACAAGCTGAATCTAGTCTCCACTGTCCAGCAATTGTTGGAGTACATAGTCATCAAATACATCATAAAGGTATGTGCTCAGATTATATGATAATGATTGAAGCTCTATTATATCTTCGTCCTTCAAATGACAAATTTTATAAAATTAACTAATTACTAATAGTGCTCGTGGAGGATGGCTTGAAAGATTAATCGATTAATTTTAGTTTTGCAATTGCTTTCGGTATACTGGTGGTAGAAAATGAACTCCTGCAAGAATTATATTGATATTGCAAGAGGAATCTGGAAAACTTTCGGATGAATTCCTTTGAATTAAAGATTACAAGGTACTAAAAATCCGAATTAATTCCTATCATCCCTTTTACATCATCAACCAAACAAGCAAATTAATGAGGATGAGAGAAAAGAGAGCTTAATTAATTATGCATGGTAATCACTAGACATTCCTATACATTTTCTCAAATATAGCAACACAATCAAACAAAATATTGAAATTTAGCGTTGTTTGTCCAAATTAAAATTTTCCCTCCTGTAATAATCCTCCTCTATTATTCTTTGTTTCTATATGCTCTATTTAAATTGTCATTTATGCACAAAATTATACCTGTCTGGACTCAAAAAACCTATATGGGATCATCGACCTCCTTACGATTAAGGTTTCCAACCCCCTAATCATATGTATGTAGCATAGCCAACTCATCACCACCTCTTTTTAATACTGAAATTGAAGCGTTATATTTCAATCTGTTATTTTGAGATTTCAATTTTGTTATTAGCAAAATGATTTACATAAGCAGTCATCAAAATGTTATACATGTTCACGGGTCTTATTTTTTTTATTTTATATTATCTTTAAGCTTGAAAATACAAGTCATATTTTTGGTGCTCTTTTGTAAAAAAAGGATATTAAATTTCAGTACATCAAAATTAATAAATCTGTACCATAATATCTCGGCATATTTCCAGCCACGTTCGCACCAACGTCAAGCACAAACCGAAACAGCATCTTTCTTACTCCTCTTTATTACCCTTATTTACAATTAAATTAGAAATAAAATGAAACAACTGCCCTCGCTTTTGGATAAGATTTTATATACATAAGTCATATAATATGAAAAAGTACGGACTTGGGCGGAATTTTGACCTACCGAAGCGTCCGCATATTCTAACGGCTATTGCAATGGCGACCATTTGCCACGACTTTCCTGGAAAACGTTGTTCAATGTTCCAAATTTCCAATGTTCATCTTTAAAGACCTACCTATCTACCTGCATGCCTGACCTTTGGTAACCTCGAAAGGCCACCTTTCCCCCACGTTGGCTCAACCATCCTTCCACGTGTCATCCACGTCACCCCTCTCTACTCTACTCGGATTAGCTCTAATCTCTTGAGACCTTTTTAGCTAATTTTTTTTTCTCCTAGTTATTATTTGTGAACATTACAAGCTCATCAACATTAATTAAAATTGGTATATGCTCTAATGGTTTCAAATTTAAAGTTCAAACCCGACCTGGAGTATAAATTTTTTTTTTTTTTTTTTTATCATTCCCATCGCCTCTTACAAAAATACATTGTAAAATTTTCTATTAAGTGAGACTCATCATGTTAAATAAATGTTAGTGTATGAATTTATATGTGAAGTTTTTTTTTTTTTTTCGGTTACATTAGAGGGCCTAAGCTCTAGAGAGGGGGAGAAGAAGAGGGAGGGTGAGTCAAACCCATAATCTTTTAGTCTGAATGGAGACATCACTATCACTGGATTAACCTCACTCCTCTTAAATATAAAATTTGAACTTGCAATCAAAACTCTAGGAATCATTAGAAGTTAAGATGTCTATCTTGATACCATAAGTTTTCGTTAATTACATTTTACAATGACCGACTTTTATGATTGATCAACTCTATTGATAATCCTAAAAAAATACTGGTTTATTCGATTGCGATGCGCATCTACACTTATTTTAAATTTGTGTTAGCTAGGTTGTATACTTTGCTGCTTTTGTCATTGGACTTTAAAACGCATGTTCGCATGAATGATAGATGACTTTCGAGGCAGAAACGAAATGTATCTGAACAGAAACAAAGTCATTTTTATTTATGGCAAATGTTAACAGAGGGCAAATGTTAGTATTTGCTTTTATTTATTTATCATTATGCTATACAATGACAAGAGTGTTATAATAGTTGAACTATCTATTTTCTTTTTTTATCAAAAACGAAAAAAAAGACCTTAGCAGACACTACCTATTCCATTCCAATGCGTGTCCGTCGTTGTCTCAATAGTTGAACTAGGGCATTACTTCTTGCTATTGTTGCATTTTTCAATGAGGGATTATATTTTGTGACCGTTGATTGTTTAGGTTATTTTAAATTAAACAAAGGTTTACTTCATTTTCGATGCAAAACTGTTACGTATTTAATTAGATCAAATCTTGGTGTGCATCCAAACACGTTTCTCCTCATTTTTATATAATAATATATATTAAATCTCGATTGTTATAGTTTATTATCACTCATATCCACGCTTTTCATGTTTAAGCACATGAAACTGTTTTTGATTAGCTAACGGATGTTAACTTGCGTCATGATGCTTAATAGGCTTTCTTGAACCGACAGTATCATGGTAATCTATAAACAAAATAACAATATTATAACTTTTTATTTTTGGGGTGACCTTATTTTATTGCCCGAACATTTCCCTTCTCTGTTTAGTTTTGTAAGAAAAATAAAAAAAAAGATGAGAGAGAAAAAGTGATTTAAATATTTTCTATCATTTTTCCTCCTTTTTTTTATTTTTGGGGTGACCTTATTGCCAGAACATTTCCCTTAGCTGTTTAGTTTTGTAAGAAAAATAAAAAGAAAGTAAAAGAAAATATGAGAGAAAAAGAGTCATTTAAATTTTTTCCTTCATTTTCTTCTTTTATTTTAAAATCAAATAAGAGAAGAGAAAAGAGAAATTTTTTTTTAATATTTTTCCCTTCCCTTCCTATCCCATCTCACCTCTGCTCCATGTTTCAAACAGACTCTTTGTTTATTTATTCCTTTCGTTTTCTTTAAATATTTCATGTTCCTTCAAAATTTGCCTTCTAATCGGACATTAGATATAGTTATACACATATAACCTATGAGCGACGCATGGGAATTGAGGACTTTGGGTTGGACTTGCCCATCTGCATATTCTAACCATTTGCCCACTTCGCTGGCAAACGATGTTCAATGTTCATCTTCCCCATAAAAACATACCTACCTGGCACCTGACCTTTGATAAACTCCAAAGGCCGCTTTTATCCACGTCGGCTCAACCCATCCTTCTCCCTGCCCTCCAGGTCGCATTAGCTTTAATCTCTTCAGAGCTTTTATTGTCCAGATCTATAGTTATCAAGCGTGCGCTCATCTAATTAAGTCAAAATATATTATATTACCTATTGCCTTTTTGCTATTTTTTATTTCTCCTAGTTATCATTTGTGAATATATTAAGCTCATGATCATTAATTAAAATTGGTATATGCCCTAATGGGTTCAAGTTTAAACCCAAGACAGAGCTATCCTATTTTATCATTCGCATCCCCTGTTACACTGTAAAAATTTTCTATTAGGCAGTTGATTATTCATGATTTAATAGATCCAGACTTGGAATAAGGCTGATATAGTTGTTTAGATTTCATGACTTTTTTCTTCTAGTTTGTGAACGTAAGCTTATGAACTTTAATTAAAATCAGTATGTGCTTTAATGGGTTCAAGTTTAAACCTAACATGGAGCATACTCTTTTGTATCATACGCATAATCTGTTTCAAGATACACCGTGAAGTTTTGCTATTAAGGGAGGCTCATCATGTTACAGAAAGACGACCAGCATAGTAACTCTCCTTAAGCGTGATCATTGGGGTTTTCATTTGTTACAAAATGTTCGGTTTGAATTATCGCTATTGACCCGGGAAGGGTGAACTCGTCACTACAGTCCAACCAAAATAGAAGTAACATTTAGCCTCTTCTCAACAATATCTAATTCACGCAACTACTACCACAAACGGGTTTAAATATGTGACAGTTGAGAAAAGAGCGGGGTTCTTGGCTTATAATTAGGGATGTTAATCAGGTCGGCTGGGCCATGGTCCACCAGGCTCGGGTTAGACTTTGCTAGCTCCCGCCATTTTTTAGATCGAGCTAAAATGTAAAAGGAAAGGCCCATGGCCCTAGGGACGGGCTTCAGGTTGGATCACAGGCCTCGGGCCCAATATTTTTTGTAGCATTATATTTTTAAAACTAATAAATTTAGTTATAATAAATTAAACACTATGATTCTATGAATTAGAAATTTATTTGTAAGCTTATATATATTTAATTTCTTTAAACTCATATAAAAAAACTTTACACTTATATTTATTATTATATAAATTAATAAGAATTACTAAGGTAAATTATTTATACAATTACATTTATAAAATTAATGAACATGCTGCAAAAAAATAAATTTAAAAAAGAGGGATCACGCTATGGATGGTGGGTATTTAAAAAAATCAAATTGAATTTGAAAAGAAAAGAGCTGTTGGGGGGGGGGGGGGATTCATAGCCTCACAGTTGGGCTCTCGGATGGGGCTTGGGCTTCTAGAAATGGGACCCAGGCCCGTCCATAGGGCCCTCGAGCTTGGGCCGAACTAGGCCCAAGTCCGGCTCGGGCCGGGCTTTGGCCCCGCTGGCTCCGGTGGCCCATAGGCCTCAGGCCTAATTTATATCCCTACTTATAATAAAGCTATTGTTGTTGTTTAAACTTTATCGTATTTCCTCCTAGCTATTATTTGTGAACATAAGCTCATGAACATTATCGATATATGCTCTAATAAATTCAGCTGTTAAACGTAATATGTAGCACATTCTTTTTTATCATTTGCATTGCCTATTACAAAGTACACTGTAAAAGTTTTCTATTAAATGAGACTCATCATGCTACAGAAATAAAATAAAGGCAGTTGATACTGTATGACTAAATGGATCCTGGCTTATAATAATCCTATTGTTGTTTTGATTTTATAGTATTTTCTCCTATTTATTATTTGTGAACATAAGCTCATGAACATTAATCAAAATTGGTATATACTATACTGAGTTCAGGTGTTAAACCTAACATTTAGCATATTCTTTTTTATCATTCGCATCGCCTATTACAAAGTATACTATAAAATTTTTCTATTAAATGAGACTCATCATCTTACGTAATAAAATAAAAATAGCTGATAATATATTGTTAAATGGATCCTGACTTAGAATAAGACCATTATCGTTGGAGCTTTTTGCCAAAATAACACTATATGTGAAAATAATTTCCTATCTAACACTCTCTCAGAAACAATTCTCATTCTAATATTGTTTGCGCCACCTCTCTACTTTGTTGAGATTTTATTGACATTTTCAAATTTTTATTATAATAAAACCAAGAAAAATAGATATATTTGTATATATTCCATTAATGCTTGAATTAAGGTTTTCTGGCACGATTATTTGTGAAGAAAACAAGGTTCAGGATTTCCAAAAAGTGTAGTATATGAATACAACACTATTTGGAGCCTTTGTTTGTATTATTGGTGTATATATATGTATGCATCTATATACATAAACTGGTAAGTTTTGCTAAAAGCTTCTGTTTAGATAATACAAAAATTGAGGCAAGAAAATGAATTGTTTGATTAAATCTTGAAATTTTATTGCTTGAGGATAAAAAATTTCAGTTCACGAGGAATACAATTCTTGCAAACTAGAAAAATGGAAAAATTAAGCCTAAACATAGATTGTTGTAACTGTCCCCGTTAATTAAGTGTTCAAGGACAAAAATTGTTCATAGATCCATTACTAGAAAAATACATTGCATGTTCAACAGTTAGCAAAGTGCTAGTGTAAGGTGGATAATAACTACTAGAAATGTGTTGATCAACAGCTGCAAGTGATTTCTATGATCAATCAAGGAATTAAATCCCCTTCACACATAGTAGATTTATCGACAGTAATGGGTTCGGCATTGGTTCATATTTCAACGATGATGCAGCTGAAAAATTGATTCGGCAATGATTCATAATGAAGCTAAAAAATTGACAGCAACCAAAGTCTTGAAATTGTTCTAGGAACATTGATTCTAACATTGATGGTAATTTCATATTATATATATATATATACACATATATTAGTTTTATTATAATAAAAAACTCCAACAGGTTAATAAAATTCCCATGAAACAACAAAGTGGACACAAATAATGTTAGAATGGAAATTACTTTTGGGATAGATGTAGATGGGAAATTATTTTCATAAAAAGTATTATTTTGACCAAAAACTCATTATCGTTGTCTGGATTTTAATTATAAAATTAGAGCATGCATGCAAGAGGTAGAAATCAATAAAGCTTGAAAGATCAAGCTGGATACCATAAAATTTCGTTGGTTCTTAATTCATTTGAGGATTGGTTTATTATACTATGATGCTTATCTATCAATTACTTCATTCAAACTTGTGTAAACTACTGAATGCTTATTTTGTCATTGAATTTTGCAATGCATGTCGCATGAATAGTAGATGACTTCAGATGGTTGAATGAAATGAATCTTGACTGAAACAATACCAGCTTACTATCTTCTGGAGATTAGATTATGAATTTGAGAACATGCAAGCAAGCTCAAAAGAATCGATTAAAATGTCAAACTTAACACTTTAAACTTTTTTTAATTACAACAATTTTGATTCATTTGTCATTACACTTTAAACCGATTAAATTACGGTAAATGAGCTGTTTTTTGAAAATTTCTCTGCGCATTTCGGTTGTGAACGCTAATTTCATTGCAACACGGATCTATTATTACCTCAATTAAACTTGTATGACAAACAATGGAATTATTTTTTTTGTGTTATTATATTTTACAATGAGAGATTATATTTTGTGATTAGTTTATTCTTTAGGTTATCTTAAATTAAACAAGGTTTATTCTATTCTAGATGCGAATCCATTACCTATTTAATTAGGTCAAACCCAATCGGCGTTCACTCGAACCCGTTTCTCCTCATCCCAGATTTGGAAATCCTAAACTTCTATTTAATCTCCAAATAGGACCCATCTTAGGTAAGCAATATGTTAAGTCATTTGGGTATCCCCATGAGTAGAGGCCTCCCTTCTATTGGTTTTGCATATTTCTATGATTTTAAAAATAACCAAGACTTTGGAAGAATAAATGATAATATTTCCCACAATGATGTTAACATTTCTACCTAATGGTATATAATAAACCCCAATTACTATAGCTTATTATTACATTGATCCACACATTTCATGTTTAGGACACGACACTGATCTTGATTAGTTGACCTAAAACAAATATTAACTTATATTATCATGCTTAATAAGTTACGTCAAACAGGGATTACAATGGTTAGCTGCAAAAGAAAAAAATAATTTTCGAAGGAACAATTTTTTTATAAAGAGACAAAACTACCCATACAATGAATATCCTTTTACAACATTCTAAGGACACATTTGTCCATCACACAAAATTGCCATGGCAAAAAAACCATGTGTACCCTCGGGTCACTCTTATTTTTATGTACACAAGATTTGTTTTTTTACATAATTTCGTATTAGAATAATATAGCAATGACAATTTGTAATTAAATAAAATATTGATGGATTCTTTGTTTTAAATTAATGAAATTGTTATATTCTTTTAAAAAATTTGTACAAAAAATCTCAACAGAGTGGTGTGGCAGTGACATTTTTATAATTAAAAGTCGTTGTGATATGTGTTTAGTTTAAAGTAAATGACTGTCGTTCAAACGTATCATTATAGTGATAAGTTATGTATGAATTTTTTAAATGTATAACACTATCTTTAAATTAATAGGTATACAGCTTAGCTACATCATTCTGCATATTATTACCTTAAATAATAAAGGGTTGATGTTGGATATTTTCAAAATTGGAATTAGCTCAGAGAAAGGGATGAGAGCGTTGAGATCGGCTCACCGTCAGACCTTAATATTTAGAAGTTTTTAAACTTTTTATCTTACTACACTACGTGTTAATTATTCAGATCCAACGAATAATATTATTTTATTTAAATTCACGATTTTACTTAACGTTAAAAAAAATTAACAAAATAAAAACATGAATTTAAATTAAATAACAACATTATCCTTTAAATTTTAATGATTAACACGAGACATATAGTAAAATAAATAAAAAGTTTAAAAAATTTTAAATATTAAAATAGCCGAACCCCATAGCGTCCTTGCTGCCAAATACTGGGAAGAGTAGCATCGTTTCATGTTCCTTTCACCATTTTGCCTTTCCAACAAAGTATAATTGAAATGTCATGTGCTCTTATGTCCTGTTCACTCTCCACCATAGAAGCCAGCATCACCCACCCAAACCCCTCTCTCTCTCTCATCTGCCATTCACACTTCTCTCATGAACTTATTGCAGTGTACACGTGGCATACATTACGTATATACTCGTTGGAGAGAGTGGTCACCACATGAAAAGGTCTGTGTGGCCGAGGTTTCGCCCTGAACCTTTTTCTTTCCGTTGACAGCCAAGTGCAGTAATTCGAAAGGAGCTCGTGGGTTGAATTTAGGTATGCCTCAATCTTTTTTAGAGGCTTTGTAGGGTAGCAGTTACTGTAATCACGTTGAAACAGGTTATTCTATTGGTCGCTCTCTTTACTCTTATCTCTAGCAAACAAATAAAAACAAATTCAAAAGGAGTTTAAAGTTTAACCTATAGTTACCGAAAAATTTATTTTAAAAGTATCTCTCAAAACGTATTTCTAAGACTAGTACAGAATTTATTTTGAAATTTTAAAAAAATATTCAAGTAACGTGGAAAATTTTTTTGAAAAATTCTTAAAATACTTAACTACAACTCTTAGAAAATTTAGGAGAAATGCTTCAAAAACTTCATATTTTGTAACGCTGTTAATTTTTATTTTTTATAATGTATTTTTGTTGCGTGTTTTTTATAGCCTGATGATGAGTATTTGTAGTCACTGTTATGCCAACAATACTGAATTAATGTTTTGAAAATAGATAACACACCCGCTACTCTTTATATTTTTTGGCTATATTTCTTGCTTCTGTTACTCCTAACATTTCTTTCTTCCGATTTGTTTTTTTGATAATTATGATTTAATCATTATTACCCTAGAAATTTAACAACATTACAAACTTTCTACTTTCCTACCAAGTCCCTCGATTCAAACGGAATGTAATGAAATGTTTCGCATAATTAAGTACTAGTCCCATTGCAGAATGATAAAATACAACAGAAATGAGATTTAGATTATACACAGCACATTAATTATGGTATAGCCAAAGTTACAAATACCCAAAACTTATATACTGAATTTCATTAAAACAAATTAGGTGATTGATTTAGAAATTTTTACTTCAAAACAAAAGATCAGCCGAAGTATCTCACAATTTTTATTATAAGATTAGGATTATGCATAGCACATTAATTATGGTATAGCCAAAGTTACAAATACCAAAAACTTATCTATTGAATTTCAATCAAATAAATTAGATGATTAATTTAGAAATTTTCACTTCAAAACAAAAAGATCAGCCAAAGTATCTCATAATTTTTATTATATAAGAGTCACATTATTTTAAACATAACAGGAAGTTCAATAGTAGGAGTGTCTTCGAAACTATTTTGTCCAAGAACTTGATCAATTGAGCCAACATGTAATTCATTTTAAAAGTTTAATTGACTTTTACTCCAAATTCTTAAGATTTTTTTTCACATAATAAGCTATAAGTATAAACTAAAAGTTTATAAAGTTAGAAAATTAAATTTTGAAAGAAAAAAAGTTAATAAAAATGGAAAAAGTAATTAAATAAATGAACAATTAACCTTATCCAAACAAGAGCAAACCTTACAAATTTTTTTTTAAAGATTTGTTTGGGTGTAACATTTTTACCATCTTTTAACTTTGTACCAAATAAGTAAAATAAAAAATAATAATAATAGTAAAGATGGCCCTAAATTTCCAGAGAGCAAGTCCCCAGCTACTCAATGGTGGGGCATAATTGTCATTGCAATACGAACTTATCGAAATCAGGGGCGCCCAATCACAGCCGCCCTGAGTGCTTTTTGGGTGTCCTGCGAGTGGCGAATGAGATTATTTTAACAACGGGGCTTAAATCTTAATTGAGTAAATAAATGATAATTCTACCCATAGATAAGCATAATCCACGTCAGCCCAAGGGTGCGCACTACGCCGTTAAACATTCTCCAGAACGGAAACCGCCCCCGTAATGAAAAACTATAGAGAGAGAAAGTTAGAGAGAGAGAGAGAGAGAGGAAGTGAGGGAGATGAATGAAAACCTCCTCGAAGTAGCACTAGTGCTGCTGTTCATATTTAATTCTTATTTATACATACACAAATATATGTATGTATAGAAAATCTATATATTAGTTCAAAGCTTTGTCAAATCTGCATCTCCATACGAACTCGTCGTTTCTCTTTTTCCGGAATAATCCACTTCACGTAGGTCGCAACACATCGCCGTCTGTGTTCGTTGAGCATTCCGATTTCTTGAAAGCAAATTTTCTATTTGATTTACTTTCGTTTTCTTGCTATCCGATCAATGGTGATGGAAGATAACGAGAGCTGCGGTAGCCGGGTGGTGGAATCGTCTCCAGCGAACTCTCGGCAGCAGATAAGAAAGCTTGAGGTTTACAATGAGGTCCTCCGTAGGCTCAAAGAATCAAATAACCAGGAGGCGAGAGAACCTGGTTTCGACGATGAACTGTGGGTCCACTTCAATCGCCTCCCCACTCGGTACCTTTACCTTTACCCTACCTTATCATTTCGTACGACATGTTTATATTTATATAATTTTTTGCGTATGTCTGTGATATATATGTATATTTGTTTGATTTGGAGTGTCTTTGTTACCTATGTGCATGGATATATGCTTTATATGTTTATTTTCTTATCTTTGTCTATTCTCGTTTGATCGAGATCTTGAATCTTTTGTTGATTAGCTTTTGGATTTTCTGGTGTTAGAAGCCCTTTCTCTCGTTTCTTTTTTATTTATTTATTTATTTTTTCTCTTCTAATTTTTTTTGCAAATTTTGTTTCTGGAGAGTTTGTTTTGATGTTGTTTAGTACATTAATATCAGTGAGGTTAGCGTGAATCTGGCGTATTTATTATTCCAGCAGAGTACAAAGGAGCAATATTAATAGTTCTATTGTTTTTGTCTGCAATGTCATTTCATTTATCGATGGTTAGATCTCTCTCTCTGTCTCTCTCTCTCTCTCTCTCTCTCTCTCTCTCTCTCTCTCTCTCTCACACACACACACACACACACACACACACACACACATATTCTGAATTTTGTGGCAATTAGAACGGGTTAATTGTTGAATTAACGATACTTGTGAAAAATATTTGACTGTTTGTTGACACTTTTCATCTCCTGCATTGCAGGTATGCGCTTGATGTGAATGTGGAGAGGGCAGAAGATGTTCTCCTGCATAAGCGGTTACTGCAGCTAGCTCATGATCCTGTTAATAGACCTGCATTTGAAATTCGGTTAGTGCAGGTAAGTTGACTTGCCCTGCGGTGTGATATCCTAGGCTCATTGTCCATGGCATATCTTGAATGTCCCTCATGTCCTTTTGGATCAGTCATCAGCAGTACCTTAGTTGCACAGTGTTTAGCTAATTACCTGCACCTGGGATTCTAGGAGTGATCACACTTGTGCAATGAGATATAAACGGTGTTGCACATTGGAAGCGAGTGTTAGTTGTGAATTGATTGCATCTACCAAATGATAAATGGTGATGGGTTGATGCTGCATTAGTTATACATGAATGCATTCATGACAGTTGCCAAAGTGAAGTTCAAACGCTCAAAGCAACAGTCCTAACTAGTTCTTCCAAATTTCCCAAGTATAGCAGGCCACACCTTCCTTTTTAATAATCAAATAGCAAGGCAAACCTTGTAATGGATCATTAAAAGTCCATCAGAGTTTGCCAAGGTGTACACTTTAAGGTAGACATGAAAACATGCTCCCAATTGCTGCCCATCTTTCTCAAGCTTTAGAAATCTAATTGGTCATTCCATATGCCCAGAGATATGTTTGACAGTCAGAGCAAAGGAATTCTATATGAGAAACTTTGATGGGGTATACTTGTCTGTTTTTCGAGGATATTGAAATTATTACAATATCATACGCCCTAATACTAAATTCAATGGCATAGATCCAAACTGCATTTGCCTTTTGAATGATCAAGAATTCTCTTTTTAGGATATTAGGTTATTCCTTCCAATTTGATCTTATATTGTCCCAGTTCTGGGCAGGTCTATATTATTGAATTCGTTTGCTTGAGTGCACTTTATCAAGAATGAAACCTAAGCCTTACTTTCTATATGATTTTCTACTGGTTTAGTTGGTTGTTTGTAGGATGTTTTACTGGAATAGTTGGTCTAAAGTTTGTTGCTTGGTGGAATGCTTTTTGGCAATTGCTCTCTTATGCAGGTTCCTCCCACATCTGATGGAAATACAGCTGATTCTGCTTGTTCAAGCTCTCCGAGGAACCAAGGTGCCCAAAGGTCTGATTTCTAATCAACTAACTTCAAGATATGCTTTGTTTTTGCTGGATGTAGTTCCCCTATCTCATGTGAATGGTTTATGAATCAAACTTATAGGATTGTTCTTTCCTTCATTTAGTTGTTCAGTCCATGATTACTTTAATCGGTATTTCTCACTGATGATGCCGACATCTGTATCTTCCTTTTCAATTTGTCAGCATTCATCCACCACCTGCCTTTGGTTCATCTCCAAATCTCGAAGCCCTTGCACTTGAAGCTAACAAATCTCATGTTCAGGATGGTGACAGTGCTTTTTCCTGCATACGGTACTCCCAGTCAATAGTGCTGAAATGCACCTTAACTTCTCATTTTTGCCCCAAATGTTGTTATCGCCAGACATCTTTTGATGCTTCTATAGGAGTCCAAATAATTTGTGCACATGAACTTTTTTTTTTGAACTATAAAGAAAATGACGTGGCATTAACATTTCTTTGTATGTGTGATTTCATTTGTGTGCTTGTGCCTTTTTATGTTTAACTCAGGAAGGACTGAAACAATTATTAATTTTTTAAAATCACGCCCAAAGGGAGAGTAAGGCCCTCATCATTATCTCCTCGTTCACCTGTTTGTAGAATGGTCACTAATTTTGCCTGAATGGAATCTTATCTCCTTGACCTCAACCATTTGCTTGCTCAAGTATCATCATATCGGTGCAATGTTAGTTTAGATCAAAATTACCACTTACTGGATTATCCTTTTGTTTTGAAAAGTAATGATCATTTTATTGTAAAATTGTCCATGAAATTACATGCTAGAAAGGAGATTAAGGCTTCTCGTGGATTGACCTTGGTGTACAAATGTGAATGAAAAAAGAAAATTCTCATCCAGTCAGAATCCTTGAAAGCACAAACACACAAACCCAATAACTCCAAAATAATTATTTTTCACCACTTAGTAAGCCACTGACAGTCTGGCCTCCATCAATCAATTTTACCAATTCTGTTTCTATTGATTTGTAACAATAATTTCACTGCTTTGCACCGTGTAGCTTATGATTTTATGTGATTGACTATTATGTAGGCCCATGCATGAAATCACATTTTCAACTGATGACAAACCAAAGCTCCTCAGTCAGGTAGTTGGTGTGTTTACTTATTCTAGTACAATCATATCTGGTCATACGACTCTGAAGTTGCCACATCACTTTCATAAACTGGGAAATACTTGGTCTAAATTACATCCTGTCCCCAATTTGCTGATATGAGCTTGTGACTTAGTATTCAAATTAAAGACTTATTGCTGCAGCCTCGTTTCAGTTAACTAGTCAAGTCCCATCCAAAACCAAACACTGTCTCATCATCATCATAATTAGTATCAATATTTAGAAGGTTCCACAGTCTCATTATTAGCACCAAGACTTAAGGGGGCATGTGTTTTTATACCTGCATTTCTAATTAATCATTATTTCACAAAGGATGATAGTTTAATAGAGGATGATTCTTTGTTTTCACTTTTCATGCATTAAGTTTATTGGTTCAAAGACATGAAAATGCAGTCTACTCTTTAACCATAGCCAGATGTGTTAATACTTTTTTGTATATACTTTGGGGTGAAGCTCATAATTCCACCATTATTGGTGTCAAATTTATGTTTTGAAAATCTTCAATGAATATTCTACTTTTGGACTCATGTAGGGTACTCTTTTAAAGTAGGTAAGTTTGGGATGTGACAACTTGTTAAATCCCAAGCTTATTTGTGAAGGACATGAAGCACATTCTTAAAAGAAAAAAAGAAATCCCTTTTGAGTTTTGACTATATGGTTGTGCTCCTTCCACATAGTGATTGACTTGTACAAAACCTGCAGTTGACAGCCTTACTAGCTGAAGTTGGGCTGAACATCCAGGAAGCACATGCTTTTTCTACTGTAGACGGGTATTCCTTGGATGTCTTTGTCGTTGATGGTTGGCCTTATGAGGTAATTTCTTTTCATACTTTTTCCGACCAATTATGCTGGTCGGATGCGGGTATGTTTTTAGTGTCAGATTCATCTAATTTTCATGTTCAAAGACACGGGGATATAGCAAAATATTCTTGTTTATTTTCTTAGATAAAATGGTGTTTACAAGGTGACAGAGAGCATTTTATGCATAATATAGGAGTTTTGTATATAATTATATGGTTAACTTAACCTGTAACATAGGTGTGTACTATATTTTCAAGTTTACTTTCTTTCTTGTCCGGTTATGCATCAAAATCTTTGGAAAAGCAACTCAGATCATGATTTCTGCATTTCCACCCGTGTAAGAATGCTGAAATATTCTCACACTTTTTGCTCAGAGTTTTGTACTTTGTTGTCCTTTTTTGAGTCTGTCAAATTTAGCAATTTATTTCAATTTGTAAATATGCTGTTAATAGTTCAAATTATCATTTTTTTGAAATTTTAACAAGCCTGAATCTCATTGGTTTCTTAAATTATAATGCCTGAGCACGATATTGCCTAAGCATTATATTTTTTACCCTTTCTTCAAACCAATTGACTAGATTTTTTTTTGGCTGATTTTTTTTTTGTTTTTTAGGAAATCGAGCAGCTCCAAACTGCATTAGAAAAGGAATTTTTGAAGATTGAGGTACTTCCCTGCTATTTTTCTTTCTCTTTGTTTCATAGAGCATCAGTAAAATGCCTTTCCATTCTTGATTTTAGCCCAACTGATACTTAAGGGAATATTCAGTATTCGTTCTTTCAGTATATCTTGAATTAGTCCATAGGCTTGAAGGTGTGATTTTAATTATTTCACAATTTGTCACAGTGATTCCATTTTGGAGCTGGAGTTTGAATGATCTATTTATGTCGAATCCATTTTTACCGTGGAAGTATTTATCGTTTCTTGGTCTTTTTGTTAAAGCAGTTGTACATAAATATGATATTGAGTGGAGCATCTGTGCTCAAATTTTTTTTGTGGTAATTAACTGGGATTTAGGACTTGGGAATATTGATTGGAAGTTCGTATCAGCCTCTTCTTCAGTGATAAAATTATTCATTTTATTTTATATGATTGCTTGACTATTTGCTTACTTGAGTTGTGAAACTCTATAGCCAAGTTTACATATGTAATCAGTAATCGCATGAATCATGATAGAAAGTTCTTCCTCAAGAATCAAGATACTGCTACTTGTTCCAATATCAACAGCTGACATGGCTGTTTGGCATGTTTTGAACTTAACAAGTTTGAATTATATTTTATGTAGCACTTTGCTTTCAGACCGAAGATAATACACCATGTTGAAGTTTAAGATGTTGTGTATCTTTTGGCTGTGAACTTCACACACTTATCAATTTGCTCTAATTTTCTTTATGTTAAAATGCTAACAAAATAAATCATTGGGTGGGTGAGTCTTCTAGCAATTCAGTTTAGCAGATATGATATTTCTTTGCTATGACTTAAACTCCTTCACAATCACTTTTATAGATAGAAAAATCAGTTGCTGAGCTGAATTTGGACCTAGAACCTCAAAAATCTGTTATAGTACTTTGTTTATTTAGCCATGGGGCACAATGTACTTCTCTGTTCATTTCGCCATTTGCTATTTGTTGTTTAGGGTCTCATTAGGAGGGCACTTAACATGCGTCATTTGCAACAGAAGCCCATAATTCTTTGTTCATCCCACGTGCTAAGCATTTCCTTCAAAATTTGCTCCTGTGATGTCCCTGTTGTGTAACATATGCAAACTCTGAAACTTAATGTGTATGCCTTAGTGCTGAAATGTGGAATGCTACTGTGAACACCATTGAATTTTAGTACATTTTCCCAATTCGTGTTGTTTGAAATATGTCAAAATTCCTTGTGTCTTCCGTTTATTTGCCTGTTTAAGGTGTTTTCCTTCTCTCTGTCTGTTTTTGATAGGGAGTACTGAATTGATTCTTAACTAGGCATTTTGAGTTGCTATGCAGAAGCAGCCTTGGCCAAACCATCTTTTGTCACCTCCTATGGGTGACCAAGAGCAAACAGTGATCAAACGTGAACCTGATTATTTGACAATACCTAATGATGGGACTGATGTCTGGGAAATTGATCCTCAACTACTGAAATTTGAGAGGAAAGTTGCTTCCGGGTCATACGGTGATCTGTAAGTTTATCATATCTTAGACACGTGTTCTGATTGTGTTTTGAGTTTTCAATTAACTAAATCTTTTTATTGATGTAGATACAAAGGTACATACTATAGTCAGGAAGTAGCTATCAAAGTCCTGAAGCCTGAGCGTGTAAATTCAGACTTGCAGAAGGAGTTTGCCCAAGAAGTATTTATTATGAGGTTTTGTCAAATCATACATTCATGATGCCCCCCTTTTCTTGCACTTCTTTAATAAACTCACTAAATAAAAAAGAAACAAAGAGGTTTGTCAAATTGTTTCTCTGCAGCTGCTAGCTGCAGTACTTAGGCTTCCTTGGGCTCTTATTCTTTATCCAGCCTCTGACAAAAATGTGACAGTTTTTTTTAGTTGAGCTCGAGTATTTTCTCACAGATCTTGTCAATTTTATGGAAAAAATTTTGTTGACTGCTCTGATTAAAAACTTGTTATATTTTTCTAGGAAGTTTATTGTAGTCTATTTTCAATTATTATGTTAGTCAAAATAATTTTATGATGTCATGTACTGAAGCAATATGGTTGTATTTGCTAGTCAGGCTGTTGTTTTTCTTGCCAGATGTGCCAAAATGTATGCTTTTTGGGTATGTTATGTGTTCCAAAAGTTAGCATTGGACTGGTTGAAACTTGAAACAGCACCCCGCCCCCTGCATGTTTGCACACCCAACACAACATTGTGATGTTTCTGATTTCAGTATTATGAGTTAGAATCTCATTGGTTTTGCTCCAGATATCAGCCTTTTAAAGATGGTGATGTTATGTGACCCATCTAGTTTTTCCCTATTAGAAAGCAGATTTACACTGATCTCTCTTATCAAAAAAAAAAAAAAACATTGATCTCTCTTAGAGAAGTCCTGTTGCTTTAGGTCTTATAACTTACTCCTCTTTGGCACCTGCAGGAAAATTCGGCACAAGAATGTTGTACAATTCATAGGTGCATGTACCAAACCTCCAAGCTTATGCATTGTTACAGGTATATTCTTATATGTACCAAACCTCCAAGCTTATGCATTGTTACAGGTATATTCTTATGTGTTTAATATGTTTATAAATATCTCTGGTGATGCAAAATGAAAGCTCTTTTTTCACTGTAAGTTCTCTTTTTCTTTTTTTATCTCCAGAATTTATGTCTGGTGGAAGTGTGTATGACTATCTCCACAAACAAAAGGGTACTTTTAAACTACCATCTTTACTGAGAGTAGCAATTGATATATCAAAGGGTATGAACTATCTGCACCAGAACAATATAATTCACAGAGACTTGAAGGCTGCCAATCTTCTGATGGATGAAAACGAAGTAAGATGTTTTCTCTATCTGTATTCCCAATAATGTGAATCCCATTTGCTGTACTGTATTTTTCTTTTCTTAGGACACTCATTCTCTATTTTGCAGAATTCACTACTTGGAAAACTTTACATTTCTTTTCACCCCAAAAAATTGTCAAATAGTTTTTTCTCTTGGACATTACTAGCTAGCTTAATATACATGTGTATATTATTAATCTTGCATTATTCTCAATGCATATCATCTGCTCTCTTAATTTTGTGTTCGAATAGCTGGTTAACTTGTCAATTGCAGACACTTCCTTTATGTTGGAGGACAGGTGAATTTAAGGAATTTTTGAATAAATTATGTCATCTTGCACTGGGACGTTATATTTCTTTTATTGTGTAAAAAATCAGGATGGAGAGCATAACTTGAAGATTAAAATTTTAGAGTCACTGCATGAATTGATTAACCACACCAACAGTTTAGACAATGCTTTCCAACTGTCAGATAGATAGGATCTAAGAAGCACGACTTGTACATCTGTTTGTGGTATAATGAGCTATTCTTAAATGTATAGTGGGTACCCTTAGATGCAGATGACTTTTGCTTCCTGAACATCTAAAGCCTAGATCATTTCCCATTGTGATCTGTCCAGTGTCCGCCTTGTCAGTCACCATAAAGGTCTATTGCTTTTGAGTCTTGACATTGTTGAGGCATTCTATTGCTCTTGACATTTTTGCATTACAGTTTTTTTTTTTTTTTGGGTACATTGGAGGGCTAAATCCATGGGGAGGGGGAGGGGGAGGGTGAGTTGAACCCATGACCCCATGGCATGGGTGGGGGGCTCCACTACCACTAGGCTAACCCCGCTCCTCATGGCATTACAGGTTGTTAAGGTGGCTGATTTTGGAGTTGCCAGAGTGAAAGCTCAAACTGGTGTTATGACAGCAGAAACGGGCACATATCGATGGATGGCTCCTGAGGTGCGCATTGTTCCATAAAGTTTCAAACCCTTTGCAATTAGAAATTGGTTATATGTATTGTATACAGATATGTGCCTTTTTGGTGCCTATCTGATTGAGATTGCTGAGGTCAATTAATAGTTTGTACACGTGATGTTTGATACCATAATTGTTTCATCTGTATGATTTTGATTGTAGCTGTGATTAGTATAATAGATATTAAATTAAATAATGCTGCTTGTCTCTAATTTACTTTGCCTAGGCTTTAAGGAGGTGTCATTTCAATCAGGTCAAGTGCTTGTTTGTAGTTTCGACTAAATTCTGGTTGTTATCTAGCTGTGATGCTCCTATATGGTAAAAGAACAAGAAAATGGGAAAAAGAAAGAACACACTTGTCCATGAAAGCAGTGCACTATATGTCTCAGTGCAGCCAGTTCAGTTTAGAAATCTAGTTAACAGTGGATCACTTTTGCGGCTTTCTTGGTATTGTATGGTACTAGTTGTAATAGTCCTTGTCTCTTTGATTTGTAACTGAAATGCAATATTTTATGCATCTTAGTGAGTCAATCAGCAATGATAGGAGCTACTGAGGCGCAGTTATTGACTAGTGGTTTCAACATAAAACTGTTTTGGCTCTCTCTCACACACACAGAAACTGACATAGTATTCTGAATCATATTGTGATTTACTATGGGCAATGTTTTATGCCCATTATAGAGTGCTTGATCTCTTGGTTGTCTTGGGTTGCTATAAGTGGCCATGTTGGTGTCATTGAGTTTAAGAATCCAGGAAGATGAATAGTGCAGCAGTATCAAAATATAATTTAGTAGCCAAATGGAATCTGTTATTTGTTTGCTTGCTGCTTTTTCTTTAATGTCAACGGTCAGTGAAATTAATTGTTTTTTTTCGGTGGCAATTCGTATGCATTTATAATGGAGGTTGACCATATTATCTACTTGTGATAATTCTTTTGCATCACAGGTTATAGAACATAAGCCCTATGATCACAAGGCTGATGTTTTTAGCTTTGGAATTGTAGTGTGGGAGTTGCTAACTGGAAAGGTATTGTTTCGTCGTGACAATTATTGGATAGGGTAGTGCAAGTTGTTTGTATTTAGTTATATTCTGTCATGTTTGGCTTTTCAGATTCCATACGAGTATTTAACCCCAGTACAAGCAGCTGTTGGAGTAGTTCAAAAGGTAAATATCTGTTCTACTACATTGTCGAGTATGTCACTGGTATCCATATAATTTTCTACCTGTGTGGAGTCAGAACTATGTCCCAAGATGTCCGTCAGAGATTGGGACTTGTTAGCTCACTCTCCTCTTCACTCGTTTGTTTTTTGTTGGGGCCTGCAGTTCACTAATTGTAAGTATCTAAGTTTCTGTGCCAATAAACCACCCATGACTTTCATTGACTCGGTTTCAGGGTTTACGACCTACCATCCCAAAGAACACTCATCCAAAACTTGCTGAGCTGCTTGAGAGATGCTGGCAGCAAGACCCTACTCTAAGACCAGACTTCTCTGAAATTATAGATATCCTGCAGCAAGTAGCAAAGGAGGTAATATCTGGTTTTGATTAAGAATGATTATACCTATTTTCTTGTATATGAATCAATAATTCACTCACGAGTGTCTCTTTAACTCCCCCATTTTCTTTTTTCTTAGCAAGTTTGCTCTTTCACTCATGTCTTCTGGTTCTTAAATTTAAAAAATTTCCTCAGTTTGATTTCATTCTCCTATCTGCAGTTTTCCCAATTGGTTCGCATGGATTAAACATGCTTGAAAATTTCCTATGTGCGTTAAACTTTTCTACATTCTAACACCACATGAGTATGTGGAACAGGTTGGAGATGAAGGAGAGGATCGACGCAAAGAGAAATCATCTGGTGGATTCCTTTCAGTCCTCAGATCACTGAAGTGAAGAGGGGATACAATGTTCATATAAATACCTGAGCTAATCGTGGGGCATTTTCCTTCTACTTTTCCAGCTGTACAGTATTTGTTCTATTGATCAGCGTTTTATATAAAAATAATCGTTATTGATTTATTTAACCAACCAATTCCTTGTTTTTACATTGCCCCATCATAGCATTGATCTGGTACTGTTGATGAGTACTGTAACTTTGGAAAACCTTTGCGGTTTTTACAATAACGGAAGTAGTTGTAAATTTTTTGTTTCTTTGCTGTTTATAAGCTGTGTTTGGGAGCTGTAGTGTATTTAAAGGCCTGCATTTTGAATTTTAAATGCTGAAATTGTAATCTTACCTGGCTTTTCAGCAACGCCACGCGGAACAGTATAGGTATCTTCTCTGGTTCCATGAGATGCAGATTAAGCTGTTAGAAGGCTAGAATATTGAACTGACAGCAAAGAGGCCAGGAAAAAAAGAAGAGAGGTTGAGGGTAACTAGATTGTAATCAGGGCTGGGCCGAGTTTGTGAAGCGGTGCCGTCAACAACCGGCATAAAATAGGCCACCCTTTCTGGAGTGGGCCTGTATGGGTCATGAATTCTCTTGTGCAAATAGATTTTGGATATCAGGCTTCAGCTGGAGACAATTCAAATTCTACCAAATCCAAGTCTCCATCTCATTTTAGGGTTGGCAATGGACCGGAGTGGGTAGGGGTTGAGATTTTTATTTCTGTCTTCATTTAAAATATCCAACTTTATTCCCGCATCGAGATTAATTTGGACCTCTATTCTTGCCTCTGTTTCAAGTCCAAGTCCAAGCCCAAACTTTTCTTTTTTTCTTTTTGTACTAAGGAAACAAACAAATACAAAGCAACAAAAGAAAATAGAAAAAAAAAAAAAAAAACTAAGATATAGGAATATTAATAATATTTTTGGGTTGCATATACATTAACATAGTGTTATTATACTGTCAAAAGAAACAAAAATTTAAAATAACAAATTAAAAGCATATCCAACAAACAAAATTAAAAAAACTATTAAACATAAGTTAGACATTAATCAACACAAAGCTTAATGATTGTTTTATTAGGACACCAAACACTATAATACACTTCAAATGTAGTAGATACATAATTTGAAAAGAAATATAAATACTTGTATGACTACAATAATTAAAAGCTAAAAACGGCCTAAATAAATAAAAATAAATGCTAAAGTGGGGGAAGTGGGGAGGGACGGGATAGGGTGTTACGGGAGAAGAATTTAGTCTATCTCCGCCTCCATCCGCATTTTGTATTTTTCAACAAGACAAATTCGGTTAAACTTTTACTTTTTTCCAATTCATTGTCATTCGTAATCTCACTCTTGTATCATGCCTTTTTATTTGGAAATTCTAAATAGGAGAGAGAGAGAGAGAGAGAGAGAGAGAGAGAGAGAGAGAGAGAGAGAGAGAGAGATTTGGTTTTTGTACATCCTATTCCAATTCTACCGAGTCCAACTCTC
Organism: Euryodendron excelsum; assembly: GCA_033060915.1. Lineage (NCBI taxonomy): Eukaryota > Viridiplantae > Streptophyta > Magnoliopsida > Ericales > Pentaphylacaceae > Euryodendron > Euryodendron excelsum. The sequence goes on along the minus strand of CM065379.1, from coordinate 56,291,850 downwards.
TACGTCATAATCACATGTGCTCGAAGTAGACGTATACAATAGGTTAGAGGCGGGCAACGAGAAAGAAAATTTAATCTAAAACAAGTTTGAAGCGGAGTAAGGTAGGTTATCCTGTCTTGACACGCTTTGATTAGATTATGATCTTAATATTACTTTTTATTATTTAGGATTTAGCCTCTTGCTATCTCACTTTTATGTTGTGTTTATGTTTGTATAATTAATATTATTTTTATAATGAGAGTTTATACATGTTTAACTCGTTCGGACTCAAACCTGATTAGCTTAAATAGGGCGAGGGTGAAACCGGGTAAAGAATTTTAACCCGTTACAAGTTTGGGGTGAGTATGAGATGAAATTTTCTTAGTGAGGGCAAAACAAAATTTAACCTAATTCATTCCGAATTCACTCCGTTACAAATCCCACTCTTGTATGATTTATAAGACTTTGAACCAGTATGATTCTAGCAAGTTAATTAATCAAAATGTGGATAAGACACTGAATTCCTTCAATTGAGCAGATGCCATATACATCATAGGTGGTAATTAAAATCTCGAAAGTCCAAGTCCATGTCCGTTCTTGTTGGCAAGGCATATTAATTACACACACAGCAACCAATTAATACATTTATAAGTCCTAAAAGCAGTAGCTATTAATAAAGAAGAGTTCTTAACCCACGCAAAGAGCGCTAGATTCGCCCCTTAGATGTCGTCTTTGCAGCCATTTGTTCTTTGTTCCATGCCATTCTCGACCTTCCAACTTTTTAAGGAAGGCAGTCTCAGCACACGCTTCCACCCACACCACTATTCCATGTTGATTCTGTCTCCATAATATATATTTATAACAGTATAGAATAAGCCATCTTTGTCAAAGCTCTGGGCGACTCGAATTCGAATCAGAATTCATGAAAATCTTTCTTTAATAAGTGTGATGGACTTTCCTTCTTCATTTAAGAAATCATTTAAGTCTCATGGCTCGTATAAGCACTCGAGAAGGATCTCTGCCGGTGGTGGCGACGAGTTACACCACGAAGAACAGCCCATTCTGTTCGATCACCGCGACGACGGGGATCATCGTCGTCATCATAGCGAGATGAGGACCCTCGGTGATCCCAATGACCGGCGGGAGGTCATCGTCAAGATTGACGGCGACAACGACAAGGATACCGCAGTGGTGCCCACCGGTGGCGGAAACAAGATTTGGCGGGAAACGAGCTATGATTTCTGGAGGGACGATGAGAGAGGCGGTGGTGGTAATGGCAATGTCGAGAAGGGAGGAGGAGGATTGGAGGGATTTTATTTTCAGCAGCGGAGGGAGGGGGTGGCGGGGGAGGATCCCCCGTCGAAGCTGATTGGACAGTTCTTAAACAAGCAGAAGGCCGCCGGCTGCGAAATGTCGCTGGATATGAATTTGGAGATGGACGAGCTCCGTCACGATCACACGCGCAAATCTCCACCCCTCGCCGACAGTCCGGTTCACAACAACAATGGAAACAACACTCATCGGGTTTCAACGTCGAAAGACCTGAAGGTTTCTTTTCAGGCTCCGTCGTCCAATATCGTTGATATCGAGCCCGAACGTGGCGACAGACGGTTCGAAGAAACGTCCGAAGACGATGAAGAAGAAGAAGAAGAAAAAAAAAATGGTTCCCAGCAGTTTCAGAATCGAATGCGGCCTCCGAGTTTTTCTCAGGCCGTCGACAACAAGGGCGGCGGGGAGGTGTTGAGGTGCACGTCGTTCCAGAGGAGACAGAGCATGCTGAGGACGAAGACGAGGTCCAGGTTAATAGACCCGCCGGAGCCGGATCGTATATCCGGAAGAGTTAGGAAGTCGGATCAATTAAGGTCCGGGATGCTAGGGAGGGCCTCTGGGATGTTAGGCAAACCACCAGAGGAAGAAGACGATGACCCATTGTTCGACGAAGACATTCCAGATGAGTACAAGAGGGAAAAACTCAATGCACTTACTATACTTCAATGGGTTAGTCTTGTCTTGATTATAGCTGGTTTGATTTGTACCCTTTCGATTCCAAGATTGAAGGATCGAAAACTGAGAGGACTCAACTGGTGGAAATGGGAGGTATTGATTCTTGTCTTGATTTGCGGCAGATTGGTCTCTGGTTGGGGGATTAGGGTCGTTGTTTTCTTCATCGAGCGCAACTTTCTTCTGCGGAAACGGGTTCTGTATTTTGTGTATGGAGTGAGGAAGGCAGTTCAGAATTGTATTTGGTTGGGTTTGGTTTTGATCGCTTGGCATTATTTGTTTAACAAGGATGTCGACAAGGAGACGAGAAATAAGTTCCTTCGGTTTGTGAACAAGGTTTTGGTATGTTTCTTGGTTGGTGCATTGGTATGGCTAGTGAAGACCCTCATGGTTAAGGTGCTAGCATCTTCATTCCATGTCAGCACATTCTTTGATCGGATTCAAGAATCATTGTTCAATCAATACATGATAGAGATGCTGTCGGGTCCTCCTTTGATTGAAATACAAATCAATTGGGAAGATGAGGAGAAGACAATGGCTGAGGTTCGGAAACTTCAGAATGCAGGTGCAATGGTGCCTCCCGAACTCAGGGAAACTGCCTTGCCTTCTGCCAAGAGCGGGAGGGTGATAGGGAGTGGAGGACTCCACAAACCTCAGAGAACATTAAGCAAAAATTTTTCAAGGGCAGCTTCCAAAAAGCAAGATGAGGGGATACCAATTGATCATTTGCATAAGCTGAATACTAAGAATATCTCTGCCTGGAATATGAAGCGGTTGATAAGAGTAGTTCGGCACGGAGTGCTGTCAACTTTGGATGAGCAGATACTAGAATCAACAAATGGTGATGAGAAGTCCACGCAGATTAGAAGTGAATTTGAGGCAAAAGTTGCTGCAAGGAAGATCTTCCAAAATGTGGCTAAGAGGGGGTCCAAGTATGTCCTTATTTCTTTTACCATTACTTTTTGCATGTTGTTCACGTTCTGCTTTCAGCTTGTTGCATTCCATTTTTGCATTTGTGATACCCCATGAGTTGATTATTTGATTAAGATTGAGATTGAACAGTTAATTCTGACATTCGCTATGAAAAAAAAAAATGGAAAGCTGCTGGTGCAGTTTGTTTGGGTTCTGAAAGGAACAATATTGTTCTTCATGAGAAAAATTCAAATAGGAGTAGGGACTTGTAATCGAGGCCTTTAAGATTTGTCATTGCTGTTTGAAAGGACATGAGGCCTTTAAATACTTAATTCCGTTTCCTCTCACCTGCCGCCCCAAAGTAATTGGGACAGAGGGTTGTTAAGTTGAGTTGATTTAAGATTTATCATTGGTCTAATCCGTGTTAATTGTGTTTCTAAGGAGTGGCTTGGTATATTGGAACACATTCACCTCTGACCCCAAAGAAAAAGAACATGTATCATGACGGCAGTTTTCATTCTTGTATTGCTAGCGAGAGATTCTCCTCCTCTGCTACCCATTCCAATCATGGATCTCATGGCATAGTTGTCAGTTATTTGAGCTGCTGATCATCTATTCTTATGTGGTTTAGCTGTCGTGCAGTCTAAATGGTCTTCGTTTAGCTTGTAGTTATTCACAAATTATCAAGGATCTTGAATGTTTTTGCTGGCAGGTTCATCTACCTGGAAGATGTGATGCGTTTCATGCGAGAAGACGAGGCTTTGAAGAGCATAAGTCTCTTGGGAGGATCACCTGAGTGTGAAAAAATCAGCAAGACTGCCTTGAAGAACTGGGTGGTAAGAACTGGCAATGGATGAAGATATCATCTGTTTATGGTTTAATATTGTTTACTTTTTACAGTGTTGTAATTGCGTAATTGTGCGAATGTGGTTTTCTGTAACAACGACTATTGTCATCAGTACCTATAATTCACATGTCTAATTCTGTAAGGGTAAACACATAACTTAGGTCTGTCCTAGAACTTGAAATGGGTTGAAACATGCCATTAACGTTGGGCCACTGGTCACGTTATATAAATTTGATAATTTTTTGATGATTCGTCTTTACATGAATATGAAAATTTTGAGGTAAATTTTCTTGTTTACATCTTACAGACTGGCGGACACCAATTACAGGGTTAACATGCATTTTTTGCTTTTAAAACCATCATGTAAGGTAATCTGTTGCACCTGATTCTTTCAGGTTAATGCTTTTAGAGAACGAAGAGCACTTGCCCTGACACTAAATGATACAAAAACAGCTGTCAACAAACTTCATCAGATGGTGAACGTACTAGTCGGCATCATTACAGTTCTTGCTTGCCTCCTCATACTAGGAATTGCAACCAGTGAATTTCTAGTCTTCATGAGCTCTCAGATTGTAGTCGTGGCATTTGTATTTGGAAACACTTGTAAGACGGTATTTGAAGCCATCATCTTTCTGTTTGTGATGCACCCGTATGATGTAGGTGATCGGTGTGAGATTGATGGAGTTCAGGTATGACACAATCGTACTTGAATTGCTTATGGTTTTGACTTTTGGTGTGTGTATTTATGCGTAACGATTCTTATATCATAATTTCAGATGATAGTGGAAGAGATGAATATCTTGACTACCGTTTTTCTGAGATATGATAACCAGAAGATTAGTTATCCAAATAGTACTCTTTCTACAAAGGCCATCAGTAACTACTATCGTAGTCCAGACATGGGTGATTCAATTGATTTCTGTATCCATATTGTAACACCAGCAGAGAAGATTGCTATCATGAGGCAAAGAATAACAAGGTATAGAAAGGCACTCTCCCTCCCCTTCCCCCTTTTAGCTTGCTTTTTCTCTTTGCTTTCTGCTAGAGTAAGAGCAATTTAATCTAGATATGAATAAAATGACAATAAAACAATGAAAACCAAAAAGTTGAGAAATGAAGAGCAATTACTCACATATGAACAGTGAATGGAGCCTTCACCAATCTCTATTGGACAGTTGATCCCTGCCCCGATTTCATGAAACATTTCCTCAATTTTGTCATGAACACAATCTTCTAGTATGTAGGAATGCAGATGGGTTACTTTTGGAACATGCATTATTACAGTGACTATACCTTGAGATTAAGCATCTAATTCTGATAAATATGAGTTTGATTGATGCTTCTACTGCAGTTACATTGAAAGCAAGAAGGACCACTGGTACACATCTCCAACAATTGTACTGATGAACATGGAGGGGTTAAACCAGCTGAAGATGTCAGTATGGCTGAGACATCGAATAAACCACCAAAACATGGGAGAGAAGTGGTCAAGGAGAGCCCTTGTGGTAGAAGAGATGGTTAAAATTTTCAAAGAGCTCGATATTGAATATCGCTTGCTGCCCCTTGAAATCAACATTCGCAATATGCCCCCTATAAATTCCACCCGTGTGGCTTCTAACTCGACAACCTCTACTACTTAAGTAAGGACATGAAAAGTTCACCACTTTGGGAGAAGCACCTAGATGACAGTCAGAGGCACCTCGTGCAGCTGGGGAGAGAGAGAACTATTGCTATCTCACAATTATTCTCACCCTATCTTCTCTTATAGACTCCATTTTTGTGTTTACCATGTTAGTTTCTATTTAGTGCACCAAAGGAGCAAATAATTGTTGCAGTTGTAAACATATAAACCAATTGTAGTGAACAATTGACTGCAGCCTCCAGGGGTTCCATCTTCTCACTGGAAGGGCTGAGCAAACTTAACTAGGCAGTGCATGGGATTCCCATGTCCTTTGTTTTGTAAGGAAGATTTCATATTACCTGTTATAAGATTGGCTTGCATTGATATCTTTTGATCTCTGTGTTGGCTCAATCATGTTCAATTTTCAGTACATGAGAGACCAGTGCCAAGTGAAAGTTTGGCCTAGCACACACGATATGGTGAAAATTTTATGTTTGTTTGAATTCAAAGTTGTTTTAACATTAAAAACTGTTAGATTTTTATTATTTCAAAATTTTTCACCTTCTTGTTTCATTGGATTCCCAACTTAAAAAAGAAGTTTTTATGGATGAAATGTAGCTGCCGGTTATGAATATGATTATAGTAAGGAAAATACTATTCTTTCAGAATTTTTGTATAGAATTCTACACCAGAATAATATGACAATGATAGTTTTGTAATAAATAAGTATCTTGATAGATTCTTTATTTTAAAATGATAAGCCTAAAACTTAGCCACATCATTCTGATAATAAATTATATATGAATTTTTTAATTGTATAACATTACCCTTATAATAAAGATACAATTGTAGTTATTTTCTATGTCTCAATCATGTTCATGAGTGAGGAGTAGCACCTTTCAATTCGATTTCTGTATGATGTTGAAATTCAAATTCTTCGAAAGAGATAATATAGAAAATAATGTTTTTTAAGTTTCCATTCTCAATTGTAATGGTGTTTGTAACATTTCATTACATTTCTCGCACTGGTTTTTTCATTGCTGCCATAATTAAGATCTTGATGTACATAATTTAGGTATTCCAAATTGCCGAAAAAATGGAGTGTAATGCACCCCGCCAAAATTTTGCTACTGCATGAGTCAAAATTGACTTTCTCAAAATTACTTATTAAACTTTTAAAAGAAACGTAATACTATACAATTAAAAAATTCATGCATAATTTATGTATAATATGATGTTGTTGAATGAGAGACTGTCACATCATTACGTGAGATTCTCTTATCAAATTTTCTAGAAGCACATTATTTTTCTAAACAGAAATATGAATAATATTCTATAGTAAATTCTGTTGATCATTGAATCATTATTTTCAACTGTGATAAAATCATATGCTATATTTAAAATATTCGGATGATTTTTACAAAGTTGCCCAGGAAATAAAAAATTGCTATCATAATTTCATAAGATTTATGAATTACATGTGATTCAAGCTTTCAAGAAGAAGATAAGCAACACTTCATAATTCCTATCTTGCCTATTATTCTTTTGTATTTCATTTGATTTTTAGATCATTTAAGTGATAAATTATGGATTGGGTTTCCCCGATTGATTTGAGCCACGTGCTAACTCTGCAAACAGTCATAAACATAGGTATTAGAATCGGGTTGGACCGACCGGTTTAATTAATTGAATAAAAATTAAATTATAAATCGATATAATTTAATTAATTTATCAAAAATTATATATGAAACGGTCAATTTTTTAAAAAATTGATGCACCAATTCGGCCAGATTAATTGAAAAAATTATTGACCAACTTTATTTTTTTACCCTCTTTTAAAAATTTAATATATTTATAACTCTTAAGAGTTAAACTTGAGAACTAAAAATGCTTCACTTAATTTTTTTTATTCTAATTTATAATATAAATTATATTTAAATAAAATATATTTACTTTATAACACATGTCCCGGTTCAGACAATGGTCATAAGCAACTAGCTCGCTCCTAGGAGAGAGAGAGAGTTTTTAAGAGACACAGCGGCCCACCTGCCCAAACGGACTCTCTAGAGAGAGAAGGAGGAGAGGGAGAGAGAGAGGGGTGATTCATCTGCGAGTGAGCAGCGATTGCAGACAACTGTCAGAGCCGAAGCCGACCTGTCTTGTAGTATATGTCATTGAGCTTGAGGGCGAGACCCCTAAGGGCAACCTCCTTCTTCTTCTTGGCAATATCTCACGCCGATCCCTACCTTCCCACATGCTCTTGCTTTCTCTCTCTCTCTCTATATATACATTTATACGTATATATCCGAGTATTATATAAATAGCTTAATTAACCAAGCCAAATCAAAACCGCTATCGTCTCAAAGATGAGAAAGAGACCAAGAACAAGCCTCGACACTGCTATTGTCGATGTCTGGCGACGAGAGGTCGGCGAGCTCTCTACCAGAAACTTCGCTCACCGCCTCGGCGCCTCCGAGGTCTTTTCTTCTGCATATCCTCGTCATTCTTACCCCTTTATGGAGATAATCTCGTTCCTGATTTATTTATTGATGTACCAATTACCATTGCCATTCCGGTTCATGATAACTTCTGTTTCTCTTGATCTTGCAATGTTCCTTTATTTACCCGTTGTCTTGTGCTTTGTGTATATATACCGGTAGGATGATCACTTGGTATCCCTGTTGCCAATTGGGGTTTTTACTGATAGATTTTGATGAGATTTTCGGGGTGAACTGTGAAGTTCAATCGCTCAATTGAGAAGATTGATACTTATTTAAGTTGGTTATTTGGACATACATATGTTGGAATGGAACTACTTATTTATGTATTAGGGCATTATTTGGAGAACTTTTGAGGATGTTTTGGGCTTACTGTGACTTATGTTGATTTCACATCTGTAGAAACACTAACGTGTTGTTACTCTTTGTGCTTATTCTGGAACCCTCCAATAGTCCAATGTCTTCTCTTATATTCCCTGTTTAACTGCATCATTGATGTTTGTTTTGGTACTTTGGTGCTAGAAAGTGATTTGACATGGGGGCAGCGCCACCAATTTAATTGGTAGATTCCTCAATGTTTCACTTTTCATGAGGGAATGTTATATTTAGATTCTAATAGGCCCTAAAAGCTGGTGGCAGCTTGTGAATTCTTTCAAGGCAAGGGGTGGCCTGATTCGCATTGTTATTTACACTTGTCCAGTCGAGGTAGTTTTCGTTTACCAGCACGTAGGTGGTCTAAGTTCCTGTGGCTGAGTCTTTCTAGCCCCTGTTAGCATCTTTTCTTAATATATAAAGAGGACATCCCCAACCGGTGGAAAGTGGTGGGTGTCCACTAACACTGCCAAATAGTGTGCATTCACAAAAGTTCCTTAGTAGGATATAAACTTGTAGTGAAAACTACACAGGCCCCTCTATTTAGTTAGTATAAAAGCTCGGTAGTAATTCACCTATGTTGTTTTCAGCTCCTCCTTAAGTGTCTCAAGACTCAAGAGGAGGCGTCAAAGGTGTATGATTGTAGTGCGACTTAATGTAGTGATGACATGCTGCCTCATGGGTTCTACATTCTAATTGAGATGCTTTAGGAGTTCAAGCTGCTTGGTCTCTTCTGGGATAATATGCCTCCAGCTTTCAACCAAGTGGGCCAACAAGTATACTATTCTTCCAATTGCACCTTAGGAGAACTGGTTACAAGACTGTACTCAATGAGAGTTTTAATTGCCTTTTTATTGAGTTTTTTAACTGTGCAATCAATTTTCTGGCAAAAGCTATAAGATATTTGAGGTTGTTGAGCCTACTATTCCATTCTTTACAAAGTTGTTTAGGGAAATGCGAAAGTGAAGTACTTAGACTATTGGTTTTCACCGGGTCCGTGGGACAAGGATAAACAGAGTGGTATGACTTTTATTTCTATTTATTCCACCACATATATCTTAGTTTCAAACTTCATCCATGAGCATAAATATGATAATTTCATGTTATTTTAAAGCTAGAACCAAAAAACAAAAACAAAAAAAAAGGGAGAGACATGCACCCAAATTGGAAAATTATTTGTTATTGGAGTTGGATTGATGTTTGTTTGTTTCCCAGTATTGGCACGGGGTTGCATATATGTCATTTCTTTCTATTTGTAGAAATGGATTTCTTCTGTGCAGCTTTGCGTCTCTGTACCATATTCTCTGTCTCTGTTTGTTTGGAGTGTGCATAATCAGTAGTTAAACTAGAAGTTAATAATTTTCCCTACGTATTTGATAACATAAAATGATTTTCCTGTGATGTACAATGATTCATGAATATAGGAAAAATAGGCTTGCTGACAATTAGATGGAGCAAAAACTGCAGCTCTCTCTCCCTCTCTCTCTATAAGTTATGTATGGATATGAGTAGATAACTATAAATAGATATCATTTAAAATATTTGCATGTTTGTTGGTGTACATAATATCTAAGTAGCATCATCCTTAAGTTAGACTTGGGTTGTTACCGGTCCCCTTTGTTTTTAAATTGGTTCTGTCTTAAAGACTGTTCCCAGTAAGAAAGATACTTTCTACATTCTGTAAGCATACTAACAGTGAGTATTCATTTCACTTTTCTGGTAGTCATCTTTTTTATTTTAACAGGTATAGCAAATACTTCTGATGATTTGTGATAAGTTTATAGACCTTACCTGGCTGGTGCTTGCTAGGTGTTTGACAATTCTAGCATCCATTACCTTACTTTGTGGTGATTGTAGCACATGCCCCATTTACTTGTTTAGGTATTTTGGCCTCATTGTAATTTGTGAGGCAGTAGAAGCTAAGGGTTAACTTGCGGTTTCTTTGTTATCAGCCACATAGCAGTGGTTGAACCTAAAGTTTTAGAGGTATGTTTAGGAATGCTAAAACAAGAATAAAATTTATTAGATTTGTCATTATCTTGTTCATCAATTTTATTATGGATGAAATAGAGCGGGAATTTCTAAAGACCAGCAAGAAATGAACTCCACACATTTCAGTTGAATTAAGGCCAGCCACACCCTGTTGAAACATCCTTGCTTATTTTTGCAATTCTTGAGAAGGGGGCTGGACCAATTTTTACTTTTTGGTCCTTTCCTGATAAGTTTTGATTACACCATTTGGGAGGCAAATGAACAACAAATGCTGGTTTAAATTTCTTAAAAGAAGACAATGTTCTTTGGTCTAATATTGGTTGGTTGTTGTAATTGGTGAACTTAGCTTTGTTACCCTATTTATCGTGCTGCATATTTTCCACGCTGATAGCCTGATACATGGTTTATTGGTATATATCTTTTGTATTAATTGTTCTTTCTAGTTTGTTCGTTGTAGCTCTTCATTTTTTTGGCAAGTGAGGGTCAATCTTGAAGGATTGGATTATGGTTTTTGTTTTTGGGCAACAGCATATGGAGTTTTATATTCTCAAAGCTTTATTTGGAAATTTTTTTCGGTTACAGGATCTTGTGCTCCGACTTGATATCTTCAAAAAGCTTGCGAAACACAGAGGTTGCGTTAACACAGTTAGCTTCAATGCAGATGGTGACATTATCGTGTCAGGCTCTGATGACAAGAGAGTCATATTCTGGGAGTGGGAGACTGGATGTGTTAAACTTTCATTTGATTCTGGTCATAATAACAATGTTTTCCAAGCGAAGATCATGCCTTACACGGAAGACCGAAGCATTGTTACCTGTGCTGCTGATGGGCAGGTACTGTATTTTCTTCGAATGCTTGCTAAGGACTGCATTACCTGAAGCAACACTTAACAGTTTGCTCGTGCCTGGTAATAGAATCTACATCGATGACCTCCAAGGTGAAAATGTTTTGTAGTGATTTGAACCACCAAGTGCATGGGTTGACCTCTTTGAATATCCTAAAAGCATCAAAGAGATGGAGGGAGCTATCTTCCCTCACAAGTAAACACTTGGAGATCTTATGTTTGAGGTGGATGATATTGATTATTGATGCATGTTTGTCACCGAATTACCTCCTGTCTCAAGTACTCTTCCTGTTTAAGGAATCTTCATTTGGATTTGTTGTGCTTTTAGAATTTATGATACAAGCTGTATTTCATGAACTAAAGAGATACTAAGTGTTTGTTCTTAATGAACACATTGCTCAATTATAGGTAAGGCATGCTCAGATTCTAGAACATGGCCAAGTGGAGACTAAATTGCTGGGGAAGCACCAAGGTCGAGCTTATAAGTTGGCCATTGAACCTGGAAGCCCTCATATCTTTTATACATGTGGTGAAGATGGATTGGTTCAGCATGTAAGCCCTGATCCATCTTGCTTTATTTTTTTCCTTTTTTCATATTTTTTTATACGTTCTATAGTTTGTCTAATACTTTTTCAGTTAGTCAATCTTGGTACTTGTGAATCACCCTACACAACTGTTCATATACGAAGAATTTATGATTATCATATTTGAAAATCCCTTAGATAATGATTCATTTTTATGCATCGTGTTTTTCTTGAATTTCCATTTTGGTTTATTCTCACAGTTTGATCTGAGAACTGGAGCTGCTACACAACTACTTACTTGCCAGTCCCTCCATGACCACGGTTACATGCCAATTATTCATCTATATGCAATCACACTAGATCCGAGGAATCCTAATCTGTTTGCAGTCGCAGGGTCTGATGAGTACACTCGACTTTATGATATCCGCAAATATAAGTGGGACGGTTCAACTGATTTTGGTCAGCCAACAGACTACTTTTGCCCTCCACATTTGATTGGTGACGATCAAGTGGGAATAACAGGCTTGGCATTCTCGGATCAGAGTGAGCTTCTTGTCTCTTACAATGATGAGTTTATCTATCTCTTTACAAGAGATATGGGATTGGGACCCAATCCATCTCCAGCCTCTCCAGTGTCTATGGACAGTGATGCAGGTGAAATGGAAGTGGATCATCACTTTGCTGAATCTCCGTTAGATATGGATGCCGATGTTAAAGTTGGTCCCCAAGTCTACAAGGGGCATAGAAACCATGAGACTGTGAAGGGTGTGAACTTCTTTGGGCCTAGATGTGAGTATGTTGTCAGTGGCTCAGATTGTGGCCGGATTTTCATCTGGAAGAAGAAGGGTGGGGAGCTCATTCGTGTTATGGAAGCAGATAAATATGTGGTGAACTGCATTGAGTCTCATCCTCATACCACTGTTCTTGCCAGCAGTGGGATCCAGAATGACATAAAAGTATGGACTCCAAAAGCCCTGGACAGAGCTACTCTGCCTACAAACATTGAAAAGGTATGCTTGCTTATATTAAAGTAGATATTTGAAACTTGACAATTGTGGGTATTATCTCACTTTCTGGCCTGAGGTTTATGATGTTTGATGGGTATTGCTTCATGGACCGAGTGTGCGTGAGAATCGGGGCTTCAAAGTTGGAAAGGACAACCTATGCATGCTGTCTGGTCCTAGTGTGCTGAGAATATCTCTATTGAAAATAAACCAGTTTAGAAGGGTGTGTCTTTTGCCTGATTCCCTTGCATTTGTATAATGCCTACCAAAGGGATGGTGGTTGCTTTCATGCCTCTACTTTATGAGGTCCCGTGAAAAGTTAGTTATAAACTTTTATACTTGTACTGCGATATTGAGCTGTTATCTAATCTTAGTTCCTGTGACAATTTAGTCTTGTATGTCTCAAGTCCTATCTAGGTGACTGAACTGTTTCCCTCCTTATATCTTTAACAAGAATGTCCATGGTGGACCATTATTTTTTTGGATAAGATAAAAAATTATAAAGAGGTAGCACGGGGCTACTGCCCATGCACTATAATGGGCTCAAAACCAAAGTCCTATACCCTCCATACATCAAAAATTACTTGAAAAGCTCTACAAAGTCCAAACAAATTGATTCGAGTTTCATCCGAGAACCAACTATACAAAAGAGATAGAAATCTACTTTTCAATCTAAAAAGCAGCTCTTTGTTCCCAGCAAAAGTCCTCTGATTGTGTGCACCTGAAATAGTTCTCATCAAAACATGAGATGATTAATTGATTCCTCATCTTCCTTACACATACGACACCCTGGTAGACACCATTGCTATTATAATTATTGTTTCTATTTATTATTCAGTTTTTTTTCCCCTTGTGAAAAGAGTTTATCCCCAATTTTGGATTTTTTCTGAATTTATGGGGATATGTACCTTGGCTGCCTTTTCTTAGGTGCTATCTTAAACTACCAATTTCCCAAGAATTGGCAGTTTTGTGTATCAAAATATACATAGTGCACAGTATCCTTGGTACAAATTACATGGGCTGCGGAGGAAATTCTAATTTCTCTGCTGTTACTTTTTTGGACAAGGTTCTGCTGCCTCATGAAATTAAATTCTTTCCCATTGGTGATGATGATGATGACAATGACGATGACAATGATAATGATAATGATGTTACTGCTGCTGATGATGATGATAATGACAAGGAGGAGGAGGAGGAGGAGGAGGATGATGATGAGGAGGAGGAGGATGACGACGATGATGTTGATGATGATGATGATTCCGGTGATGTTGATAATGGTTGTGATGATTCTTCTGATGGTATCAATTGTGATGGTTCCTATGATGATGACAACTACGACAATGACAGTAATGATAATGGTGATGACATCCATAATGATGATTTCAATGCTGGATGATGTTGATGATGACAATGGTGACGGTGATGGGGATAACGATGTTTCTATTGATGGTGATCAGGATGCTAATGTGATGCTTGTATGCTGATTTTGCACTTTCTGTTTTCAGCTGAGACCTAAGGCAACGGGCTGGAAGTACCAGTTGGCTTCACCTGAGGACCTGATGTTGCAGTTGTTATCACTCCAAAGGCGAAGGACAAGTTCAGAGCACGATGAAGAGAATACTGCACCAAGAGAGGAACTATTGGAGCTTATTTTGACATTTGATGCCAACAGTGATGATTCCTCAGATGATGGCAGCGTTACCTCCACTGCTGAAGACTGTTTTAATTGATTGATGTTACATTGAACTTTTGTTTTATGAGATACTTAAGTAATTGTACATAATATAGCAAATAAGTCCAACTCTTTGAACTGATTTTTGGTTTTTCTGTCATATCTTTTTTGTGTTATGACATATGATTGATAGCTGCTTATATTTATTTAGTTATTTTTCATTCATTTATGGCTTTTCTCTCGTCCTTTATATTGGTTTATATATCCTAGATATGTTTCATGTGGGTTCATACTGTTAGATGGTAGTGTTACGAAATTTTCAATCTCGCAAGGGATGTCAGACCAAATTAGAACCATATGGGGGGATGTCTCAGAATTGTGGCACTGATGATTTGGTTTCTATGAATGATACTTCTGGTGGGGAATCTCATCTTGGTATCTAGAGCTGTGTTTGTTGCAAAAACAGAGGATGCTACCTAGCCAAGTTTGTTTCTGCTGCATTCAATTTGAATCTGAACTATATGTTTTCTTCGCATTGTATTCTGAGACAGGTTGCTGGTAGTGCTCTCTCTCTCTCTCTCTCTCTCTCTCTCTCTCTCTCTCTCTGTGAAAAAGATGAATCTCTCAATTTGTTGTTTGTAGCCACTGTTCTACATAGCTTACAGTAGCATCAGGTGATTCTAGACACGGATATTGCATGCAGCGAGCTTAAGGGGTAGTGACCGGTATGTAAAAACACCCGAGTAGGCAGAAGGCTCTTGCAGTCGTGTTCAGTGTTTTTTATGACAGATTATAACGAGGAAGCTTTCTTGAAGGAATCATGCTATTTTTGTCATTTATGATCCAAGCTAGTAGAAATGAGAAGAATCTAAAGAGTTTTGGTTCTAAGGTGGGGTATGAACAGGCTTATTTTGATGCACGTAATGGTATATCTGGTGGGAATATGCTGTGTTTTGAATGGAATACATATCAATAGTGAACAAGGAGATGTGAAATGTATTAGGAACAAGACATGATAAGGAAATCAATACAAATGAAATTGACTAACACTGGTATTATTGCCAGATAAAAGCCAGCCTGGTACAGGTTTCACATTTTGACATGGATATTGATGTTAAGTTAGGCTAGCTAACTTGCGCAATTAACCATGTGGACAGGGTTAAGCTCGGACTCACCAACATGATCCAATTGGAAAATTTGGAAATTCGGTTCTGCACTAAAATCAAGTTTGCCGTGAGCTTTCCTGGAGCTTGATCGTCCTTAAAAGCTCAAACTGATGTTGACAAGTCTGATACCTAGCTCAGCTCAACCTGCTTAGTAATGATATGCCAACTAACATAACAAGTATGGCTATGATAACAATGATGATAATGAGGCACGTGCAATAAGCGGTTGAGCGCGTGGGATTTGACACTCTTTGACAAGACTCAAAGATAGATTAGTATTTGCAATAAAGTGAAAGGGTGTCTGGCGCTGAGCTTGTAGTACTGCTGATATAACTTACACGATTGCGTGACTCTACTTACAGATGATTTTTACTCTGCTTGGATTATATATTGAACCTCCCACTGCTAGGTTGAGTTCAATTCCTTTCAGTAATGAACTACTGCCAAGCTTCACTTGTGAAAAAAGTTGTAGTCGTAAGCTGTCCTGCCCGGAATTGTGAAACACACACACATACATGCAGAAGTACTGTCCTTGGCTCTTGTTCTTTGGTTTCTTCTAGATTTATGAGTGGGCTGTGAAAATATAAGATTCAGTATAAGAATATCGGAAACTAGTATGGAAGTTATATTGATTTTTTCCATTCGACAGACCATTTATCCTCACTTTAAGTCTCCATGCAGTCGCTGTTGCTGAGTTCGTTACTTGAAATAGGAGGGACGGCCCTTATCATTGTACTCACAATGAAGGCTATCATCTGCACAACAATACGTGATGGTTTATAGTTTTCTTCCATGAGCAAAAGACAAACAAAAACAGGAGCACAGAATAGCAGACAGCATAGAGAGAAACTGACGTCTACGTAACTCAGCAAACTTAACAAGGGAGCCTAAGGCTTCTAAAGAAACAGATGAGCTTCATATGATACCAGTTCAAGATTATCATTCTGTTTCTACTGCAATTAATCACTGGTTTTTTTTTAAGACGTCCTATCACATTGTCATATAAGAAAGCATAAACAAATATCTGATTTGGTAGAAGTGATGGATTTCAAGGCTCAGACAAGTTGGAAGTTGAGAAGTCTTGTAAAAGAATAGGCCAGACAGAGGACCACGGCTCCTTTACTGTGGCAGCAGAAGATCCTCCAATCCAGTCATGGATTTTTCATAGCAGGTCAGGGACTCAGGAACACGACCACTTATCAACTGATGATTTTTAATGCCACTAAAACACCTAGATTGATCTATTTGCTTGTGAAGTAAGTGTTCATACCGTTGTAAGTCCAATGCACAAAATGCTGAAACCAGGGAAAGGAAATGGTGCTTCCTTGGATAGGAACAAAGCTGGAAGGGAAAATGACACGTTAAAATGATGTAAGTGTTATATTTTCTATATACGTATATATAAAACAAAGAACATTTCTCCTCAATTATCAAGTTACCTGTTAGAGGACTAAATATTAAGGGAGAGATTATGTTGGCAAATGAACTTATGCCTGAAATGCATCCTTGAGCCATCCCCTAACATGAGTTTTAATGAGTCAGATAAACTGGGAAAAGATATGGAAAGCTATCTTGCCAAGTGAAAAAAACAGAAAAAAATGGGGTACTCTTAAGATGAATGGATAATAATCAATTTATGAAAGTGAACAAACTGGCCCATAGCTATCTGTTGGTGGTCATAGAGTCATGTTTGGGTACTTAAAAAGTTCCAAAGGTCCTGCCTAAAAGCATGTCCAAACTACATACCCATATCAAGTTAGATAGAACTAAAGCTCCAGCAAGAATACAAATATAATGCATTAATCGTAACTCTAAAACCCCCTCGAAGAACAAACTACCTGTTCATTAGCCCCAACTTGCTTCGACACAATGCTTCGTAACTGCAGAAGTCAGAAAGCCTTGTCAAGAATAACAGTAGTAAACAGTCTAAACTGAATAGAGCATAGCTTATTTAATTTACTCACACATGGGGTTGCAAATACAGCAAAAATAGAGAACACACCAAGGGCGTAAGGAACCTGAAGGTCATTGAATATCCACAAGAATGATATATAACAACTGATATTTCTTATAGCAAAAACATGAGAAAGGAATTTTAATATAAGGGAACACTAATGGAAGTTTGTAAGCCTGGAACTGTAGTTGAAAGGGCTTACCCAAACTGACCATGCTAAGCTGTTCAATAGAATCTGCATAATACCAGACAACAAATCACCATTATAGTTCATGACTATCTCTCTCTCTCTCTCTCTCTCTCTCTCTCTCTCTCTCTCTCTCACACACACACACACACACATTCCTTAATAGAAACACGCAAAGCTCCATGGAAACATGGTATTGCACAGTGCCATGAGGTACATACACTTAAAGCTCCAACAAAGAGCCCTATGGAAAGCAACTTCTCCTCTCCTATAACAGGAGCCAGCATAGGCATGAAAAGCAGCTGCAA
Organism: Euryodendron excelsum; assembly: GCA_033060915.1. Classification (NCBI taxonomy): domain Eukaryota; kingdom Viridiplantae; phylum Streptophyta; class Magnoliopsida; order Ericales; family Pentaphylacaceae; genus Euryodendron; species Euryodendron excelsum. Next base: position 56,273,968 of record CM065379.1, on the reverse strand, counting down.
GATTCTCCGATATTCATTAATAACGAAATGGAAATTAGGTGTATGATAGTAAAGCAATGTAGCAGTATCAATAACATACCTGTGATATAGTCCCTGCAATGCCACCAATTAGCATTAGATCAGCAAACTGGTCTTTGTTGAAGTGAAACTGGGCCTTGAAGAAATACTGCATGGAGGTAAAACTTCGGACTTTGCCAGCAGATTTTGGATGAATGGTTGAGTGCTTTTATGCATATAAGAAGGCTGATATTGATAGGTCAAGCTTTTTTGGGTAACAGAGTTGTACCTATGAAATTGACTCATTACACTACTCCGCTTTTTTGAAGGACTGCCCCTTTTTTCTAAGTTGTGTTTTATTTTTGGTTATTCTTCCTATATAATGTTAATTTGACTGTAATTTAGTCACTACTTCTCAAATGACTGCTTCAGCCAATAACTATAGGAAACATCCTATGGCTTCTTACTGTCTAATGGCCACTAATCTATTGGCACGAGGCTCTTTTTTGATCCTTTCATTTCTATTGATCATCATATCGGTCTAGCTACTTGTCTATCATTGTCCAAATAGTTAAAGATTGTTGAGAAGTGGCTCATTTGGTTCCTACTCATCCCCATGCTTTTTATTCCAGTATCTGTTCTGCTTTTTTAATTTTGTAATCGAACTCAAAAACCTCTATTTAAAGATTTTAAACTTTTGCATCTTATTGACACAGGAGTCATTTATATTCTTGAATGAAGAAATATACCAGTACTGAAGCTTGAAGTCCACCCTCTGCAAGACTATGGAAGAATGCGACAAATGCTGCTTGTGAAAACGTCAAACTGCACCATGAGTATAGAACTATGTGAAACCATCTTAGGAGGAAAAGAAATTGACCATGAGAAAACAAAAATAAAAAAAGAAGGTAATTCCAGAACTTCCAATAAGAAAAGTCCTATGAATTATCTGATTAAAGTTGTCTACCGTCCATTGGTTTCAGCTAGGAAAAAGGCATAACAAATGGTGTCTGGGCTTTGCAATTACAATCCATTGAGACAAATAAATCCTTATGATAGTACTCTGGAACCAATAGTGGTCCCCCTGCTCAACTTTCCCGTGCTAATTACCCGCAGCACAGAAACACACGCAGAGATAAGGATGCATGCCATTGATAGGGATCATCATTCATTAGAACTTTTCTCTACGGACCCAAGCCCCAGACAAACAAAGGCTTTATGAGGATCCCTCAAAAAAAATTTCTCCTAAAAACCATTCCTAGACTCAGCAAGCTACTAGGAAAATGTATTCCACAATTTTTGATTAGGGGTTTACTTAATACTAATGTACTCTTTCAGCTGTGTTTGGAACCAGTATTTGTTGACGGAAAAGCAAAGAAAAATTAAAAGGTGAGGGAAAAAAAAAAAAAATGAAAGAGTATTTTTGTCCTCTTTTCCTTCACCTTTTCGTTTTCCTTTTCTTTTCCATCACCAAATTCTTGATCCAAACACAACCTAAAGGATTCAGATTCAACATCCACATTTCAGATAAGTCAATTCTCCACCCTGCCCAACACCACCAGCCCTCCAGAAAAAAATAATCCTCGTTATCATCGTTTGCAGGACAATTGATCAATCACATTTCACTTTCTTTGGCCTTTGAAATCGCAAGTTTTTGTTTTGAGTCAAAAGGAGCGCATAAGAAAGAAAGCTGGGGGAGAAATAACAATTAAACTGAATTTGGTCTCACCTACTCTTAAGCAAGCACACGATATCTCCTAGCGATGGAATCTTCTTGAAGACCCGTATCTTATTAGGTGATTCACAATCAGATTGAGTAGAGTCCTCCTCCTCCTCAATCTTCAAGATTGGCTGTGTCAAATCATCACCATTGCCCGGTGAATCCTTGAGGAAAATTCTCATGTACACTGCTGCAACCATTGATACAAATGCAGCTACCTGAATTGGAAATAATCACAACCCCATTGACAACCAAAAGAAAGAGATAGGAACACGTAATGGTGAATAAGAGTGACCTTAAAAAAAATATAAAGGAAAATAAAACCTGAAATGTGTGAGCAGTGGAGAGAAATCTAGCAGCTAAGGTGCCGCAGACGAATGCAGCGGAGCCCACACCTGATAATATCCCGAATGCCGATGCCCGCCGTGTCTCAGAAACGTTGTCTGCCTGATATATATATATAAGAAAGAAACAAGAGATTCGTATTTCAGACAGACATTCGCATTTGTCAGCTGAATGATGTTTTTCAAGTGTTTTGGCGGGAAAACATGTCACAACGGTATTAAATTTTCCATGCCCAGCATGCGATGGACTTCATCTTTAAAATTGGGCCCAAATCTGATCAAAGGCCTAAGAATGCTGTGTATTGGGCTTGGGTTTACTGACAATTATTTATTTTTGGCCCGTTACGCTCTTAATCAATTTTGTTTTTTGGGTTTTGAGGGGTCCTTTAAATTACAGTAATACCATAGAAATAGAAAAAGTTATACAGAATTTATTATCAAAATGTTGTGATTGATTGAGAATCATTTACTTTAAAATAAAATACTAATAACTTTAAATTATAAAAATATCATTGTCACATCATTTTGATAAAATTTTATGCATAAAATTTCTGAAAAAATAACAATTGTCTTTAAACTATGTAAAGCCTAAATTGATTAAATTGTGTGGGGGCCTAGTGATAGGGCCCTTGCTACTTAGCTTATAAAAGTAAAAAAAATTAAAAAAATTAATTTATTTGTTTACAAGCAAAAAAGGCCAATCCAAAAAGGATGAAAAAAAAATAGTACCAAACAGACCCTAAATCCGTCCAAATACAAGGTATATTGCCGATTCCCTTCAGTGTCCTTCACTTTCTTCCGAAACCCCGCAACTCAAATATTGTTAAAAAGACCCACAAATGAGAAGAAAAAAAAAAAAAAAAAACTCTTAGACACACTCGAGCCGGAAATCTTTTTAAATCAAAATCAGAGCTAAAAGACTGGAGTGTAGGACAGTTGAAGGCCAATACTAGAAAGAAAAATGATATAAAGATTTGAGAGACTTTAAATGAATTACCAGATAAGCAAGAGCGAGGCAGAGGCCGCTGCCTTCACTAACCATAGCAGTGAGAGTCTTCAACACATAGTACGCATAGAAGAAGTTTGTTGTCCTGCTGTATGCCAATACAACTGTACGTAAACATCATGTGTATTTTTTCCATTAGCTTACAATGTCCCTCTACATTAACCAAAGGATAATGCTGCATAATAAATAAATAAAAATAATAACAAAATAATAAAAAAATTTCTATAGAAATCGAATGATGTGGTCCTTTTTACTTTTTATCATAAAATTACAATTATTATGTCATTATGGTGAGATTATTTGTATGATTTTTTTTTTTAAAGTATAGCAATTTCTTTAACAAAATTGAAAGTAGCCACAGTGGATCTAGGAAGGAAATGAGACGTACGAGCGTGTTGTCTTGGGCCCACATGCAGGAGCAGTGCTTAATTTTCGTTTGTCAATATATACAGAAACAAGGGAAGCTTACCAAGTGGAATAATGGAGAAAGTCATGGGTAGTGTGAGCAAAGCTTTCCTTCCATACATATCAGACAGATTCCCAATCAGTGGCATCATCACAACCGTCCCAACTCCTATGATCTGCATCTCAATTGAAAAACAATCATTCTTAACCACCAAATTCCAACTAGGATCATTTTCTCCTTCTAAATTAAAAGAGGGTGCATAGGGCTCATTGCTTACTAGCTTTATAGGATTATTATGGCAGCTTGTTCATTACAATTGAATATTCAGCGCAATGCTTAAACTCTCAAGGTTAGTAAGGCCGTTTATTTTTTAACATGTTGTAATTAAGAAAAATGAAGAAACATGCTCAACAACAGTCAACATCTGAAACCAAAACAAGAGAAGAAAAAAGAGACATTAAAAGGAAATTAAGGACAGAAATTGAAGTGATATGTATCCTACATATATATACATATATACAAAGACATACCGCCTGCTGGAAACCGGTGAGGTAAACCGCAAGAGAGCATTCGTCTTTACCAGGGCAAAGTGCCGACATCGTTACATCCGTAATGCCCGGCAGTATCAGGATTCCGGCAATGTTCGAGAGGAACACCGTCACAAACAGGTGACCCAAACCTTTTAACTTCTCCATCTCTCCCTCCCTGAACTCTCTTTCTTTCTCTCTCTCTCTCTCTCTCTCACTCCGTATATATAGATATATGTATATATATACACACAAAAACATAGACATATGAGGAAAGCGAACACCTTCAAACGTAGAGAGAGAGAGAGAGAGAGAGAGAGAGAGAGAGAGAGAGGGGTCTCTTTCGCTTGCGTGGTGGTTTTACTCGAGCAGCGACAAACAAAGTTAAAGCACTAAAAGGAAAAGGAGTAACGGACGTAGGGTCACGTGGATACGTGGCCTTCGAAGTTCTTGCCATGATTAATTAGTGGGAGGGTTGCGATGAAATTAAAAGAAATAGAAATAAAAATCCGATGAAGGATAAGGAAACTTGCGTTGGTATTCTAAATTTTTTTTATATTTAAAAAAAATTAATGTAATAAAAATTATAATGACAGGGGTCAGGTGTATTCGAAAAGGTTGTAAAACAAATAAAGCTACTCGAGTTCGGCTCACGTTCAATTCGTTAAAAATTCGTTTGAAGTTGACTCATTATATAAACAAATCAAATTTAAATATATTTTAAAACTCTTTAATTTTTTAAATTTAGCAACTCAGCTCAATAATCAAGAATACATCTAAAAATTCAAGTTACTCGAGTTCAACTCATTTGAAATCGGCTCGAAAATAAACAAATCTTCAAATTCACTAAGATTTTTAAATCAAGTTTAAACAACTCACTCGTCTCAGCTTGTTTACAACCCTAGTATTAAGTATGAATTACGGATTATGAAATTAAGTGGTTTGTATTTTAAGAAACTACGCATTTAGCTTTTTGAGTCTATAAAATCTTTGTTTTACTACTCGTCCTTGTTAAAAAAAAAAAAAAAAAAGGGACTTTGTTTGAGCAATGGCCATCCACAAACCACGAATTGTCTATCAACTCTGTATCATTAATTCATTATCTTTTAGTCAGTGATGAACGGGTGATCGTAGTGCTATATTTCTTTGATTAAGAGTGGGTTTAATTAATAAATCAAATCCGTAACATTTAGTGGGTCCAAAAGTTCTCAGTAGCATTGCAACCTCTACTTCTTTTTTGTCCTTTTCCTTTTTAACCGTTTTCTTTAATGCTATTGTGGTTTTTAATCTTTCACGAGTTAACTTTTGAAAGTACTAACCTTGAGCTTATCCTTTCTCGATTACCATGCCTAACAAAGGTTCAATTAATATAATGACAACTCTCAATTAACTATGGCTAATACTACATAATTAGAAATTTTATATATAATTTTTGTATAGAGTAAATTTTTTCACTTTAAAACAAAATAACTCTTAATTTATAAAAATACTATCGCCGTACCATTTGAGTTTTTTTTGTACAAAATTTTCAAGGATAACATTGATCCAGAAAATGAAGGCACAAGGATAACTTAGGGTTTCCCAAGAGTACATCTTAGGATTTGTCTTCTACCATTCAACAATTACAAGGAAGGTTCTTGTGAAACGACATGCAAAGGACCAAGGCAACCAAATGAAGGGCCAAGTTAATTAGTTCATCTGCCTTTTTTAACACACTGTCAAAGAATCCAGTGAAAGCAACTGAAGCACTTTCTGGGAATCTGCAATTTGGAAAGATTTGATTGTCCAAGGCATCCATTCAAAATGTGGGCCTGGCATCAACTTTGGAACAACTTCGCATATGGGCTCATAGCTAAAGAGCACTTTTAGAATTTTAGTGGTAGTGCAGAAGTTCTAGAGTATCGTAAATAGATAATTGGAAATTTTCTACATAACTAGAAGTTGAATCGCTGCAGGGAGTGAAGAGTTAGAAAAATAAATATTTATCGCAGTAAATAGAAATAGGAAAACCCCAAAAAAACACATGAAGCAATAAAAGCAACGTCACCATGTCCCAGTAAAGCTACCAGTGCTTGGAGTCCGAGCCGGTCCATGCGTCAAAACAGATGATTGAAGGGCTTTGAAGTCATTTACTCGAAAGAAATATATTACCCTTTCAAAAATAAAAAAAATTGTAGAGAACTTCATAACAGAAGATGTGGCAGTTGAAAAATACTACCCACAGTCGAGGTTGTCGGTAGCACTCCTCTGCTGTAATTATTCTTTCATTCTGAAATCATGTACGGTAACAATTTGATGTGATTGTGGCAGCGTGTTTAATAAAACTGAATTGATACCTGTCAATTAAAGAAGCTTGAAAAGGGAATGCTTGATTTCAACATAAATATTCTAGAAAATTTGGGAGGTTGATGCAGCATGCTCAGAATGATCAAGTACTAAAGCTTTATCAACGTGTAACAGCAACTAAGGTTTAACATTTAAGGTTTTTAGTTTTAGATTTAAAATTTCGTAATTTTGTGTTAGAGTGATCTGTTAACTGTCATTGTCTCTTAACTTCAAACTTGGGAGGAAGAATTTTTATTGTACCAAACCCAATGACATTGTTGCTTGACGAAATATTGCCATCCTTAAGTGTCAAACAAAAAAGTACCAACGCCTTAAAGCATATTCATGAAGAGTGCAGGTACAATAGTGTAGTAAAAAAGAGAGGAGCAAAGATTTGAACATCGATCTGGATTTCATTAAAAAAATGAAGAGATGAAGAGAATATTGAACGAAAAGCGAAGACAAGGGATATACCATATATGTATACAAATATAGATCTATACTATTATAAAAAGCTAACTCGGATAAAGACTCTATTATATTATTTTGAAATTTTAAATTATTTTAAAAAAATAAAATAATATATGTACTAATAGAGATATTACACAATCGAATCTCCGCCACGCAGTGGGGCACCATTCTAACATATAAATAACCACACATACATATACCCAGATACATACCGCCTGTTGGAAACCGGTGAGATGGATGGCGAGAGATCATTCATCTTCACCAGGGCAAAGTGCTGACACGGTGACATCGGCAATGCCCAGAATTGCCACGTGGCGAAGTTTGATGGAACACCGTTATAAACATGTGGCTCAAACCCGGAATTGTGCTTAGACAGTGGGGCACCACCCCCTATTTTGCTAAAATTTTATTTAAATTTTATAAATTTTGAGTAATTATAATAAAAATATATATATTGGCCTTCTCTTGAAATTTTAAAATTTTTTCTCTGATCCTTTAAAATTCAGTAATTTTTGCTTTAACTCTAAACAAAATTCAAAAAATCTTACTTTAATCTTTCAAAATTCAAGAGAATTTTTACCTTAGTCATCTAATAAAATTCAAAAACTTTTACCTTAATCTTATAAAATTTAAAAAAAAATTTATTTTAATCCCTCAAAAGGTTATGAAATGACACCTCTCATAAACAAATAGATGTCAAAATATTTACTAGCTATTTGCTTTTCTTTTGCTTTTGCTTTCAACAAAAGACTGTGTTACAACTTAACAAAATTTTGACAGGAAATTGAAGTCACCACACTAGCTTAGGTGGGCATGACACTATGAGTGTATGAGCATAAAACCGGTTTGTTACCAGTTTGTAGACTCCCTACTCCATAGTCAGCACGGTATGAACCCAATGTGATTAGGTCTTAATGTTATTTGTTTTAGTATAATAGACTAAGACCCCATTTGGTATTACATTGCATTTAGTTTGAATTAGAGTTATGACTTGACCAAATGCAATTTCATGTATTACAATTTTTTTTTATTTTGTAATTTCATCCACAATCTTTTATTTTAAGTTTCGTATCAATGAATAATTGTTATATTAAAGTTTGGACATGTCTATGTCAATAATTTTTTTTCTATATTGTATTTAAAATAAAGAGAGCCATTGTTATTTAAAAAACTTGAGACGTGACTATAATTATCAGAAATCTCAAAGGATAATAATTTAATTTTCTTAATGTAAAAGCACTCCATTAAAAAATGGTTACATCTCCAAATCGACCCTAACACCACCCAAAATTTCTAACACCATATGATTCAATAGTACAAAATTGTAGCACTATACAATTACAAAAATATGCAGATATTATACGAAATGAAGTTATTGAATTAAGGTCTCTTACCTGTATTATAGGGGATGAAGTGTTGAATTAAGATCTATTATTTTAAAATGAGAAAATTTAGAGCCAGTCATGATTGTGCAGTAGTCATTAACTAACACTGAATGTGCAATAGTTGTTGACTGATATTGAACAACTCAGATACAGATAATGGGTTTTACTTGAGTTGTTTAATATCAACCAACGATTATTTTTATTTAAGTTGTCTAACATCAGCCAATAACTATTACACAATTGCAACTGATACTGGGAGTCTATGTTAAAATAAGATACAATACAATTTTTAAGAGTAATACTATACAACTAAAAAAATCATATATAATTTATCATCAAAATAATGTGACTAAATTATATGCCTATTACTTTAAAATAAAGAGCCCATTTAGATATTATTAATTATAAAACTGCCATTGTCACATTATTTTAATATAAATTTTTGTATATAAATTTTATAAGAATAGCATTTTTTAATTTTTAATTACAAATCTGTAATCCCTATTAAAATCCATTTTTTTATGAGGTAGGAACCGAATCGCACTGGAGATGGATTTCGAAATCACAGCCTAACATAAAAAAGCAGCCCACCTTTCACTCTCCATTTGCGCCCAACCCCAACTCCACTCTCTCTCTCTCTCTCTCTCTCACTCTCTCTCGTCATGGACGTTCTCACTATGTTCTGCACAGCCTCTCTCCTCGCCGGCGCCCTTTACTGGTTCATCTGCGTCCTGGGCCCCGCCGAACGGAAAGGCAAGCGCGCCGTCCACCTCTCCGGGGGCTCCATCGCCCGCGAGAAAGTCCAAGACAATTACAAGCAATACTGGTCCTTCTTTCGCCGCCCCAAGGAGATCGAGACTGCCGAGAAAGTCCCCGCCTTCGTCGACACTTTCTACAACCTCGTCACTGACATCTATGAGTGGGGTTGGGGTCAATCTTTCCACTTCTCCCCCTCGGTTCCCGGCAAGTCGGACCGCGACGCCACTCGCCTCCACGAGGAGATGGCGGTAGATCTGCTTGACGTCAAAACCGGCTCCCGCATTCTCGATGCCGGCTGTGGCGTTGGCGGCCCGATGCGTGCAATCGCGGCGCATTCTGGCGCTCACGTGGTTGGTATCACCATCAATGAGTATCAAGTCAATCGCGCGCGTATGCACAACAAGAAAGCCGGACTGGACTCGCAATGCGAGGTCGTCTGCGGCAATTTCCTCCAAATGCCCTTCGAGGACAACAGCTTCGATGGCGCGTACTCGATCGAAGCTACATGCCACGCCCCAAAGCTCGAAGACGTCTATGCCGAGATTTACAGAGTGCTAAAGCCTGGATCTTTGTATGTATCGTACGAATGGGTAACGACGGAATCATACCGTGGGGACGATCCTGAACACGTGGATATCGTACAGGGGATCGAGAGAGGGGATGCATTGCCTGGATTGAGAAGTTACGACGAGATTGCTGAGATTGCGAGGAAGGTTGGGTTTGAGGTGGTGAAGGAGAAAGATTTGGCAAAGCCACCGGCGAAGCCGTGGTGGGCGAGGCTGAAGATGGGGAGGATTGCCTACTGGAGGAACCACATTCTGGTTACGGTACTTGCTTTTCTGGGTATTGCGCCAAAGGGTGTGGTGGATGTTCATGAAATGCTGTTCAAGACTGCTGATTATCTAGTCAGAGGAGGCGAGACTGGGATTTTCACTCCAATGCACATGATCCTCTGCAGAAAACCGGAGAACAAGACTCTCCCTTCGTCCTAGAAGTGGTGCTGTGCTGCGTAGAGATCATGGAGGTTACTCTTGTGCTTCGTGTTTGTTTTTTTGTTTTTTTATATCGGAGTCTGTTTTCTCTTTTTTATTTATCTGCTTTTAATTTAGTTCGTTAATGTCTTTCCAGTTCAATTTGCTCTTCCTTGATAGATTGAATCGATGTTAGGTTTGGGGACTTTGGTTTTGAAGTAGATGGTGCAATCTTTAATTGTAGCCAGATTACATATAACTAGAGAATTTGTCAATGTCCTCTGATTTATCTGAGAAGTTCCTATAGCTTATAGTATTCTGTTAATGTAGTATTGAAGTTTCAGTGGTATTATGCGGTATTTGTGTATGTCGTTGTTCCTAATTTGGTTGTTAAGTAGGTAAAAATTTGAATTTTTGGGATGGCGTTGTCTTTGACATGCATTATGTGTTAGTGCAACTCCTTTTTTTCTGTTTCACCTTTGATGAATGTGTTTGATTTGTTGAAGAGGTTAGTGATGGGCCTCTTTGTTGGTGGCTTGACTGCGGTTGAGCTGTTAATGATGGTGATAAGTAGCTGGAGACTGCTGTAATTGTCTTGTAATAGATATATTATCGAGTAGACATGGCACGTGATGCAGTTAGTTGTATCTTGCATAAAGAAATAGTCATGGGGTGGCATTAAAAAACTAGTGAAGAAAGAAAGAAAAAGCAAAGAAAAAAAGCAACAAGAAGAAGAAGAGTCATGTGGAGGCTGTGGCAGCTTATGGAAATATAGAGGTATGAGCTTGATTTATTTTCATCGTTTAATTTTGAGTTTTTCTTATACTTGTTTGGCTAGGAGGAGTAGGATCTATGATGACGTTGAGACTGAAAAATGGAAGTTCGACCTTAAGTTGTGATATAGGAGTTGAGAATCTTTTGATGGTGGAAAATCTAAGGAACGTCATGATCAGAAGAAACTATGTTAAAAAACCTAAGCTCTCTAAGAAACTAACAAGTACCTAAAAAAGAAATGATTTCACCAATTTGATGTCAAAATATTGACTTCAATTGTCCAAAGTATTGATTTATATTGGAATATGTTGGGATATGGCAATAATTTAACCTTTGCAGATCTCTATGTTGTTGTTTATTGGGAAGATGCATCATATAATGTTCATCAAGTTGAGCCTGTTCTTTAACAAATTAATTAGTCTCTTCATCATTGTATCTTCAGTATTCTAACTTTTACATCCTTTTCGAATAGAAGAGGTACCTTATCATTCTTTTACTAACACTTCCTGCGTGATGCTCTGAGGTGATAAGTGTTTGTTCATTTGGTGTTAAATAAAGAGTCTTAATGGTAGGACAAGCAGTAAATCAGAAAAGCTCATACCATCTGATTGAGGAATATCTACATACTCCGTTGATATATTGCATACATTACCTGATAAATTTGTACGAAATTCATGTCAGCTGGTGAAGGCAGCATGCTATATTGCTAGTAATACTACTGTATTTTGCTTGTATGAACCTAAACTTTTTCTTAAGCACTTGTAATATAAGCTCTCTGTATACTGAACTCTGATTTAACCAAAAGTTAATGCAATTGTTTATTACAGTAATCTTATACTGTATATGATTCTTTTTGCACACTCTGGAACATGCCCCACTCAGATAAAACAAAACATGAAAGGAGCATATAAATAAGCCTGGATCTGGTTTTCCACTCTCCCTTATGCTAGGGTGCATGTTTCTAAGCTGTGAAAGGGGAAACAAGGGGGCATATGCCTCGTAAAGAGCACATGAACTGTCCAGGCCTTGGTTGGTTTGGCTTATTATTATGTCTAGTCAGTGCCTAACATAGCCTTCATCTCCATCTTGAAAGGGTTAAAGTTGAAGAATTCTCATTTTCCTCTACTTTTAAGTTTTGTTGATTGATGTGGGTTAGCTCGTATTGAGCTCTCTGGGAATGATTTAGTTATATATGTTTTCTTCTTTGCCTGTTTGGTTGCCGAGAAAATGTAGGTTAAGGAAATGCAATCCAATTTGTAGCATTAGGAAATGAAGGATCCACCCGCAGGCTGCTCGGATGAAGCCTGCGATCTGATTAGAGGGACTATGGCACCTCTGTGGCCTGTGCAAATGCAGTGTTGTCTCTCGCCTCTTTGCTTGGAAAGATTCCTAAAGGAGTAGAACTATCATCATATACATCATTCTTGTTTCTAATTTTGGTTTCATGACGTCAGTATAGATTTTAAAAAAAAGTATTACAAAGAAGCCTGAATATTGCTTTCATGTTAAGCAAATCTCAAAATATGTTTAATAATACTATATTCAATATTAAGTTGCAAATTTTACATTTTCTGAATCATCCAGGACATTTCATGGACATGAATTTGCTGTCTACAAATTCCATTTCTTGAAACGGTGATCACTTGACTTGCACCAAAACTATAAATTCAGTGAGCAGAATCTAACCTGTGCGCAAAGATGTTGTTTATGAGTTTTGAGCCTGTGACATCCAGGATATATAAAGCAACCTTACCAATATGCCAAGGCTTGGCCCCTCTTTTAGTTGTGAAATATAGAACAATATTTGACCCAGTTAGAATTATAATTCATTGACATTAGAAAGATCGCAATTTAGGGCCCCGAGAGAAGAAAGCTACTAAAAGAATCATATTTCTTCTGGTATTGTGAGTTGCCCATTCCATTCCTTGGATATATTTATGGCTGTAGCATCTACGAAATGCAGCGAACCCAAACCAAGAAATGGAGGATCAAGAAGTGTTAGTTGCACACTCATGCTGCTAGAGCATTTCAATAAGAGTAACAAAAATCACTCGCGACAAATCATTGGGAAAGACTAGGAAGTTAAGCTGGTTAGGAGAATCAAAATAATCAGAGAAACAGGCTGTAGGCATCAATCATGGCCAGAAATTCTCCCACCAAACTAATCACCTGTGGAATCCTACCATTCTCCTCTTCCTTCTGTTGCCGCCCTCTGCTCTAGCTTCCACTGAATGCTAACTACTAATTTGGGGATTATAATATAAAGTTATAAACAGACCCTCCATTCATATATCTACGCGTTGTTGCATTTCATTCCATTCCTGCGCAATATTCGGCTTTGCATGTGATGCGTCGGCGTAGATTTCAATACATGAAGCTATTAAATAAGAAAAGTTCAATGAAAAATTTGTTAAACAATCAACTAAACTAAGCAAAGAAATATTTCTTATTTAGCTTGACAATGCACGTAAAGGACTCCTCCACTAGTTGACAAATGAGCCTCAATCTCAAGGCGGTGACAGCAGATTCCCTATTGAGTCCCCTAAATTATACACAAGCCTCGTTGAACACCAAGCTATGTGAATGGGCATTTGGGTAAATCTTCTGCCAAAAGTAAACGTTACAATCGTAATTATCGGAATTTCAGTTTGTACCCAACATTTTTTTAATTATTAGGCTTCATTGGTACTTAATGTTACTATAAAAAGCCTCAACCGTACATGAGCTTTGATATATCCATACAAAGAGATAGACAAGAAAAAATAGAATGGAGTACTTGAAGGTTACAGAAGGCAGGGCTTCACCAAAGAGAGAATTTAGGCTCTCGAGAGCTCGGAATCAAAGGGGCAAGAGGAGCAACATTCTGGATACCATAGCACAAGTCAATGGTGGAGGTGTCGTTTCGAGCACCGATGAGGATGGGGTGGTGAGGATGAAAATTGTTGTGAAAAAGCAAGACCTGAAGCAAATGCTAGAAGTGATAAGAGGTGGGAAGAACATTTCTGGGCAATCCTCTCTTTTGCCTGCACCATCCTCGTGTTTGGAACAGCGATTAAATCTTATGAGGAGAAGGCACCAATGGAGAGCAAGCCAGGCGAAGGCGAGCTACCGGGGCTGCTGGAGGCCTGCTCTCCAGAGTATCCCTGAGGAACTTTAAAAACTAAACTCTATTTAGCTCACTTGACATTTGCCCTGTTAATCTTTTTGGTTTTCAATGTAATCTTCTGATTGTTCACATTAATGGTGCATCTAAATGTAGCATGGCACCATATTGTGATGATGTGAGCTAATTGTAATTGACTGCACACCCTTGTATTGTATATTATTGAAGGGCCTGTAACCATTGGTGCTTCAGCTGATCCTGGATATTTGACTGAATTTTGGGGGTCTTACTTTAGTTTTGCTTTTTTCTTTTTCAGAGTAGGAATTATTGAGAGCTGGGTAAGGCCTTAAACTAATCTGATCACTGTATTGTAAAAGATAAATGGTTAGCTGTGGTATGTTTCTTGGGCTCCTTATAACCTCAACCAAATTCCTAGTCATGGATTAAACATTCATCACTAAATGGGTGATGAATGGGAGACTAAATATTCAGATTTGAGAGTTGCCTTATTTTTGGGCAATTAAATCTAATGATATCAATGGCAAGCAGTTAACTATTCCTAATATTGAAAAGCTATATATGCGGATCAAACAAAAAAAGAAAAAGAGAAAAGAAAAGCTATATATGCTGAATTAGCCACAAAAAAAAAAAAAAAATCAGGCCCTGAAGTTTTAAAATCGTTGGGCTGGCTTCAAATAGGAATAGATCTGAATTGATTTGAAAATTTTATGAATGAGATAAGATCTTTCATATTGGAAGTAGAAAAATCCAAAGAAAATCTCTTGAAATATGGGAAATCAATGTAGATACTAAAAGCTCTATATCCATTGTTTCTTTTTATATTAAAAATAAAGAAAGAGCATGTAAGCATATTGGTGACCTATTGCCTAGTATAGTATGCTTTCATGCTAATAATTTTCTGTGATATGAGATTAATGTGGATTCCAAGTTTCCTAATCTCAATACTTATAGGCTATAAGCCTATATAAACTCTTGAGTGGCTCAAGCTCAGATTTCTTACATCCAAAGGTGAGGTTGAGAGGGTGTTTCCAAAGTGTGAGAATGTCAGTCTTTATGCTGTAAAGTTGTGAAGTGAGGTGAAAAGAAAATAATGCTCATTTTCTCCAAATCTAGATGGTCGTTGTTCCTGGCATATCACAGAGCAACCGTTACCCAGTAAGCCAAAAGTTAGGTACCTCCTTTGCTTCTTCAGCTTCGTACTCATTATTTCCCTTTGGTTTCACATTCTCATGCCACTTGGTATAAACTGTACAGCGGTTGATACAAGTTTTTATACAGAGTGAAGCTATCTTCACTGAGAACTTTGCTTCTGGTTCATGGCTCTGGATCTCTCCGAGTGCCTAGATTTGCTTCCTGACATTCGATTATAAATTTTCAAGCACAACAGAGTGCTTCCTCTTGCAAAACACTGTATGGAGGATTTATTCAAAATTTACTTGTGTAAGATAAATTGATCCTCTAGTCAAAGGGATAAAATCAAGTGCTAGGGTTGTACCCGGTTTTTTTGGAGTATGGCCGCCATTATGATCATATATATATTGCAGTAAACTAGGCTCTTTCTTACTAAACTGAGTCTTCTTGTGGCGAAATTCGAACAACGGTCATTCATCTGACCTTCCTATTAAAAATTTGTCACTGTATATTCAGGAGTGAACTTAAACATTAATATCATCGATATAATAACTTTCAAACTAACTTTTTGTTAGTAAATTAGAAAACCAAAGCTCTCAGAGGAGGAAGATGAGTCAAACTATGATCTAAGGTATGAGTGAGGGTGCCACTTACTATTGGACTAAGCCAATTCCTTCCTTTCAAACCAACTTTGAAGTAGTTGGGCACTTGAACATCAACCTTGCCAATCCAACATCCCCCACCCACCAGACAAACAATGACAAAAAAAGGGAATATGCGGTTGATTTTGTGGTGGTGCTGTTGCTGCGCTTTATGTGTTAGCCACCTTCTTACCATTGGCCTGTTGTAATTTTGGCAGACAGTTACATAACTAATATTCATTGCCTTTGCTCATGTGTTAAACATTTTATTAGTCAAATTAATATACCCTGTCACATGCGAAGTATATACATGGATATCAATATTACTAATATACCGCATCAAAAGTCAAAAAAACAATTTTTGTAAATTGTAAGTCTTTCTTTTGAAAACAAAGAAACAGAGAGTAAGTGTGTAATATATTTGAAATTTTAGAATCACATAAAAGACAAAGAAAACATTATAGAAGATATCATAATTACAAACAGTGAAATATCATTCCACAATTTATGTTTCTTGGAACAGAAACTCTATAATCTATTTACCCATCCTCCACATGTATATAGAAGAGAAAAAGATAAAAAAAAAAAAAAAAAAAAACTAAAATCTATATATACAGAGCCTATCCACCGGTCAAAACGAAGCTTGAAAAAGCAGCTTCATCGATCAGTCAACTTTGTGATCATCGTCGTCTACATTCTCATTCTCATCCGAAAACAGCCTCTTGATCGTCATCCACACGACGTCGTTGAAGGACCCTCCAAAGCAACCACACAAGCCACCGCACTTGTCCTTCAAGCTGTCGATGCAACCGAGGTCGTCGGCCTCACTCGCCGTCGACATCGGCTGGAGGTACGCCCACGCCGCGTGCTGCAGGAGGGGGTCCTTGATCGGAATCTCCCGCCAGCTCTCCTTCCGGTTGTACTGCGGTGACATGATCGGCGGCGGCGACGCTGGCAAGAGGTCCCTGAGACTAGTATAAGTCAGAGACTGCAAGGCCACCATCTCTATATCTGCAATCTGAAATGGTGGATCAGTGTGATTAATGCCGTTGGCTATGAAGAAGCTTTGACCTTGAGATTTTAATGAAAAATCAGACACACTGCCATTGATTAACATTGTTTCCGTATCCATATGGAAATAGGATAGAAATACAGAGTGACTTTGAGAGGGTTTGTGTTTCTGCTTTCTTGCAAGTAGTAATCAACAATGATTTTATGAGTCGTAATTGGGGTTTAAATCAAAAAGGTTTTCGAATTTTGAAGAGATTATGAAAGAATCTACAGGATCTTCAAAGATGTGAAAGTAGGATTCCGAGAGAGTGAGAGTCGAGACTGGAGCCATGATGTTTGGTGTTTTAGGTCCTGAGAATGAGGGGTATGCCACGCGCGCAGTCAAATTGCATGGACGCGTGAACAATGGAGTTGTGTCTAGGACTCAATTGGTTAATTCCACGTACAAACTATAAACTATAAAGTTTATGGGCCTCGTGGAAGAATGGGAGTTGGGTCTACTTCCGTTTCGCTCTCCTGCTTAGAAATTTATTTGAGATATATATAAATAAATTTTTTAATTTTTTAAATTTAGTTTGAACTCTCTTTATTTTTAATAAATAAAGATATAATAAAAAATTTAAACTACTCGAGCTCAATTATAATCAATTTAATTAAAGCTCGTTTGAAATGAGTTTAAAAGTTAAACAAATCAAAGTATAATACAATTTCAAACTCGTTAAGAATTTCAAATTAAGTTTGAACAACTCACTACTCAACTCATTTCGTTTACAACCCTAGTTAGTGGACTAAGCGAGTGGGTCAACAGCTTGGGCTAAAAAAATTTATTTTTCTTTTTGGGCTAACTATAAGATGACAATCGACTCACCAATCCATGAAGATGTTTTGTCATATTTTTACCGTGTTAATGCAGAATCAGAATAATTTTAAAAAAAATCAATTGTGCAATAAGTTTTTTATTTTTAAAGTGTCAAGATTAACTTAATTTTTATTTATAAGGTTTAATTTTGATGTACCGATAAAATTTGTTTTTGCAAACTTGTAAATTTATTTATGCAAGTAGCAATTAAATATATTTATATAAACTTGTTTAAATTTGCTTAATGGTTTAAATAAATTTTATAAAAATATACTATACGTAAAAGTAAGAGTTTAATTTTAATACAACGCAGGTACCAAAATCAGTCTTTTTTTTTTATACTACGTCTAAATTTTAAAAAGTGTTCCATTTTGATGACCCGCAAATTCTACAAGGTGCTTCAAAACTTAAACTCTGACAGTTTAATGTAAAAAATAAAGAAAAAGAAAACCCCTTACCTCTCTCTCTCTCTCTCCCTCCGGGCCTTTTTGTAAAATGTCATTCGCACTCGCTGCCCAAACACAGCCAACGGGCAGCTGCGAGTAAAAATAGCACTCTTGGTATTTTTTGGCCTGCGCTTTTTCATTCGTTTGACGTATCTCACGCTAGTCACATTTCACCATTCGGTGATCTCTTCATCACTCTGCTGTCTGTCCTGAAGCCGACGCGTGGTGCCCCACTCGTACGATCACGACACAACCACCACCACTAACTCCAATCCACCTGCACAAGCTTCGATCACCGCCGCTTCAATGGTTGGTATTGTGTAGTATATATGTTTCTTCTTCTTAAAAACCGTTCTTGGGTTAATATCAATCTACAGCAGAGGTAAATTGTAAAACTTTAATTTCATTATTCCTTGAATTTTAGTGCCAAATGTCGTTAAACATACATACATACACGTTTGTACACATTTGTCCGTTGCAGTATAAAACAGCTCATCTTTTGTTTGATGTGTTTGTTACTGGGTAGATTCACAGTGTCTTTGGGCTATCTGGAGAAAACCCATATTCTTTTGCTAACCTTCTGGTGTTTCTAAATTGCAATTTATGTTAATCTTTGGGTATGGTGTTAGAAATCCCATATTCCTTTTTTTTTTTTTATCAGCAGAAAACCCATTTTCTTGCACCAACCATTTGTTACATTGGCCTTATATGGACTTGCATAGAGATAAGATGGAGGATCAAACACTATATTATCCCTTGCATGCACTAAACCAATATGCACTAACTTCCCATTTCTTTGGCAAAACTGAAAGCTCATTGTTATGGGTTGATATGTCAATGCTCAGAATTTTATTTTCTTTTTAGCTTTTGCTTCTCTGTAATATTTCAAACTGTGGGAACCATAATCTGTATGATGATATTTTCAGGATATCCATATTGTCTGCATGAACAGAGGGCTTCATCAATAAGCAATCATCTATCTATTCAAATGCGGGTATACAATAATGCTGAATATGTGATTTTGGGGGAAGGTGCTTCTCCCATGTTAGAAAACTTCAAAAAGATTTCAATTGCGCCTCTTGTTTTCCTGATCTTCTATGAGGTATCCGGGGGGCCATTTGGTGTCGAAGACAGTGTGCGGGCAGCTGGTCCGCTTTTAGCCATACTCGGCTTTCTGCTTTTCCCCTTTGTATGGAGTGTTCCTGAAGCCTTAATTACTGCTGAATTGGGTTCTATGTTCTCCGAGAATGGAGGGTATGTTGTTTGGGTTTCATCTGCTTTGGGTCCCTTCCGGGGTTTCCAGCTTGGTTGGATGAAATGGCTGAGTGGGGTTATCGACAATGCATTATAACCTGTTTTGTTTCTAGACTACCTAAAATCAGCCATTCCAGAATTAGGTGGTGGTTTCCCTAGGTTGATAGCTATTCTGGTTCTGGCTGTGGCACTCACTTATATAAATTATAGGGGTTTAACCATAGTGGGATGGGTTGCTATATTGCTAGGGGTGATCTCCCTCCTGCCGTTTGTGGTTATGGGACATTTTGCAATTTCCAAACTAAAGCCTTTAAGATGGTCTGTGGTAGATTTGCTCACCGTGGATTGGGGTTTATACTTGAATATTCTCTTCTGGAATTTGAATTACTGGGACTCGGTCAGTACTCTGGCTGGAGAGGTGGAAAATCCCAGTAGAACTCTCCCAAAAGCTCTCTTTTATGCTCTTATCTTGGTCATTCTAGCGTACTGTTTTCCTCTTCTTATTGGTACAGGAGCTGTTCCACTTGTCCTTGAGCTGTGGACTGATGGGTATTTCTCAGATATTGCTCAAATTCTGGGAGGAGTATGGTTGAGATCTTGGATTCAATTGGCATCTGCTCTGTCAAACATGGGTATGTTTGTGGCTGAGATGAGCAGTGACTCCTTTCAACTGCTGGGGATGGCAGAACATGGCATGCTTCCTGATATTTTTGCCAAGAGATCTCATTATGGAACTCCTGTCACTGGGATTTTGTTCTCTGCCTCAGGCGTAATTTTCAGGAGATTGTGGCTGCGGAGAACTTCTTATACTGTTTTGCAATGATAATGGAATTCATAGCGGGACGTTGAGGATGAAATACCCTGCAGCATCTCGGCCATATAAGGCACCTGCAGGTACAACTGGAGCAAGTTTGATGTGTATTCCTCCAACCCTATTTATCTTTGTGGTTGTAGCCCTAGCTTCTTCAAAAATAATGGTCATTAGTCTTTTGGCCATCATGTTTGGGCTTGTAATGCAGTCTTGTCTCAACCACTGTAAACAAAGGAGACGACTCAATTTCTCTGAAAGTTCTCACCTTCTTGATCTCCGTTCTGGTTTCCAGGAGGGTACTGGAGCATGAATGCATCAAATCTTTGACGATGTGACTATGTAGTGATGGCCTTCTTTTACCTTAATTTGTCAAGTTTTGTCTCTCTCCCCTTGTTTATGAACTTCTTGGGATGCTTATGATATGGCCCAGGTACTTTTGTACAAAGGCAGTATGTAATATGTACCATGGAGGTCTGGTTGTAACAGTTAGTCACTGCAAAATGTAAATACATAATATGCAAATATGCTTCTTTAACAACCATCTCTTAGTGTACCGGATGCAATTTTTCCTTTGATGATGCTTCTGTGTGAGGGTTGTGTTCTTCTAGTGGATGGCTTTGACAGGTCTAAGAAAGATGCCAATTCAACAATGTTCTTCTGGGTCACTTATTGGTTTTGTCTCCTCACTTCATGTTCCCTTTGACTTGTCCTCTATTATATCAGCAATTGTTCTGTTTTCATTGAAGAAGTGTAGTTCTGTAACCAGTCCATCCCTTGGAGGCCTTTTTGCTAAGGCTGCTGAATACATAAAGAAGAAATAAACACAAAAAACAAAGAAAGAAAGAAACTTAAGCTACTCATGTAAGCATCTGGAACTTTGGAAGTTCTTATTTGGTCAGGAGATCTTTTGTTCATCTTGTTGATATGTTGTCTGTGATTTATAATTCTTGTCTCCTTCTGAAGTAGAATCCAGTAGCTGAGTCTAATATTTGTTCTATGCTTATGCCTGCTGTCTTGTTTTACTTCTTTATTTTTTTGTGCTAGAATGCACTCTCTTATTACAACCAGCCAAGTTCGGCATAAACTCAGGCTGCCCTTGATTCTGGTTTCCCAACATTGAGTTCCTTGTCTTTTCAATTTGATATTTGCCTATTTGTATGGTTGTGGATTACTATTTAACGAGTTGAAAATAGATCACTGTTCCCTCCCACCCACACCCCCCCCCCCCCCCCCCCCCAACATTAATTTTTGTAGGCCAGCTTTGTTGTAGCTTAGACACAGAAGCATTTTTTCTTTGCATTCAAGACTTTCTTGGGTTTGACAGAAGTTATCAGGTAAGTCTCTTTGTTTTGTTTGTTTATTTTCCTTTATTTTATTTGCTAGTTACTCATTTTCACCATGTGTTTCAATTAAGTTAAAATTTGTTAATTTCATTGTTACTGTTCATTACCCTATCAAGAAAAAAGTTGTTTAACTGGAATCCACTCTAAGTCCATTAAACAAAAGGGAAAAGTTGTTACACACACAATAATAAACATCTAAATTTCCCAGAAAAGAAGTGGAGAGTTTTGGACTGTCAACCAGCTTTGCATGATATGAATCACTATTAAAATGAACCAAAGGGTGCTGTATATTATTGTTTATGGGGAACTAACTAGGCATGAAATGCTTCTGTATGCCGTAAGAATTTCTAGAACAATTGCGTTCCATTTTGGGTCTCCAGAATATAGAATAGAAGACTGATAGAATGGATGGTGCCTGAGAAGGCTACTAAAAGAGAACACTTGTGAACTTCCAGAATAGCTGTGTTATTTTTCTCCTCATTTTTCATTTGGATATTTTCCAGGAAGTTTGTAGTGCTTTTCTAGAATTACCTAAAGGAAGGATTGTTTTCTTCGTCTTTGTTTTTGTCTTTGGTTTTTCTTCTTTTGTGGGAGTAGAGTTGTTATTGGTTGGAGACTTGGAACTTCGTTGGTAGTACATGGCATAGGCATTTGCTTGACAAAAACCAAGTGCATATGGCTATCCTCTTTGAGTACAATTTTAGAGCATTAGTCTAATGATCGATGTAAACTATCATTGTTGGTTTTCATTTATTTGAAATTGAGATGCATTTATTTGGACAATAAGGATTTATTCAGTAAGATCAGGGAGGTTATATACTTGAGAATATTGTTTATGTATCATCTTTGATGTTTCCCTTACAAAGGTGAAAGCACGAAAGCTTATTTATTTGTCCCAGATTATAGGATGAGGCTTCATTTAGAGCTCCCCCCCAAACAGTCACTTATATTAGTTCTCTCAGGTTCTAGTTTTATATCGACCTTCAATCAAACAATATGGACCTAAAGGTCCAGATTGGTAGGGTTGGTGGAGGCACATGCATAGACATGGTGCACTGAATAGCAACAATAATTCCACTGTTGTCCTCTTCCTAATATCTCCTAATAATTTGCCACAGGGCCTGCTTGCTGGTAATCAATATATATTATATTATCGGAGATGTCCACATGGCATTCACCCAGATGAGGAGCAAGAACTAAAGACATTCCATTAGCTTAGACTCAACTTACCTGTCTTAGTTTATGAGACCCTGGGGGAGAATTCAATGCTCCATTATCGGATTTTACAACACTTGTTCCCTATGAAAATATCGATCGCTGTCTTTTGGCCTGTTCTTTCAGGACCCAACAGGAAAATAATATAAAAAGAGTGCATCAAACGTTCTCTCTTTCGGCTCTTAATCCGTACTTGGAAACAACAATCTGTTTAGGAGATAAGCAAAGAAAGAAGAGAAGGAAGACAAGAAAGGGAGAGAAATGGGTGCTGAAAGAAACACCCCGAAAGCCTCTCCGAAGAAAAAGTCTACCAGCCTGCAGTATCTCTTTGATCTTGATTCCAGAAACCAGCTCTCCAGCAACAACAATAGGTCATCTTTTGAATCCGAGAACGAAGAAGTTCTCTCTCTCATTTCTTACTGTACCTTCACCTACACTTTCACAGATCCTTCAGAATCCCCTTCGCAGCAGGATCTCAAGCGCCTCAAGCTCACCCACCTCCTCTCTATCATAAAAACCTCAAAAAAGCCACTCCATAATCAAATTCTACCACCTCTCTTCTCCATGATATCGGCCAACCTCTTTAGACCTCTCCCTCCACCTTGTTACACCTCTATTACCTGTTTTTTACCCGATGATGAGGATCTTACTTCAACTCCTGTAGCCGCATGGCCACATTTGCAAGTTGTGTATGATATCCTCCTCCGGTTGGTCATCAACACAGATGCCAAGGAACTCAAAGATTTCATTGATCTTTCTTTCGTTCTCAATCTTCTTACCCTTTTCCAATCTGAAGACCCGAGGGAACGCGAGAGCTTGAAGAATGTGTTCCATCGGATATATTCAAAGTTCACTTTCTACCGGTCCTTCATGAGAAAAGCAATGAACGATGTGTTCTTGCATTATATTTTTGAGATGGATAGGCACTGTGGCATTGGAGAGCTGCTTGAGATTTGGGGAAGCATCATTAATGGATTTACTGTCCCACTCAAAGAAGAACACAAGCTGTTCCTGATGAGAGTGCTCATTCCTCTGCACAAGCCTAAGGGAGTGCAGGTCTACCATAGGCAGTTGGCTTATTGTGTTTCTCAGTTTGTGCAGAAGGATCCCGGGCTTGGCGGGGTTGTTGCCAGAGGGGTTTTAAGATATTGGCCTATCACTAATTGTCAGAAGGAAGTTCTCCTCATAGGGGAATTAGAGGAACTGGTGGAAAATATTGACCCTGAGCAGTATAGAAAGCTAGCTCTGCCTTTATGCACCCAAATTACCAAGTGCTTGAACAGTTGGAACTCACAGGTAAAACAAAAATTCATAGTTTGTTGTGTTTCAAGGTCTTTCCTTTATACATTCGCCATTCATGTGGATGCATAAATGCTGAATTTCATTTCCTTTCCTCTGTTTTCAGTTTTCTGTATTTGAAACAAGTGCAATATGATTTTCAGTCTATATGGTACTGGGTTGGAGAACTACATGATTTTGGGTGTTTGGGTTATTGGAGATAAGTTATATTCTATGCATTCGACATCATGGAAATGCCTTCCTATTGTCTTTGCTTGTGGACATTGTCAAATGAAGTGACAAACTACTTGCTGTTTTTTTGTCTGTAATCTAGCTCTATATGTTAGTATTATAGAGACCAACATGGAATTTTTTTAACATTAATCACATACTATGATGATGTTAAAGACCTATATTAATGTTCTTTGAATTCAGGTTGCGGAGCGTGCTCTCTATGTATGGAACAACGAGCAGTTTGTGAAGATGGCGTCGCAGGCAATGGAAGATGTGTTTCCAGTGATAGTTGAAGGTATGGAGAAGAACCTGAAAAGGCATTGGAGCAAAAGCGTTAAACAATTGACAGAAAACGTCAAGTTGATGCTGGAAGAAATGGAGCCGAATTTATACAACCAGTGCCTTCTAAGACTCGAATTCCGAGAATCCATGATTCGCCAGCAGGAGGAGAAGAGGGAAGAGAAGTGGGAGAGAATAGAGATGGCAGCAGCCAGGAATCAGTTCCGCCAACGACCACAACATTGCATATGCGTTTCTAATTAAGAAACTGCCATTAATGTAGGAGATTGTAGGCAGGCAAGCTGCTTGTTATTCTTTTAAGGGTTTTCCTGAGGACATTTAAGCATGAAATATTAAACCTTTTTTCCATCTGAAACCAGCAGGGCATGGGATGCCAGCTCACCCAATCTCTCACATGCACGCATCCAAATGCATGTAACTATGTGTGTATGTGTGTGTAGCACATGGTTGAGATTTTATTTGGTAAGATAAAAAAGCCTCCATCAATGGAGAATCACTGCCAAAGCTGCCGAGGGAAATGAAAGAACAGTAGAAAGAACAAAACCAGCTCTCAAGACTGGCCTACAGAACAAAACTGCAGCCTATGGAGGCCGATAGTTGCACAAGGCAAAGACTTCTAACGTGTCAAATCACTGATATCATCAAGAATTGACAACAATGAATTAACCATACAAGGAAGGAAAGACAAAGGTGAGAGAGAGAGAGAAAGAGAGAGAGAGAGAGAGAGAGAGAGAGAGAATGGTCAACCGTTCTAATATTTCCAATTGTCACTGTGGTAAAATTTATAGGTTTGCCAATTGTCTCTTTCAATAGGCAAAAACGGCCAAGTACTACATCCTCCGTTCTAAATTTTGAGGTCCTAAGCTATCCTTCCATACGTTGATCGTTGCTCATGTTGGAAATTGAGGATGAAAGAAATGCAACAGTCGGGGTGCTTTGAAATATTGTAAAGTGCGCAATTCTAGCTATATATCCAAACTATGTATTGGAAATGATAAAGCCATTCCATGCAAATTCCAAAGGTAAACCAAAATGCAGAATCCTAATTCCGTGGATTTAAAATTTCAATTCAATTCCAAATCCACACTGCCAAACACACTAATAGCCTGTTTGGAATTTGGGAAAGAAAAGGGAAGAGAAATAAAGGGAAAGTATTTTTCCTTCCTTATTTGATTTTGTAAAGAAAATAAAAGAAAAGTATGAGAAAAGAAGAGAGAGAAAGAGAGAATGATATTTGCCCTTTTCCTTGCTTTTCCCTCATCTTTTCCTCATAATAATGCTGTATTTAGAACTCGAATTTATCAAGAAAAAAAAAGAGAAAAACGAGAACAAAATAAAAAATTTCAAATTCTTTATTTCATTCTTTTTTATATTTTTTTATTTTTGAATTTCTCTAACAACCAAACACATGAGTTATTTTATATCGTTATAAGTAAAATCAAATAAAAAAATAAAAAAAATTTCCATTCTCTTTTTCAAGTTTTAAACAGACAGTAAATATTTTTCAAAATAATACCATGGTTAAAGAAAAAAAAAAAAACGAAAAGAAATAAAGTAATTACTTTTCTTCTCACTTTCCTGTCATTTTTTTTTAGTCATTCCTTTCCAATAGTTATCTTATTATTATTATTTTTTTTTTAAATTTCAAACAAAGAAATTTTTTTTTTTTTCTAAAAAAAACTACTTTCCCTACAATTTCTATCACGCTGCTTTAGCGGCCACCGTTCTTTGGCATATTCCCCTCTCTAGCTCTGTCTGCACATACTCAGTCTCTTCCCTATTGCTTCTCTTCACTTCGGTCAACACCGAAGGCAAGACCGTCTAGTTTGAAACCAGAGTATTACTTCTTCTTCTTCTTCTTCAGGTAAAGCATAATTTTTCTCTCACTTCCTTAAATTAAAGCTTAGATTTCGTCGATTTGTTGTTGAATCGCACGACACATAATCCCTCAAGAGCTC
The DNA here is from genome assembly GCA_033060915.1 of Euryodendron excelsum. NCBI lineage: Eukaryota > Viridiplantae > Streptophyta > Magnoliopsida > Ericales > Pentaphylacaceae > Euryodendron > Euryodendron excelsum. The sequence goes on along the minus strand of CM065379.1, from coordinate 56,247,678 downwards.
AACAATTTACATGCTTCGTGCCCTTGCACTTATGAACTTCAATTGCTATCAATCGACCTTTGTGTGTGTAAGTATTTGTGAATGTATGTAATGCGTATTTATATATGTGTTTTAAACTGTCAAAAGAATTCAAGTTTTCTTTTGTACACTGAATTCACCTCAATAATTTGTTCGTGTTTCCCTTTCACACAATTTTCTGAACTTTGGGTTGGGTTCTCCTTCCCTTCAATTATGCTCTATGCATTGGCTTTTCTTCCTTCGGATGGAATTCCTTTGCTCATTGCATTCTGCATTTTTGTCTGCATGAGATTTCTTGTTTGCGGCAAGATAGGTATTGCCTTGTGTCCCCACATTAGGGTTTTCAATTCGCTAAGTTACCTGACCTGATCAATTGATTGGCTATATGTAGTATGCACATTAACTTATTTTGATTTTTGTGGTCAGTGTAGATGGTCCTCTGTGTGAGATGTTATCACCATTCATAACTATTGCTCATTGTTGAAATTACTTTAAAACTGGGCAGCCTACTCCTTAATGATTTAGTTAGGTATCAATAGCGATCTGAATAAAAATAGATGTGCAAGAGTATCTTGCCACTTTTGCAGCCCAGTGGCAAGGTATGAATTGGTATCAAAAGGTTGCCTGCAATGGACTGATTGCCATTTGATATCGACATGCAGTTGTTTCATCATTAAATACCCTTCACTATTCCAATAAGTGAGGCCTCCTTATTATTGTTTCTTGCTGATTGACCAACAAACCCTTCTACAGGTTGTAAACAGACGGAAAACACCTCAAAATGGCCACACCCCCCTGTTATTGAACAATAAGAGAATATTATATGAGATTCTTGTTCAAGATACTTACCTGGATGTGCAATAATTGGCATGGGTGACATATTTGTTTTGTTAGTTTTGATATGTGTCATATATCTTTTCCCAAGCAGAAATGATATCCCTCTTATTGTTCTTGTCATGTCATATTATGGCTCATCAGTCATCACTCATCAGAGTTTTGACTACTTATTTGTTACCTTTTGTATTACGCTTCAAATCACTTATAAGCCCCAAGAATATGGTCAATTGTCTTTTCTCGTTCATTTTTGAACCCATTTTTATTTTTCCTGATGAAAAAGTAATTTGTTCCTTATGCTATTGTCAATAGGTTTGCATGAACTTTGGTATAAGATGGCAATCATCTCTGGGTTGACGGCAGGTTGTTCAGATTCTCCCCGCCCCCAACCAAAAAAAAAAACAAAAAAACAAAACAAAACAAAAGAAAAAGCTTATCTGTGCTTTTTTTTCCCCCCCTTTTGGCACTTAATTTGTATCTATGTTGTTTATAATAGGCTTTGTCCATCCTAAAATACCATTCCAGATTCAGAAATATGACAGAAGCAGGACTAGAGATTACAATGCCGTGCGACTGGTAGCTAAAAAGGTAACTTGTTATTTCTTTCTTTCTTTTTTTTTTATAGTTTTATATGTTGACTCATATATTGACTTCTTAAGATTTTTTTTTTTTAATACTCGGCAGATTCCTGGAGCAAAGATTCAGTATCTTCTTGCAGGGGGCTGTCACACTCGCTATGCTGCATCTGGAGGAAGAAATCATCATGAATTGAGCTCTGGTGATGACTTCCTTGAGGAGCCCTTTTGGTTAACCCTGATAAAGGAAGCTTCCTGGTATTGTACTTGCAGTCCTTTTCTTTAAAAAGGAAATTAATCATATCAAATTGCAAATTAACACCTATTTGGTGAATTGAATTCCAATAAGAACAGAGCTCAACTGTTGACATTAATAAAGAAAGAATAAGACTAGTTTCTATGAATTGATTGATGATATATCTTTTTCAGGGCTTTAAAATCTTTATTCATCTTCCTCCTCGAGCAGCCTAGCCAGCTGAAGTACATAGAGTGGCCAAGTTTCCAGAGCACGGTTAGTTTCTTGAATGCTGGTTCTACTTTCCGTAACTTATACAACTCGTATGTACAGTAAGTTCTTGGTTAAAAACTTAATACCCTTCTGAATCTACACGTGTACAAACATGTATACATGGACGAGTTAAAACAAATAAAAGAAGTATCTTTGCTTGTTGTAGTTGGCACCACCACCATTTAGAGGTTGTCATTTCGCTTATCTATAGTCAATAAATAGTTTTTGGGGATGCTGGCTACCATCAGATGCTCAATACTATGTAATTGCAATTCTAATCTCAAAGATGCTAATGGGATAAGTCATTCCTTGTTATAAAAAACACCGCTGATGTGCAAGAACATGAGACAACAGATTTGGATATTATTTGATGTGGAAGAAAGACCAGCTATTCAGTAACTTTATATAGGTTATTGACATACCAATTTTACAATGGAGGGTTGCGTTCAATGACTTTGACTGGGTTTTTTTTTTTTTTTTTTTTTTTTTGGGGGGGGGGGTGTGTGTATTCATCATAGTTTTTGCTTATGAGGGGTCAAATTTTGCTATTGAATGTGTGGCCCAGTGCTCATGTTAGGTTTACTACCTTGCTCACTTGCCAGCTATTTTATTGGTGTACATATGCTTGCCATTTTTATTGTAGTTTTGAATTTGTGGAACTGCAAAGCTTGTGACCTCTTTGAAGATATGCCTGTTTGGCGTAGTTTTCAAAAGTCGGTTCTCATTAACATTTATTTTAAAAACTATGTAAATTTCAAAAATCAATTCTCATAAACATTTATCTTCAGGACTTTGGAAATTTTGAGAAGGTGTGTTCTCAAAATTTCTTAGTATTTGTGATTGGAAAACAATAAACAGGGAACAGAAAACAACATTAATTGTTTCCTGAAAACTGCTTTTTCAGTTTTACAAAAACAGTTAACAAGAACAATGCAACAAACAAATTTTCAGTTCTGTTTCGCTTTTTCTATAAATCTGAGGATTTAAACCTTGGCCAAAAGAAGTCTTATTCTTTTATCATAGTCAAAGTTCAGTTAGTTACTCTCTCTCTCTCTCTCTCTCTCTCTCCGCAGCTGAAGACAGCTTCTCTTACACTCCTCCTTGTGGCGCTGCTTATAGTTGCACTCGCTTCAGTTGACTCTGCCCTCTCTTACCTGTTGGCCTTGCTTCTACGGAAGCCCCCCTGACTGTTGTTGCTGAAATGCCTTCTTGTTAACGTATTTGTTAAGCTGAACCTTTCCAGATGCTGATCACAGCTTACCCCATCAGCAGGGTGAGCATAATTCTTGTTTGCCTCTCATATGCTGGCAAAAAAAAAACAAGGGCAACAGCGTCCGAGTGAGAATAATTGCAGGCAATGATTGATGTATTGATTCAAAGTTGTTCCTTCATCTAAGATCGCTGTTCTGTTAAAATCTATGTCAATACATGATATTTTTTTGGCTTAATTTAGAACAATTTCTAAGAAAGTCTTTACAGTCTAAATCACTCGTGGTTTTGGTTACGTCAATGTCTAGTCGGTAGATTTCTTCTTAGTAATGCTTAGTATTTTGTTTTTGTTTTTGTTTTTGTTTTTGATAAGTATATCTTAAGGAAAAGAAGGGCACGAATGGAGTGCCACCCTTGCATCAAGAGCCAAAAAGCAATCTATACCATCTATACAAAGAATTAGTCACAAAATTTCACAAAATCTAAAACATTGGTTCAATGATGGATCAACATTACCCTTGAACCAACTACTTTTAATTAGGAGAGTAGAAGTCTCCATTACCTCAAGAGTCCTATTCTGCTCACACCAAATGATCTACGTCAAAGCAAGAGGCTCTAGCACCCAGGCCGTCTTCCTTCTCCTCCCAACTCTTGGCACCCCTCCAAGAGAGTAGAAAATTCAAAACATTCTTGGGAAAAACCCATTTGATACCAAACCATCTCAAAATCAAAACCCAAACCTCCGAAGCCACACCACAATGAAACACAAAAGGGGCCTATTACAGATTGTTCTTGGAGTACCAGAGCAAGTTTAATAGTAGAATGGCATAAATTATACTTCATTGTAATTTGCACGAAGTGGTAGTCCTGAAAACTCAAGCATGTATTCTCATGCTCTGTAATTCAAGCATTTCCAGTGAAAACTCAAGCCTGTATTCTCAGACTGAAATTCAAGCATTTCCACCACACCACATGTATCCTTCACTTGGTAGTCATACTAAAATCTAAACTTTATGCGAAAGAAATAAGCCAGAAAATGATCCAATAAAGTCTTATATAACACAAGAAGTTGCCAGAAAATTATCTCACTTGTACATTTACTCATCATGTGTGTCTTCACAACTGAACAAGATGGACTAATAAAGAACAAACTTGGGAGAGAATTAAAATGGAAAATAATACAATGAAAGGACACCCATGTAATTTCAACCGAGTGAAGACCTTTGCTCATTACAATTACAATCAAATCATGAAATCCAAGGTTACAGCATAATTATTGTTTCCACCGACCAAATCATCCTACGCTCAACTACAACAATTCAGCTCCACCTTCAAATGGTAACAATGGTCTACACACACATAAAAAAATTCTAATACTCAATATTTTGACCCCTCGTAATAAATTATGCGGAAATCACAGACAAATCTATTCACTAGAAGTTTTTTTTATAAGAAACTCTGACCAAGCAGGAAAAATATCAATCTAGAGCTTGAATGATATATAGTTAACCTTTTCTTTAATTTCAAGACCCGGAGAGGGGAAAACTCACTGAAAAAGTATGGAAAACCACACGCCTGTACACCATATCTAAGTACCAACCGTCATCTTCTACTTTCACTTCCAAACCAAATGCCATGACAGTCAATCCACGGGCAGATTTGAAGCTCACAAAAAATAGCTTCAAGCTTCAATGAAAACTAGGGAGATATCTGGCTTGCGCTTGGGAATATGTCACCATCCCTTTGGTCTTCTCTCGAACGAAAGACAGCTCCACTATAATCAGACCATGCACAAACTGATAACAATACAGAAGTAGGTAAACAGCCCTGAGGCAGCATGGCGGAGGCAGAGCACCTGCTCGGAAGACGCAAATCTCTTACAAGGGATATATTCATACTTGATACTTTGACAACTTGTCCTTCACTGGGGGCTCCAAAGTGGACATGCACTGCTCCCATGCTCCATCCCTAAGCATCTGGAAAGATATTTATTGGTAATTTATTACATCAGTTGTCTGCTGTCTTTGTCCATTTTCTAATACTGCAACTACAGATAAAAATCATTACATATTTCAGTGTAATCTCTAGTATCTGATTTTATAATGAGTTTTATATCCCCCACAACGAAATTGTAACACGAGGTAAAATTGCAAAAATTATTCCAATAGAAATATGAGAAGCATGATGATATAGAATTAAAGCTGTTTTAATTCTATGTAACACTGACCTGTTTATAACCATGCAACACCTGGCAAACTTCATTGCGTAGATCTTCACTTCTAATTTCCTGTAATTATATTCACAAATTTTTTATTTATAACTAACAAAAATAGGAAAATTCTGATCTTACAAAAAAGCTATACAAAAAATCCCTACATAATGATGTGCTGATGCCAATTTTGCAATTAAGAGCCATCTTTTTTTTTGGGTGGATAAGTGCAATTAAGAGCTATCTTGATGGGTGTTGTGTTTTAAATGAAAGGCTCCCATACAGCCACATTTTTATGTACAAAAATACTTTACGCCTTTTTTGTTTATAGAGCATTACTCCAAAACTAAAATTCGGGAATGTCATTCTTACATGCCAACTTGCGATAGCTTTGCACATGAAAACAAGTGAGCTCAAAGCCCCTGATGGGTTTGCTTTAACCTGCAAAAATTGATAACACCATAAATGGATTACATTCCCAATCTCAACCTAATTGGTAAAAAAAAGAAAGCATATGCATACCATTGCACATAGACCTCGGAAGGCATCCTCCTTCTCAATATCATCACGTATCCTGCCACAATTTGCTACTGAGAAATGGCCACAAGTAGAATGATATAGAAAAATGCCAAATATGCTTAGAAAGCAGCATGCATTTGAAAGGCAACAAATAACTACGGTAGAGGGGAATTTTGATATTCTAGTAATCTTCATAACAAAGAAAACCTAAATCCTCCCAATATGTACTATTTCACTCGTATCTCTGGCTTCGGTCACTATAAACGCAATTATTGAATTCTATCCGTCAATCATAGATCTTTTTTTTGATAACTATCCATCAATCATAGATCTTGCACGAGTCATCCACGAAGTCATAGTTATTTAAGTGATTAACTGCCCAAAAAATTTGAGACCAATGGACGAACATAAATATTGCCAATTATATACTTAACAACTACAAATTCAAAATCAAAGGAAAAAACTTACAACACAGCTAAAAGGATATTTTTTCTCTATTTTCTCAACACTTTACAAACATAGCAAGAAATGAAACCTGGAACCAACCACCCCACATGCCTATACTACTGTTTTAGTTTGGGTTCAGTGAAAGCTCAATATGCTCTGTGGAATAAGAGGCCAAACAGTCAAGAGAGGCAATATCAATGGAAATAGCACATTATAAGGATGATGGGATGGAAAATGGGTTAATAACAAAAGAAAATTTTAAGTTATATAAATTGTTAGCAGATTCTTAGCCATTTCATCCATCGCGCTAAGTCTATGGGCTACATCCTTCTCAATTTCTCTTTATGTATGATTGATCCAAAAGTAAGAACACGGACACTCCTAAAAAAGTACCATGGCCGTGCGGACACTGTCCAACACGTGTCAGAGACTTCCAATCGTATCCTTTTATTTTTTTATTTTTTTATAACTACACAAATTGGGGACACACAAGTCCCTAGCGTAGACGCACATGAGACAAATAGAAATTGTTTGAAGAAAACTTCTAATTTGTTTTTTAATGTAGTCAAAGATTTCTAAAATAGATATTATGACTTTTTTTGTCATCCTTCTTTTTCAATATGTAGATTATAAAAATGATTTTTCACTATTTTCATGTAATAAAATACAAGTGCTATAATGTAAAAAAGTGAAGAAATAGTTATTTTTTTATGTATACATGTAAAAACATATATTTATTTGTTGTTGTGTCCCAGTCATGAAATGTTCTGATTTTTTTGAAAATTGTCGTGTCTCATGTCGTATCCATGTCCAATGTCCGTTTTCATGCTCATTATTCCAAAATATGAAAAATTATCACTCCTAGGTATTTCTTCGGCACCAAGTCTTACTCTATCAATTTTACTATTTCTAATTTTGCTAAAGTTACACTCTATCTGTTCTGTTTTAATCCTACTTAACCTACAACCTTTAGATTTTAAAGTACTCTCTACAATACTAAGTTAGAGATCATTACTATTCTAGTTTCATTAACAAAGACTACATCATGGGAAAAGAAATATACACCAAAGAATATCTTCTTGAATGTTCATAGTAAATGCATCCAAAGCTAATACAAAAAGTTAAGAACTTAATGTTGATTGTTGAGGTAAGGACTCAAGTCTGCCAGTCTGCCTGTGTTATATTTAATTTCTCATTACACAATTGGTCCCAAATCCAGAGAAAGGAAGAAAGTTGCGGTAGGTAGACGGCCACCATGAAATTTAGCGGCACACCTAATGAACATAGATGTTAAGAATTTCTAGCACTCCAGTAAATTTTCAAGGCAATTCTTAAAATTCTATGGCATGCATGGCAGTTGGGATCATATGAACAGTTTCTTAAAACGCTTTTATACTCACTGCGCATATAATAAATTACTTTATACAAGGGTTGAGAGAAGCGCTTATATATAGTTCCTCACACTAGGGTTGAGAGAAGTTTAATTTAGAAGTGCATCTAATTGGGGGTGGTGGGGGCGGAGAGGAGCGAGAGTGTTGCTCAAACGGACAGATTAAGAGAGAAAGTAGAAACAAAAAAGGGAAGGGAGAGGAAAGTAAAGAGTTTATGCCTTGTCCTACCTTTTCAGGACTTGCCAGGTCGGCATAAGCATTCTGTCATTTATTATATAATTCCAAGACCAAAATGAATCTATGATAAGATCAGTGCCACAAGCTTAGGTCCCCAACGGAAAGGTAATGCTTGTTGGGTATTTCGGTTTGACACTGTTTCACACTCAAAAAGAAGTGAGTTTCATTAGATTATGGCCACTCCCTTTTGATTCGCTAAATTAAAATTTGGGCTTATTTTACAGGCACTTGCAAATATTAACACCAAGAAACCCTTTACCGGAGAGTGGTGACAAAGAAAACAAGAACTTACATAGATAAAGCAATACACCATGCTTGCATGAAATGCTCCATGTGTGCAGATACAAGCTCCGGGCAAACCCAGGCAAGTCGCCCAAGGGTGATAGCACTATTCTCCATAAGTGATTTATTGAGCTCCTGCTTAGCAATCAAGAAATGTAATATGAGATAACATAGTCCAAAACATTTATCCATGCACAGAATTGTGCATATACTGCACATGCATCACAGGCACACAGCAAAGAAATGGACAATCACCTCAGCATGTTGAAGAATTGGTACCAAGAATGACATGACTGTCAGTACTATTGGAGAAATTTCTTGACGAACCTGAAATTTAGTAGTTTACGACATGTCATAATACTTCTAATCTATGAAATAGCAATTGTCAATAAATCGATGCACCCCATTTGCTTGTGATTCAAAAAATAAAACCAACAAGAAACACGTACCCCAAAATTATAAACATAGAGCTGAAATGCAAGTAAATGAGGAGATTAACAACCGAATAGCTCCTCAAAATAATTCATCTTAGCATGCCAAATACATATATCAAGCATGATCAGTGGACATCAATTTTTTTTCCGCCCGGGGGGGGGGGGGGGGGGAGACGGGGGCGCGAGTTGTTCCAATGCTGATGGGCTACAAAACAAGGGTAGCCCTCCCCCACCCCCACAACTTGAGTGGCGGGATTCCAGTCCATAAGTGGACATATGGACTAATGCATGAAAGTACTGAAATGGAAGTAAAATTTAAGAGGAGGCAGACAGATTTTTAAAGAATCAAGAATATAACAAGCTAGTTAACTCCTGCCCATCCCTTTCTGCTTCTTAAAAGAATAAACACATGCAAAACAAGATAAACCCTCGCAACATCAAATTTATTTCCGCAAAAATCACTGGATTTTTTAGGAGAAGAATATTGTCAATTCCTGTGAACAATTTGTGAACCACATAACAGTTGCAATGCATCAAAGACTATAAGAAGAGTGCTAGAAATAATATGCATCTCTCTTGAAAAATGCAAATTTATTTAGGGAATAAGACAACTTCACCAATATCAAGAAGCTAATAGTAATACACCATAGCCTTACAGCCACTGTGATTGGCATGCTAAGAATGAACTATAAAAATTGACAGGCCTTTGAGATACATGGAATTAGAAAAGGATCATGTTTGGGCATGAATTTGCATACCATCCAATTTTAGGACATGCACAAAAGACGTCCCTTGCTAATGCTTACTAGTTTGATTAATATGTTAGCTTGATATATATTGTTGGGGCCCTTATCTAACAGCTAAAACTTTTAGATCAAATGGTGACTTAACATGGTATCAGAGCTCTGGTTTCAAGAAGTCCTAGATTCAAGTCTCATGGCACGCATGTGCTCCCCCGTTGTGCACTTTGTTCTGTCTCTGTTCGTGCACCTGTTATGTTGTATGCCTCTCCACGTGCGAGCCAAGGTCGCACGTGAGGGAGGGTACATTGTTGGGCCCTTATCTAATAGCTTAAGCTTTTAGATCAAGATCGCTTTGCTTGATTCAGATCATATTTCGTATTTCATATTCACTGGCTAAATCAACTAGAAGGTCAGCATCCCTACCCATAAACAATGGGACAGACATCCATGACGTCTTGTTTTAGTATCATGGATAAAAGCATAAATAAGGTGTAAAAAGAGAAATGCCACCTGGACAAAAAAATTATAATCATGCAAAATTGGAAGTCATAACAAGCATCCAAACTTCAATGTAAGCCACAATCTTTCTAAGCCAGAGTCGGCTAGTTCAAGAACAGAGAATGGTGCATCAAAGTGGAACATAATCTAGATTGGTTAGGATGGAAATAGAGTGGTGAAACTACCTTAACTGCTAATTCTCCAATCGCCCAGCAAGCATTGTTTGCCACAGAAATAGTTTCCTTCAGCTTAGGGGTGTTCTGCACAAAGCTCGTCTGCGTAAATAATAAGACTAAGGAAACAATGCTTAGAAATCAGAACATTTATTCCACTTACCAGTTGCTTAGTGGCAACATCAAGAAATTCGGACAAACATGGGTGCAAATGAATAGGACAAACCTAATCAAACACAATAAAGAGTAAAATATTACAAACCACATAAGCCTGCCCAAAAAAAAAAAACATAGGCTTCCAGAGGCACCCACTGGCCCTATGGCCCCTAAAAAGAAAAACCAACCCTCCTGCGCATCTGCACAGATGTCTGCAGTTCATAAATTTCGCTGTAGGAAGTTCAGTGAGGAGGAAGCATAGCCCATAAGGCAACAACAACACTAGAAACAAGGACTACCCGAGCTAATGTAAGAGGCAAGAACACTTTCTTTGTCACTAGGCATAGGAGCAAGTCATACAGTGTTGTATATGAACACTATCGACTTACTCTTGCTAGGTCACCAAGCAGTGCAAAGGCACTTTGTTGGACATCAGGAGCATCATCCTTGCAACATTGAAGAAGCAGGTCCCTCAAACTACTTTGTGAAACCTGTAGAATGATTCATGACAGAAGAATTAATATACAAGCCATACTAATCACTGATAGTCTGTCACAGCCAATTCCCACATAGTTGAGAGCTTTGATGAGCTGAATTTCATAGAGAGCAGTATTAATGTACAATCAATTTCCATTTTCATAACGTGTGTTGCAGCCGATTTCAAAGTATTTGAGACTGAGCTGTAGTGTCGATGTCTGTCAAACAAATCTTATGAAGCATGAGAATTTCCACAGTATATGCAGGAGGGTACAGATCCCTGGCCCACGACACACATGGCTCTGGGTATTCTATGAAGATAAAATTCTATAACACATGGCCAGATGTATTATAATCTAGGCACAATATGTTTGTGTCTTTCCTGACATGATGAGTGAGGATGTGAAAAGCATTGAGAGGAAGCAAAGAGGCACTTTGATGGTTGCCCATATTCACTTTTGGCTGAATTGATTATCCCACTCATCAGATCATAATTCCTTAAGAATCCCTTTGCAGTATGCAACAATATATAAACAACCACCCCCAGAATTTCTGTTATTTTCTTTGTTTTTGGATAAGTAACCACCACCCAGAATTTTTTTGCAACATTAACATTTTCAAGGAGCATCATTGAGCTAAAACTAAAAGCATTTTGCTCAGAGAGAAAGAAAGAATTTGAAAATGGGGAATACCAAACTCTCTATCCCACTACCGAGACCTTCTGTCAGTCCAGAAAGCAAGTCCAAAGAGCACACGATGAATTCTCGATCATACTGAACCCCAGCTGAAACAGGATCAACCTGCAATTGAAATGTCAATGTGTAAATGAAGCTCATAGTATCAGATTCAAATTTCAGGAAAACAAAACGTGTTCATGAACCGATCTAAGGAATGCAACCAGCAAAGCAGAATGCAGAATTTGTAATTGCCGTAAGTGGTGATAAATGGAGCCCATATTTTGTCATGCAAGAGAATAATAATTGTCAGAAGAGCACATGAATGTACCCCAATAAACACAGATTTTTGTTAGATATCTTTCTAGAAATTATGGCACATCCTTGTAGTATATTATTAATGAATTTTTCATTAATTGCACTCGCAACTCAAAGAACACAAACTTGTGCTGAAGACATACAGAGCCCAAACTCGGGAAAAGTAGTCTCTGAACAACAAACATGGATATATTGGAATTTACATAAACCCTAAACATGACTACCAACAGTGACCTCCATACAAAAATTTCAAAATATTCTTCCCTTGTTAATCAATATAAATATTACAACATCAGAAGGATAATTCGAAGATTTAAGTGCAAGTTCCAAAAATATCGAAATAGAGCTTCTCTATAATCTAACCCTAGATAAATTGACCATCACATACAAAAAGGAAAGCAAACAAGAAACCCTTGCATGATGAATTTCCAAGCACAGTAAAACGATACATCATGCTAGATTATAATCTCAACCACTATCATGAAGACCATATTTTCTTGGATAAAAAAAACGACATAACGAATCATGCCCTCTTTGTAATCTCCACTATGCAAAGCCAGTTTCGTCAAATGAAGGACGCTTCTATCTCCCCAATACATGAGCCTTATTCCAACCCAAATTTTCTAACTTTCCACCACTATATGATGTTGAAAGTAAATTACTGCAGGTTGATGCCAAGAATGTGGCATAAATGGGGCGTAAGTAAGAGCGGAACCTAGATAGAACACAGAGTCCCAGCCCTCCAAAACGATTAACAGAATAAAACCATATCAAAGTCCTGATTGTATGAGTTTTTATGATGTCCTTCCAAGGGGAAGTGCATAGTCTCAAAATCCTACCTTTAGATTTTCCATTGCCTCGTAGTCAGGGAAAAGCTTTAGATTAAACAAAAGATCCTGCAAATGTATCTAAAGCCCCTTATTTTGACTTTAAAAAGCATAAATTTGAGGGAGCATCTATCACATATTTGCAAGGTGGTCTAACATATTATTCCACAAACTTGTAAAATTCTTAAACATCTAAGTATGTTACAGTTTAAGGGGTATTGGAAGGGTGGGGTTGAGAGAGGGAGGTGCCAAAAATCTCATAGTACTTGTTTAATGGTTATCTTGGCATCAACATCATAAATGGTATGAAGATGCTAGCCGACTTGGTTGGTAAACTCTTTTGGTGGGGGCTTCAAACCCGACCATTTGAGAACCATATAAGGATCAAGGAAATGATAAAGCAAAAGAGAAAGACCCATCAAAACTTAATTATAAATTTAAAGTATTTATTTGAAATGATTACTTATAAGTTGAATCTGTGGTACTCAAAGAAGTGTGAGATTTATAAATATATCCAGTCGAGTCACTTGAACATGCAGATATTCGGAAAGAATCATTTATTCATTTTATCTACTATTTATATTATGTTATGGCTTGACTGCACCTTGCTTCTAGGCTTATGGAAAAAGGTGAATCCAAGGGCTCTTTACCAATACAATTATACCATTAGGGACACTTCCTTGAACAAAGCCATACTCCCCATCAGCTGATCATGTCCCCTCCCCAACCGTTGTACCTTTGAAGAACATCTAAGCCTAAATGATGAATAATATTGTAAATGCTACCACAGATATATTATAAAAAAAAAAATTTGAATAAAGCAAAACTCCAAACAACCAGAAAGCAATCACGATAATTTATCTATGAAATAAAATTATGAAACTACTGATTCATAAAAAAAAATCAATTTATTGTATTTATAGAAACCTTTGCCAATTGTTGGGACTGGATGATGTTTATGCACCTCTGAAATACAGGCTGAGCAAACTGTGAAAATCCTGGGCCCAATGCCTGAAAGAAATTACAAAACACATTATCCATTCTACCACTGGAACTCCTAGTTATTGTTAACATAGCATAAATTGTAGTTATCATGTCTATATAATAAACCTTTTTTCAACAATCACAGACCCAACTCAATGCAACTTCAACTATGAGTCAATAGGAAAAGGAATTATTGAAGTAGTGTACTTCTCAAACTAAACTAAAAGTTCATGAACCTATTGGTTTTGGCACATTTCAAAGAACTGCATGCACAGGCAGTTATAATTGATTTTTGCAGCTCACTCCACCCTGTTAGTGCCTGCCTACAAGCAGAAATGACAAATTACAGGATATTTTCCATTCTCAACTCAGAACTCATTAAACTGGTGATGCCATGGTATATTGAAATGTATCTAAATTGCCTAAATTGCATCACTGCATAAAGGACACCTTGGAAACAACTATATCTATAAATAATCCATCTACAAATGCCAATTTCCATATAGAGTTCCAATTCAGTATTCTCAGAGCTCACTGCTTCATCAAGGAGAATTATGCAGTTCTATGATGCTGAACACACAAATTCCCTGGGTCATGTCCCTTCTTACCACATACAAGAATTGTACTGATCATTTTGCTACTTGCAAATCCCCAATGAAATCAATTTTTCAAAGTCACTAAATCTCATCTATAGGATACTACCTTCAGGTTTGCTTACTACTATGTGCCTTAGACATGACTGATTTATGCCTTGGATCTACCATTCAAAACACTTATGGTTCAACGTCGATACAGCTACTATAATAATTGGTTTGAAAGCTAAAGTGCCAAAGCTTATACTGTTTATTTCTCCTGATGCACCAGATTACTTCTGAGAGAAAGTAGCCAGTGATTATAGACCAAATCTCTTGAATAAACAAAACATAGCCAAAGAACAAGAGTTACAGATACCTGTGCTATAGATGTAAAGCACTCCAGTAGGGGAAAAAGGTCTTTGTCTGAATTTGGAAGTTGTTGCCACTTTGCTATTAATGGTGGCATCATAACATCAAGATACTTGGGCTGTAAATCGTCATTACAGGGAATCAGGACAGAATACAATAGTCAGATAAAATACAGCATGCAATAAGCCTTTGGTACAACTCCAGACTTATAGACATGACTGGAAAGAAGAGCATATACATACAGGTGACATGTGATTAACACACACATATACCCACGTATATGTATATATACGAAGCTATTGACTTGATAGGCAAGCTTATAATTGCATCCTATGTGACATAACTACAAAAGTATCATGAATAATAGACTCTTACCTGATTTAGTTCCCCTCCAACAGCATCTGCTAGAGTTCCAATAGCATCATATACAATTCGGAGGTTCCGCCTCTGGTAATAATCACACAAGGCAACAAAAATAAAGCAGGATGTAATCTTCAATATTTAAAATATGTCCACATAAGGATGAATTAAGATGACTTCAGTGAATATAAGGAAACCTGATATCTTCCAAAAGTGCAAATTAGGTGTTGCAGAATAACTTCCAAGCGAGGAGCCAACATTTCAGCAGCCTCCTGCAAATAAAATAAATCACCATTAGAATTTAAAAAACAGAAATGCAATCACTAAGCTCCATTGTCAGCAAGAACCTCTTCAATAGTTGCAAAAGCTGAACAAGCAGCCTCTTGCACCCTCTTGTTATTATCCAATATCCTTCTTAGAAGCCCCATCAGAACTTTATCAAATTGCTCGTGGCCTTCTTGATGACCAATGCCCTGGAAAAGGTAACCAAACAAATTATTGAGTTCAGAAATTACTAAGTCAAAGAAGTTTCAAAGTAGTGAGAGCACAGAAATTAAGAACACATTCTAGACCTGCATAGGAACCCGACTACAAACGATGTACTTAAACAAATTTGGAGTGTGTTAGCTGCAATATTTAGTTTTGGCTATGAAAAATGTAGAAAATGTAGAAAACTGCACTATCCTCACTTCAGTTACAAAGTACCATGCTGCAAACTTCAGGAAAACAAATAGGCTTGTAGCTATCATGAGGTTATGATATAAATTTTTAGTTCTGCGTAATTTTGAAAATAACTCACAATTCATGGCACAAATAATCACACCACTTTAGTGTCATTTGTCGCCTATTCTTATATTGCCACTTATTCACCTCAACATCCCTATCTCGACTACAGTAATCTTTTAACATATTTCTTAACAGCCCAAAATTTAGTAATATAAAGCACACTTGGACTTGTAGCATTCTTGTAAAACTTTCCCTTTAACCTGGCAGGTATTTTTCAACGATCACCCCACACTCTAAAAGCATTCTGCTCCCTTATATGAACAAGAGAAGACTAAATGGTGGTAGATTTTATCCAAAAGAGAACTCTTTAATGTTCTTTCCTCTATAGATACATGCATATATAGTATAAAATGCAATATAAGGCAAAAGTATGTCTCTATAAAACTAAGAAAAATGGCAAACACAACTAAGTGCAGGCATATATGGATGTATATGTATCACGCATGTCATAGATATCACCATATGATACTGTTAGGATGCAGTACAACTCAATGATACATATTGATCCATGTGGTTGGAGGATGGTGAGTGGGCTAGTTGTGGAGACCTCTGAGAAGTTATGGTAGGCACTGAGATGGAAGAGGATCAGCAGGAGTGGAAGAAGTGAAAGCTGAGAGAGAGAGAGAGAGTGGCAGTTGAGAACCAGCATTCCAGAGTTCGCTGGAAGAAGTTATTGTTGCATTGCTTGTGGAGATAGAAAACTCCTATTTATAGCAGGGGCAGGCCTCGAAAACCAGCTCACCTAAGTGAACAGAGTCATGTGCCCGAATGATGACAAAAAGATAGGTGGCTCCCCCTTATTGGCCCAAAATTCTAGATTTAGAGGTAGCAGCCATTGCTTGCAGCAGCACCGAATTCTCTGTAGCCATAGTACAATGACGACGATAGTGGTCAAGCATTGAATTCTTTGAGGCTACACAACATGTCCCTGTCGTGGTCTAGAGATATTTTCTGGTGAATATCTCTTTCTCTAATAAAACCAGTCAAGGTGGAAATCCTCGAAGGAGGATGGACGAGTCACCTTAACGAACTCCAAACTCTAGCCGCCATTACCGCCAAGCAACAAATCCCCAGAAGTCCTGCAAGGGGACCCTATGACCGTGGCATCAACCTCAAGGGGGCTGCTTGACCCTACTTCCGAACTAGGTTGTCATGAGAGTTGGGGTTCCTTTATGGTGGTAACTGTAGGACCTCAGACTATGTTTGGTACAAGGGAAAGAATGGAATGGAATGGCCATTCTCACTTTCATTCCCATTCCCTGGTTTGGTACTGCTATTTAAAGTTGAAATGTTTATTACCACATTTTGTTGGAATGACCATTCTCTCTTTCAAGAGTGAGAATGGTCATTCCATTCTCTCATGGAATCAAAACATAAAACAAAACTTGATAACATTTTTGTCATCAAATTTCTTGAAAAAAATAAAAATATCTTTGCTAAATGTTTTTTTCTATTTTTAATAGTTCAAAAAAAATTTTGAAAAAAAAATACTTCTATTTTTTTGTGTTTATTTTTAAAACTAATCTTCCTCCCTTCTCCTCTCTTGTCGCTGCCACCGCTACAACCGCCGCTATCATTACCCACTGTTGCCACCCTCCACCACCTACCGTCGTTGCCATAGGTTTATCAAATGCCTAATAATATTTAATAAATTATATTTAATATGTCTACTATTTCATATATAGTATGATATCGAATTCTCAAATTATATACTAAAATTTCATTTCATTCTAGTATTATTAATTTTTCTTACTAAACATTCAATTCCCACTAAACAAACAAACAAGGAAATGGGAATGGCCATTCCATTCTCATTCTTATTCTCATTCCATTCCATTTCATTCCCTTGTACAAAACATAGTCTTAGAGTTGAGGGACTAAAGGTGTAAGAGAGTAACACTCAAGTGGACGATCCCTCCGTCAAGCTTGGGGTACCGAGCATGTGAACACGAGCTGAAGGGATAACACGCTCGAGCGAAGGTTCCTTTGGCCAAGCAAGGGAGGTGCTTCAAGAGCGCCCAGAAGAGCAAGCAAGGAAGTCTGTTGATGTCCCTTAGTGCTCGAGCTTGCAGTTAAAGCATCGGGTGCAGTAACCTCGGCTAAAAAGCTCGACACAAGAGGCGACCATGTTGAGGAAATCCATTGGCCCACGTGTCACCTCACAAGGCTACCACATGGGACGAAGCCATGGTAATGATGTGGCAACAACCTAGCATGTCACATAGGCAAGGTTGATACATGTACCCATAATCTACATGAAAATGTAACACGACATGCATCATAAAATATTTGATAACTACGCTTCTAATGCATTCCTCAGGTTACACAAACCCTGGAGAACTTTAATTGAGATACTTAGCACTAACAATCAATTAACAAGCATAAATATCCAAACAAAAAGACAAGGAAGTAATCCAACAAAGGTAGTAAGCACAGTTTGCTCCATGTAGATATGTGGGTTAGGCACGCCATATCATCCCCACATGTCAAAACGGGTTAGGCTAACGCACACGATGCCCTAGTCTTAAAACTCAATTAAAGGCAAACTCTGGGCCCTTTCAAGTGGGAGCCCTTATGACCCCCTTCCTTGGCTTAGCCAAGGGACACTTTGTCTCACCATTGGGCATTCTCCTATCAAGCAATATTTCCACTCCTTAGGTCCGCAATAGAACCCAAGGACTCACACCCTCAGGGTGTCACACAGTTATGGCATCTCCATGCAGCCGTGACCCCACGTTGGACCATAAGGGATGTGTTTTAAAAGCTAGGCTTAGTGGGTTTGTCATTGTCAAGGGGCTAGTCCCTCCTTCAGAGGGACCAACCTCTAGACCCATCTTACGAGAGAGAGATCTCCAATTCTATTAAGATACATTGAGACAAAGACATTACAAAGAAGAAGACAAAAGGAATTTAATGCAAGTCAACTCTATGTCACTGAGCCGAATCCCCACTACCTTTGCAGGATCTTGGCTACAACAGCTGCCTTGACTTAGACGGCGAGCCGCCAAACCCCTCATGGGTCTGCTCTTCCTCCTATGCCCCATCACCTAAATAAAGGAAGTCACCCTTGATTGAAGACATCATACAACAAGTTGTCCAACAAACTCATTGGTTCACTACTCTTTCTTTTTGACTGCCTTTAATTCTCTCCCTACTATTCTCTAACTGGTTCCGCAATCACTAAGTGATTGTCATACTTTCCAAATGGTACACATTCACACCATGATCCATAGTCACCCAGACTCCATTTGCAAACTGACTTCTGCCACATGCTTAACATGGTTCAATCATCCACTAAATGTAATAAACATGTCAAAGAAACTTAATTTTGGTTGTCAACAAAAGGGGAAATCAGAGACTTGGAGCCTAGAACCAAGGATCAAATTTTCGTTTCAAGGGGTCGTTTCAGTCGGCTCAAAAACGGAAACATTTTGGAAACGTTTCGGAAATATGATAAAATTTTGGGAAGATAAGGAAACATAACTTAAAGTCCATTAATTTGTAACTTTAATGCTAATACATCAATAATAGAA
Organism: Euryodendron excelsum; assembly: GCA_033060915.1. NCBI lineage: Eukaryota > Viridiplantae > Streptophyta > Magnoliopsida > Ericales > Pentaphylacaceae > Euryodendron > Euryodendron excelsum. The sequence continues at coordinate 56,228,542 of CM065379.1, read as the reverse complement.
CATATTTGAGGGGTATATATTCATTTAAACTAGATAAATTGCAATAAATTGAAATATAATTCCATCCAAAATCACATTACCTTTTTTCCTGTAGGCTGTGAAGTTATAGAATACTCTATAATACAAAATAAGCACTTCACAGTATTTATACTTATATTATTAATATTATACTTGTAACCATTATTATTGTCTAATATGGTATTAATATAACAAATTATTATACAAGTCCCAGACTAGCTAGCCCAAACATTATAATCTGAATATAATGCTTTATATTTAACACTGTAATATAAATATAATAATTGATGTTCAATTTTTTTTAGGGAGTGGCATATTATAATTACTAAGATGCAATAAAAAAATATAAAATAAAAATGTTAATGTTTTTTAAAAAATTAAACAATTTAACAAAGATAATATTTAACGTATGTGACATTTCGTTGGATATATAATGCTTTAATGTAACTATTATATATTTATTTTAATATAGGTTTTATTAATCAAAATTAGAACCAAAAAAGAAAATGATAGTCTACTAGGCTGCCTAACGAGAGTCTCCAAATTCCAAAGTTCGACTAACGATCAAGAGAGAAAGAGAGAGAGAGAGAGAGAGAGAGAGATAGGCGCACAACTGCGATGGAGGAGATCTGGTTCAAGCGAACAGAAAAATCGAACACGATGAGGGAGAAGACTTGGTACCTGGCCTAGATCTGAAGTCGACGATGATCTATGCACCCTCCGATTGAATCAATTTCTAGCCATTGACATCTGAAAGCCCTCTCTTGCCCAGGTTCTTCTCTCTGTCTCAATCATATCACTTTCTCTCTCTCTCTTTTCTCTCTCTTTCCCCCATTTTTCCTTACTGTAGTCTCAGAGTTGATGGAAAACATGTCGATGCAATCTCGGAATTTCGATCAAAACCATGTTTTTTTGCTTGAAACACACCGAAACTGAGTCGTTTCCTTCAAAACCCTAGAATTTCGGAATTCCTTCATTGTTTCACTTCGGTTTCCAGCGAAACCAAAATGTTTCGGCTGTTTCGTAGGAAACGAAATGAAATTTTGATCCGTGCCTAGAACTTGGCTAACGAATGGTTAAATCACAAAAGATATGATCTAGACAAAAATACATTAATGGATTTTATAGGTTTAGGTGTTCAATTATAGATAATGGAAAGGGTTAAATTAGAACTTACACCATCCATCGATCTTCACCCCTCCCAATTTTTGTTTCTATCTTAACTAAAAAATACATCCTTCTGTTACCCCTCTCAATTTTTGTTTTTATCTTAACTAAAAAATACATCCTTCTGTCATGTTTCATTCCCACTTGACCTAAAATCACTTGATTGTAGAAGATCACCACCCACCCCCCCCCCCCCCCCCCCCAAAAAAAAAAAAAAAAAAAAAAAAAAAATAAAACTTAGTTTTGACATACTCCCATTTCATCAATTAAAACAATGTTACTAGAAAACATTGACCAAGAGACCATTTACACTCCATATGCACACCCTAGTTACGTCAATGTATCTTGACAACTGCATTATGTCTCTATCAACGCTCAGAAAACAATAAAAAAGACAGTCTTTCTTCTTTTCTCCAAGTCTTTGACTCTATCCACTGATATGAAATATAGCTCCCCTGTCAGCATCTTTGGCTTAAGTCAGAAACTGATATTGGACACTCTTGAACCCCACCTCAGTCTATGATCACTTCTGCTCCCTTTAAGTGTCACAGTAAGGATAATGAGTTTTAGACACAATAGAAGGTTTCTAATAGTGCATCTGCTCTTATAAGTACTTTGTTATCCGCACAAGACATAAATAGCAGAAATGCATCAAAAAGAATTAAAATACACTTAGGAAATATAATGTACTCATACCTGAATGATGAACTTGCTGAAACGAGAAAGTGTCCAACATGAGATACTTCGTATCAAAGGAAACTCATCATCTAAAAGTGGGATAAGAAATGCAACAATCTGCATATGATTTGGAGATATTCATTAGAATGTGATATGAATGACACTAACAGAGTACATCGGGGTATACAACAGAATATATGCAATAATACATCACGCGAAACCCAGCCAGCTTCTTAAGCAAAGGGAACCTTTTCTTTGCAACTAACATTTCAGCTACAATATATCAATGCAACTAAGAAGCACCAAACAAGTAAATATACAAACAAAGGCAAGATACAAGCTCCAAGAATTGCAGCAAAATAAGATATACGAGTCACTGAAAGCAAAAGATATACGCATTGTATTTGCATCCAATTGTTTAACGCATGGATTGCCACCTCCAAAACTAAATGAATCAGCATCTACCTACAAGATTAAGATTACCTCCGATAAATGGGGATAAAGACCATTGATACAACCCTCTGCTATGGCCCCAAGAGCTAAAACTGTGGCTTCCCTTTCTTTCCAGGCTGCATCACCAGTAGTGGATAACTTAGCCTGCAGGGGCTCAAAAATTAAAACTTGTCAACCACAAGTTCGTAGCTTCCAGAGAAATCAACACTGAATCACATTCACATCTGTTCAATTTTAAGTCAGTACACATGCCTGCCCAACAAAATAATGAAGTGATTGCCCAACGAAGTTAAATTTGTAGGACTTTTGATTATCTTTTTCCTAAATTCACAAAATTTCACTCTTTTGATTGTCGATGTATATCTTAATTTATATTTACAAATTAAATTCAAGATCGTTTACTACAAAACACCTTCAACTTGCTGAGCACAACTCAACTCAACAAACACCTTATCATTCTTTTTTCCCTACTTATTAATTCTGAAGAACTTGTATCTATCACACATGTAACAATAACACATGTAGAATATTATCATACAACCTGCATCTCGATACTAACCAGACGCAGCACTTGCTTTAACTTTCATTCGTATTATTGAAAATGGACTGAAGGAACAGTTTTTCAAACTAAATTTGAAGAAGTAACAAAAAATAATCCCCGAAATCATGCAATACTAAACATGTTGCCTCCACAACCTAAGAAAAGTTTCCAGCAAATTCAAATAGTTTGCAGTTTTCACATTATGAAACCACATAGTTTTCACATCAGTTAACAAGGACAAGCATTGCTTGCCATTCATGTAGTGGTGAGGACAAGAAAACAAAACTGGGACATGATGGCTCTAGAAATCACAACCAGGGCTTGAGTGGAGAGAGAAAGAAACAACAGTGGGGACCGAGCAAATTGAACATTCATGTTTAATTACAAAATTGATAGATTACCTGAACTGTAGGCATCAATGTTGGTAAAATCTCATCTCCAAACACATTTGAGAGGATATCTAGAGCAGCTGCGCTGCACTTCCTTAAATTCCAAATATTAACTATGTCATCATCCTGTAATTACAAGATCTCACATTATTTAGGCAAATAAATTTTATCCAATGACTTCATTATTTACCCAACAGTGTTAGAAGAAAAGCAATCAGAGTCGTGTTTGTTGGTTCAAAAAGATTGTTCAAACAATTTTAATGATCAACCCTGAGAAAAGATAATGTGGTTGAAAGCATACATCATCTTCTGCATTCTCAGATCCATGTAAACGTGATGAATGAAACCGGGGCTTTAGATCCTGTTAGAGAAAGGTTTAACGAAATTAATTTTTTAATGAGAATAGACTCCGCAGGATATTTTGAGATAATTAGTGAAGAACATCCAGAAAATCAACAATGAAAACTGTACCTGATCTCGATCTGGCAAAGACCCATCCTCCTGTAATTATATACTGGTATCAGTTAAAGAATGAATTCAAGTGCCACCTCTCAGAACGACTTGAAAATGCAAGATATCTCAGAAAACCTAACCTCCGCATCAACAAATGATTCATCATCATCAGCATAAACCATGTTCGACAACAAAACCTATAAATTTGAGGCAGACATGTGAATAACATTGAACATTGTTCTCAGTTAAAGCATGATTAGCAATACAAAAAAAGAATGACAGTTCGAACTATACCGGAATTAGACGAGGCAAGAATTCTCTCAGGTTCTCAGGTGGTAACTGAGCTTCACAATATGCTGACCTGCGAATCATAATGAATATTAGAAAGACAGCATGAATAAGTCAAAAACATCCTAGCTCAAAAACATTGATTTATAAGTAAATTAATACTGGGCAATGTAAGTCAAGGTATCTAATATTTTTCACAAGGATCAACAACATCCTCACTTAAGTGGTCACGTGTTCAGCACAATTCTACTGAAGTCTGCAGAACAGCTCTTAGATTTGGGGTCAAAACACCATATAGCACCTAAGATATGTACTTCATTTTAATTCTATGAGGCTTAAAAGTTATAAATTATCCTCCATAATGTGAAGTCCTAACCCTAATTCCAGAAGTCTTTGACAATGTACTGAAAAAGCAGATGCTGCTAACCATATTTCCTACTCCTTCTCTTGTTTATTATATTTTTGTCCTTATCTTGGTAAAAGCCCATCTCCATTATTTCTTCCTTCTACCACCATCGTACCACATAGGTGGCTTGCATTGGAGATAACTAGCCTGGTTATAAACATCCGCTGCACACCTTTCGTCCTCAAAAGTTTAAAAGTCAACACCAGCTGCCTAGTTCATGACGTACCTCCTACTTCTCTACTTTGGGTAGAAACAGGATTAAAGTCCCAGTCACAGTGTGGAGGGGTCAACAGATGGGAGAAGAGCTACCCATTTTGTTTAGCCCACGCCATTGGACCTGATAAAAAATAAAAAGGTTGAGACTTGAGAGAGGCCTGGAAGGCGACTTCAAGCCTCCCTCTTATTCATTTTCATTCCAAGCCTTATTGCTCTTATTTAATTGTTTTGTTGTTCTAGCTTTAGCAGCCCATATTCCACACTCGTTTTGCCCTCCATATTTCAAAAACTTCCTTAGAAATTTTAAATTTTCCTGATTAAGGGTGTTATTTTCATTTAAGAGCAGGATGTTAGCAATTTCAAGTTTCAATAACTTGTTGCTATCTAATATTTTCAGCTTAACTCCCTTGCCTATTTACACTAATGTAAAAGCACTGTACATGGAAGACTTCTTCCAAGTCAAGGAGTTAAGAGCTCAATCTCACCTGCATAAGGGAAGTGGGCTAGTTGAGTATGGGCTCATAATAGGGAATTCACATTTTGTAAGAAAAAGTACATAAATGTACAGTGATATCTTTACAATTGTCGAGTCATCATATCATTTGAGATTTAAAGACTAGCAGGCAGCAGCTCCTATCAGTTTACAAGACGAATGCTATTTGCACTCGCGGCTGCCCAACACAGCCAATGGGCAGCCGCGAGTGCAAATAGCACTCCTTCAGTTTACAAAGCAATTACGATAAGCAAAACAGCTGCAGCACACTGCCACAGAAAAATTAATCTTTTCATTATTTCCTCAGAACAAACTATATATGTCCTTAGTTTGTCAAAAAGTAATCCTCAGTGCAAATACTTCGCAACTGGTATTAAAATGAGATCACCATTAGCTTTATAAACAATTCATATTACATACTGGAATAGAAACTCAATCATGTAACATGCAGGATGAACTGCATATCAAAGTAACTATCAGACCTCTCCACAATCTCACTTTAAACAAAGTCCGAAAAACCAATACTGACTTTGTAATTGACCATTTGAGGGGACCAAATGACTGATATAAATTGAGCATGAGCCAGCTAGCTACCAATAGCCTCACTACTTAAAAAGAAACACAGAGCACCTAAATGTGTTCCACCATTCTTACATACACAGAATCATAATGACAGCTATGCATTTCCCAAATCACTTAGAAATAGAGTTCACAAATGGGAAGAGTACCAAAATTCACAGGCTTCAAGGGCAACTTCATCTTCAGGGTCCTTGTTGACTTGCAACATATATTCAATTACATTCCTCAGATGTGGCTGCAAAAAACATAAATATCACATGAGGAACAGCAAACAAAGAAATGAGGAAGAGGAAGGAGTAAATAGTGCAATTTTTTTTTTCTTTGACAAGTAACAACATGACAAATGCCCACCTCCAAGAAAGTTGGACGAACTTCAATTAATTGAACGAATGCCGCGCAGACCTATTTAACATACAAGGAAACAACAAATAGACGAAATCTCAACAAAACCAAACATAAAACAAAACAGATTTCAAAAACCATTCCAAATTGCAGAACAACTAAGAAGCTCAAAGGTTGCAATTCTTAACCACAAGGCAACATTTGAAGCCGGCAGAAGCAGTAAACAAGCCAATTCAATTTTTTTTTACAAAAAGAAAATAAAAACAGCCTGAATGTCTAGATATTTGTTGTACTTCAATACCAAATACGAATGCATAGCCCCCACCCATCTCCTTCTCCACCCCAAAACATAAATGAAAAAAGAAAAGACAAAATTTCAATGGCCTCCAACGACTCCGATCATAATATACTTTACATACATATTTGGACTCGTGTGACTAGTGGTCGGATTCATCTAATTCTCATGTTAGGGACATTTGACTCGGACACAGCTAGATTTCATATTTCTAAAATACTTCTTTTGCCTTTTTAAGTTGAAATGGTATTTACAAAGTAAAATATAACATTTCATACAACAAATGGAAGTCCTATGCTTAGTTCTATAGTTTAAACTCAATTATTTATAACTTGTTAGATGCATATCCAATTAGTCATATCGGACACATCCCATACCCTTATTCGATTGTCAAGTGTCCAACATTGGTATTTCATTAATTGTTCATCACATAATGCATGTCATTCTCAACTAATTTTATTGCTGGCAAGCATCATACAAGTAGGCAGGCAAACAATAACAAGTGACCATCACACCTACCTGGACAAATGGATTTGTTGCACAAGATACCAAGATATAATTGCAAAATAGTTTGGTATAGGCCATAAAAAGGAAGGGTTTTAATAATTATCACAACAGTAACTTCAACTATAGTTGATGCCATTCCATAAACAACTCACCAATCTCCGCACCTCCACAGCAGGGTCATGAGCAAGAATAAACAAACCTTGCAGATATTTATCCATGGACAAATACAAAACCTGCAAGCAGATAAAACATTAATAAGTATCAATCCCTCCAGCAACACTTTGGTTAGGTCCCGTGGGAAGATAGATTTAAAAAAGTAGAAAATCAGTGCATAAATAAACAAAAGTTGTACTCACTTGGGGCATCAACATAATGTATTGATTTACACAACCCAAGGAGAGCTTTCTAATTGAGGCATGCGCTGACTGGAAAAACTGCTTGGAGAACAACCATGTCAAAATACAAAGCCAAAAGAGGAGTTCAAGTCCTATAGCAAACTTTGAAATTATAACCATGCAACTCTGACAGAGAAAATAATCTGGTCACCTGCAATAATCTAGGAAGGAATACATTGATGGGCCGCTCAGTTAATCCAGGCATATCCGAATCAAGCACTTGAGGGATATCCTCACAAATCTGTGTTACACCATATCGTCCATGTGTCAAAGAGAAACATTTATAAAAGAAGAAGAAGAAGAAGAAGCTAATATTGTCAGTAAAAGGATGCAGATTCTGTTCAAAAGCAATTCAAATCATTACTATCACTGTCGCCAACTAGTGTATCCACAAATTAAGAACATAAGACAGTAGTTATGCAAACTACACAAAATTCTCTCTCTCTCTCTCTCTCTCTCTCTCTCTCTCTCTCTCCAATTTCACCCTACAATTAGATCCGAACTCCTAGTGGAAAAGCAACATAGAGGTAGTCAGCAAAGAGCAAGACTAAGAAGAAGAAGAATATAATTGAAGGATTCTTCTATATGAAGGCATGAGTTGATTAGTTTTTTCCAATTATTTTGTATTACATGTAATGTACATATATATATAGCACACAAATACATATATAAAGCACACTACATCTAATCTAAGAAGCATGAAAACTTCTAAGAAGATGCCATGTTCGTGTTGGACCTATGTTGGACACTGACACTCGTTGGACACACCCTGACACACAGCAAACACACATCCAAGAACAATAACAAGGCTGCTTTGGTCATTCTTTTAGCCTTGGTTGTTAGGGTAAAGGAAGAATTGTATAGCCTCATAAACTAAGGTATAAAGGAATCAAACAAAGGCTGGGCAGGTCTGTCAGAGGCTTTAAAGGGCTTAAAATTGTAAGAGAAAAAGAAAAGGAAGAAGAAACTCCAGGCATCATACCTAGTGTCAAAATTCAAACTACTCACAATAGAGCCTTAAAAGCTTCATAATTCTGTAAAACATATTCTCCACCGAATTAGATGCACCAAATGGCTTTATATAGACTTTACAAACTATTAACCCAACTAGAACATGGATTCCTAAATAGGAAAATAGAGTTTTATAAGCATAACTTCTAAACCCAAATAAGACCCATAATTAAAAACCAATTACATAACTTGACCCACATCATGATCGTGGGCAACTTACGACCCATGTCTAGAAAATTTTGAAATTACCAAAACACCTTTAGATTGTAAAGAAATATAAGAAAACGATTAGATCAATACTTAGCATAAAATAATTGTTAATTGAGACTCTACCAAAGCTAAAAACTATACAAGGCATAGCCGCATAGTTCCAATATACCCGGCCATGAAATCATACCAATTTCCAAAATATGTCTTCTCTTTTATTTTGCTTTTCCTTGAGTCCAGCATGGACTCCATCACAAGATATGCACCCATATCCAACATGCACAACCAATCTAAAAACCAATTCTCCATCTGAGCATGACATTCTTAGTAACTCTATGCATGACATTCTTAGAAACTCTACACAATCACCTTGGAGGTTTTATTAGAATATAAATCCCAGAAAATGATAAACAGATGTATATAGAAATTTTTTCCCAATTAAAAAGAAATATATTGGCATCACAAATGCTAAAAGATTTTAATTAGCCAATTTATGATCATGTACCACCAATAGAATATTTAAGGATGGAGGTTCTTATTGACGTTTCTATAAGAATAGCCAGAAGCAAGAAAGGATATTTGGAACTAGAATGAAAAGAAATGACAGATGACCACTGCTGGATCGGTTGGTGAGTCACCCAAAAAAAAGTATCTAGAAAGGTCAAGCATTTTTGTTTTAACAAAGTAACAGATGGCATTGCAATCAAAAGATTAAACAGAACCTCTGTAGTCAACCCCTCAACCTTCGAGTAAGCTTAAGACAGCAACAGCAACAGCAAGATGTTGTGTGATGTAATCAATTGGACATAGTCTTGTACTACATATGCTAACAAAAAGGAGGTTAAATGTCATGCTTTCACCTTTTTAGCTATGTTGACGAGACTTAGAATTTAGTCCTTGATCACTTTAAAGTGGTTTGATCCTCCTTTATCATAGGCAAATGTCATATAAGGATGCAGAAACCAAGGCTACCAAACCCAATATAGTGTCATTTTGGAACTTCCTATGCCCATATAACAGGGGGTTGATTTAGAATGAGAAGGATTGAATTTCTTACAAGGGAAAGCAACTCTAGCATATTAGTAGACATGATTAATTTTTTTTTTTTTGAGCACTATACTAGTTGGAAGGATGATAAAAGGGTTTTCTTTCTTTTCCTTTTTCCAGTTCTTGCAAATTCTTTATGTTCCACAACACATGGTGATTGGAAATCAAAGTTCCACCAATGCTGATAATAGTAAGTCCTGTCACTTAACCCTTAGTGAGATTCTATGCTTTTCGAAGCAACAATTACATGGCTATTATCTCCTGCCGCAATACTCAACCTATAAAACTACCAACTGAGATAGGTACAATCAGGATAACACAAACAAAAGATCTTAGTAGAAGACAACAGACATTATTATAGCAGCAATGATTGATCGCACTAATTGAACACTATAGTTAAAAAGTAAGAAAAAAGAAAAACTGAGAAGAAAATCCAACTATTATTTGCAGGCGGGACATACCTTGGACAAAGCATCCATAGCACCTTCCATGTGATTTAAGTCATTACTATCCAAGCACTTGATAAGGGTAAATAGCAGTTCAGGCCATTCAAAAACTCCCCCTATTTGAACAAGTACAGTTAAAATGGTCCCAGCTGTAGACCTTATATGCCTATTAGCTGCTCCCAGACAAGGCAACAACTCCGATCTTATATACTGCTGGTATGGAGGAGCCATTGACTTAAAGGCAGTTCTGAGATTATTCTTCAGAAGCAATCCAGCAGCCTGCCGAACCTCCATTGGTTTACCCTGTTTAAAAGTTTCAATAGTTTAGTTTACAAGAAGAAGAAAAATAACTTATTCCTCGTATAAACACAAGAAGACCTATAAAAATATTTCCCAAAATACCTAACCACTCTTGTAATTGACAAGCATTACAAACATAGTCATTTTGCTTTGGAACTAAAATGGGCAATCAAATAAGGAGGGGGAGGGCAGAAAGAACGAGAAAAAATCTTTGAAAAAATATTTTCAAATGCGTTCCACAACCAATAAAAAAACGTGTTTTTTCTTTCTTAAACAAAGAGCAAGAAAATATTTTCACTTTTTTTTCTTTTTTACTAACAAGAGGTTAGGGCCTCTTAGAACACCCATTCACCCATGGCAAGCTCAACGTACTGAGATAAATGCTTTTCAATCAATGGAAAATGTTGTTGCTTTTTGAAGCATTATTGTGTGATTCTTCCACACATCAGTGATTCAGTGGCATAATGATATCCACATCATAACCATTATCGACACCATAATCCACTGTCAATGACAATGCACTGCCACAATAATACAACTCCTTTTAAGTTTTCAATAATTAATGTTTCACATTTCTATCAAAACAAATTTACCAAACACACTATTAGTTTTGCTTTGAAAATAGGCCCAAACAAAAGGCACGAAAGCAAGTAGATTACTCATTTCTTCTTCTTTTTTTTTTTTTTTCCAAAGACAAAAAACAACAACTTAACTCATTCCAAATGGAGCAAACTACTGACAGGACCACATAATTCTACTAATGAACCAGCACTAACCGGGAGAATATAAAACTATAAGCCTGCCAAAGCAGTTTTACAGGCATGTGATCAAACCTAGCACAAATGTAAACCACCGCATACACTCATGATGTTTCAAACTGAAAATGTAATCGTCTGACAGCTGACAAACCATTATATACACAATACAGAGATAAAGAGAGGGAATTAACTGCATAAAAATGCTCACAACTATCAAACATGATTCACAACAGTTATGATACTACATAAGTCAGATATCGTCCATCCATACATAAAGACGTTTAACAGCATAACAATGTTCACTACCTACCAAAAAAATAAACAAAATACAACATAAAAAAAAAAAAAAAAAAAAGATGAGCAAAGCATTCACAGTTGAAAGAATCCAATTCAACAATCAATTACATCAGCATTACTCAGATATTAATCATTGCTTGATTAAAGAACAAAGGACAGCAGCCCAGATAACCATAAACTACAAAATACTACGACACCATAAAAAGAAAAAACAAAAACAAAACCGAATATAATTTTGTAAGTATGAAATGAGTATGAAGAAAAATGGGACAAGGCACAGCCAATTCAAGAATCCAATCAAGTAACCAACTCTATCAACACTATCTACATTTTACTCATTGTTTTATCAAACAGAAGGTCAGATGCATAAGCTCTACCCTAACCACTTGAAACAAGAAAGACCAACAGTTCACCGATAAGACACCATCCGCAACCAATCAAAACCAATGCAACCAGAGCCTAAAATCCACCCAATAAAGAATCACGCCAATTATATCAAGAAACAAACATCGGGCGCGGTACCTCCGCACGGGCAAGGATAAAAGCAAGATAGTTATTGAAATCCGGGTACTGAGAGTAGTGCTGAAGTTGCTGCCAAATCTGAGACTTATCGGAAGTCGGTGATATCTGTTGTTCGAGGACGCCGCAGATCTCTTGCAACCCTTCCTCCTGGGGCTGCCACGAAGATGTTGCCGCCATACTTGGATTTACTGGAACGTTTCGAGAGAGAATGGAGAGAACACGGATCGAATTTTTTGGTGGGGTTGAGAATTCGGACGAAGTAGAGAAAGAAGCAGAAAAGACGACGACGATGAGAACTGTTTTGAAGACTGCTCAAAAAGGAGGGTGACCGAGAGAGAGAGAGAGAGAGAGAGAGATTTGGATTTTTTCCTTAGTTGGGTTTGGATGAAGTAGACTGTGTTTTACAACGGTACAATTATTGGTCGCCCCGATACGCGGGGAGGCTACTTGGTACTCAAGTTTTGGCTTCTCTCCATTTATTGGAACTGTAAATGGCCTTTTATCGCCAGGGGCATGTACTCTGTGTCTGACAAAGCAACCTCATGCTGCTGAGCTCTAATTTGCTCCTCTGAACCTAGTTGTCAAAATGAAAAGCATTTCGGAATCGTTTTTCCAAAATAGAAAGCGTTTCGAAAATATTTTTGCTTGAAGCAAGAGTGCATTTGTTGTGATTTCCTCCCCATTTGTTGTGGCTTCAGACTTGTTTGCTTAACATTTCTCATCTCCCAACCCCTATAAGACTAGGCTAACTTTCTAATAAGTGACCCAAACAAAAAATTAAGGAACTTGTTATGCAAATTGAATCTATGGGTCCATAGCATTGGTAATTAATCATTGGCAAAGGAGCATAAAAAATATTAAAAAACCCCACAAAAATGAAATTTATATATAAGAATTTTACTAACAACAATTGGTAGGCCAGAACTAAGGTGGCATGCATTAGGCGGCGCCTAATGGTTAGGCACCGCCTCTTATTGAGAAGTGATATCAAATGGTCTACTTCCTCTTGAATACTACTTAAAATATCAAATAAGCATGAATTCTTCATTTTTCCACATTTAGGGGTTCTTTTCTTTCACTTTGGTTCTTGTTGTTTGGTTGGGACTCAAGAGCAACATTTCCTCTTTCCTAACTAAAAAACTAGCTAGTTCATGTGCCCAGAGTACGCAAAGCGGAAAACAAAATCCTGCACTGATAGCGAACTGACTCAATACTTGCATTCTCATAAAATATTATCTCTTTGCCATTTCTCATGTACAAATCTAACTATTTTTTGCGATTCGTGGCTTTTCAAGAGCTCAACTTTTCAGATGAGCAAAATTATGTAGTTCATTACATATCATTTCAGATATTGAACATCACCTGCTACCAAAATGTCCTTTAAAAATGGAACCATTTGACGCTAAAAGCAAACTAATAAATCCAACAGGACAACGTCTCATTAACCACAAAGACATAATACAACAGGTGACCCATAGAGAAACAAAGACAACTCCATGTAAAATATACGCCAGATTTTCCAAAGAAAAATACAGCCCCCACATTCTCAATAATTATTGAAAGTTACTTCAGAACAACTGCCGCATTTCTAAGAGCCAGATATCTCTGAACATACTCATTAGGAAGTGATCTTATGAGCTTAAAAACGTCAGTATTTGCATAGCGGAGGTTGGTCCTTGGATCATAGTAAGGTGCCTGCAAGTGAAATATACAATTTTTTCCATTCATTTAGAAACATCGGTGGATAAACAATTAGTACTATCAGTAATAAAAGTTAGGAGAATGAGATAGCGAGGCTTCAAACCAATGGATAATATATTACACCTTTCTGTTTAATAGAAAATATAACATTCCATTTGTTTCCCTTAGCATAAACTAGCTATTTTTTTTATTACACAACATGAAAATAACATAAAGTAGGCTTATAAAAATGAACAGCTTATGCTCAATTGTCACTCATTTTTAGTTCATTTGCCACCTAAACTAGCAAAGCTCACACTGAGGCACCAAAGTTGGCTTAAAACCATGAGGCAACATGGTTAGGTTCAAGTGATAAATTGGCCTATAGGTGCTCTCAGTTATATGATACTCAATGGCATCTTTTCTTAATTACTTTTTTTTCCCAGAGGAAGGGGCATTTCTTTTTTTTGGTAAGTCACGATAAATGTAGCACCCCAAAAATATTTTCACCATACATCATTAATAACATATACCCTATAATGCTGATGAAAATTTAAAGAAAAAAAATGAAGTTAAAAATAAGGTTGAATGGTGTAGAGTTATAGTCCTCAATTTCTCATTCTTCTGCCTTATGTGATATTATTATTTTAAATCTTAAATGAGCAATGATATGAACGATTGAGTTCCTCATATGGATTGACATAGCCATCACACTTCCTAAACTTCAAGTCAACAATAAAATCATTCTATCATCGATTACATAATGCCATTTCCATATCAACAAAAATGGATAATTGGCAAGCTGTTTTTATCATCTTCATTTTACCTTTGCATGTTCAGGCAATTTTAGTTTTAATTGAAGATCTTTTCAGTTCAGTTCAGCAAAAGCTAATGAATTGGCTAGGGTAGGCGCATGAACAAGCACGAGTGCAGCCAAATATAAAAATTAAAAATTAAAAAAAATAAAAGCAAGCTTCAACAGTATGCTGAGCACAATTCGAGTTGCATCAAACAACCAACTTTAGCATGAACAGTCAAATACTCAGATAAACTTATTTATACTTACTTTGAAAAGCAGAACAAAAAACATGCAGGAATAATGGGGACCATGATAACTATTTGGGCTCTATAGAACCATCATTGTTGAACATCCAGACCTTAACAGGGAAATCATACAACCCACAAAGTGGAATGAAACAAACATAGCCACATCTTTTCAACAGAGATATTTACCTCAAATCCTGTTATATCACAAATTCTTTTGCATGGATGCATAGAGGGTGGTGATTCTATGTTAACATCTGCAAACAAAATGAACAGAAGGGGTAAAAATTTTATCAGGTAGAGCTTGACGTGAAATGTCAGTCGAGGCTTTTAGAAGGGACCATCTAGAAACACAATATAACAATGATGAACTGCTACAAACACAATGCTTCATTCGGACACCTATGAAAGATCTTTATTTTTTTGGATATCTACAAAATATCATATTATTGCTCTTACACTGGACATATTGGACTTACAATAGACCTATTGAACCACAAAACAAATAGTGATCCCCATTTTCACAAATAAAATAAAATAAAATAAATGTAATGACAATAGATAATAATGCACAATTCACATGGAACTTCGACTGAGAAATCAGAAGGGAGAGAAAAAAAAATCAATAATAATTCAAAAGGGTGAGAAAAGACAATCAATACTAATAAGAAGTCATGGCCTTTGCTCTCTAGTTTATGATAGTATCCATGTAGATTAAGTTAAAATCAACTTATGCTTTCTCCTATACCCGTAGGAAATAATCCAAAGCTTGATTAGTTATCATTCTTATCACATATTCTTAAAATCTTGATAAACTAGGAGGAAAAAATCTAAAGTATGATTCCTTAACAATAACATTTATAATTATCAATAGGGAAAAGCTAACAAAGAAGACGATCCCAGGCTGATTTTATCAAATGTTGGCAAATAAATATGCCGATTGTTTTTTCCATATATGATAAGATTTAAATGCAGAAGAAAGAAGGTGTGAAAGGAATTGTCAGTGTCTTCAACCCTCACATTTTAGAAGCACGGACACTTCTAAGAAAATACCGTATCCGTGTGAGTGACACTGACACTCGTCGGGCACTTGCTGACATTTATCAGACGAGCTGCCAAATGTGTTCTTATTTTATTTCTAAAACCAAAAACGCATTGGACACTTGGGGGACATACGTGTCCATCACTTAAACAAGCAAGACACACATTGCAAACTCGAAGAAAACAAGTTAAGATCCAATGATAAAACAAAAATAATGTGAATTTTCACTTATTAAATTGCTGTGATTTAAATTGTAAACTTGTTTTCAACTTATTTTCTATTAAATTATGCTTACATTGTAGATTGAATGGTGTTTTTCATGTTGAATAAGTGTTATATTTTTTAATATCTTAGTGATTTGTGGATGTTACATTCATATTCGTAGTAAATAAGGATGTATAAAAAAATATATTTTAGCGTATTCCCATTGTATCCATATCCTCATTTTTTAAAAATTTCCGTGTCTGTAACCATGTCAGTGTCCATACTGTTGCCACTTGTTGTAATAGACATGAAGGAGAGAGACAAAGAAAGAGAGAACTAATAAACTCAACTCAACAAGCCTTTGTCCCAATTAATTGGGGTGCTTCATGGACACCCTATAGTTATGGAAAAATATTTTGGGGTGCTACAAGGACCCATTTCCTCCAGTTGGCTCTCAATTAAGTATACGACAATAATGGCTTTTTTTAAATTCAATTTTCTACTAGATGGATCCATTTCCTCTAAAACCAATGCTCTCCCAAAATTTTGTTAGCTTTCTTTCGTCTCCAAAGGTTTAACCATGTTCTACAAGAATAAAGCCTATTTAACTTTGGATTGAATCGAACTTAGAACATAATAGAACTCAGAATCCATCACCAAAATCAGTAACATCTAGTTTGGATTTAAAAGGAAGGAGACAAAGGGAGAGAAAGAGGGTCTCCCCTTTCTCTGTTGGCACATTTCTACTTTCTCTACAAAAGTGGGAAGAATGGAGAGAAGAAAAACAGAGTCAGTACTATTCATTTTGACCTTGATTTTTATAACAAATTATTTCCTACATTGCCTTCTTTTCACATAACTGTTGTTTTTCTCTTTGTTTTTTGTCCTCTGCCTTTTCCAAACAAGAGGAAAGAATGCTACCATCCTTTTCCTTTCTCCTTAATTATCCAAACAAAAGGAATGATAGCCACTATCATTTCTTTTCTTTTGCCTATTACTTATACAAAGGACTACAAAAGTATGGAAGATTTAAATATAACAATTATCCAAAAGATTCCTGTCATACTAAGTCACTTAAATATATCAAACAACACATTATCTTTTTTGTGAGTCCTACATCAACTACACAGCATCAATCCCCTCTAGTTGGAGAAAACCGAGCTTCGGGTTCTTGGCCCTTCAACAGCGAGAAGTTCTTCACACCATTTAACTCTCTAGCATGGATCTTCATTAGAGAGAGAGAGAATGCTTTTTCAACTAATTTTTTCCCCTTACAAGGGCTAATCCCATTTTACAGGAACAAGCCTATTTACAGGCTTTAGAAAACCCTAATATCAATAAGAAACAAAGACTATAATAGAATAAGAAACAAAGACTTGCGAAGACTAAGCTTGCCCAACATAGCTACTTTATAGCAATAGGGTCCATATCTTCCTACATCTTATACAACATGCAAAACAAGGAAGGTTCAGTTTGGGAATTTCACAAAGGTATAATAGAATGCACCTATAAATCAAAATCATGATCAAATGCCAAAACATCTATGAAACAATCATACATGTACTCATAACTTGGGTATAACACAACATCAAACACCTATAAGTAAACTAATTCCAAACCATGAATTGGTCTATCAAAATAGGTAATATGATATGCCTTTACCTATATGAACTGAAAAAGCACGATATAATGTGTTGTTAGAACTCACAATTGGGTTCATCAGGGGGATAGTTCTGGTAATTTTCAGCTTGGATGATCTGCTTGAGATGTTTCCAGTGCCTTCCCCTCGCTTGTCCCTTTGGGTATTTCTCGTACATCTGAACCTTTTTGAAACTAAGGTGACTCGGCAACACTATCTCTGCTTCGATGACTTCTTGCTCCATCGGCAAGACAAATTACTCACTTAATATCAATCCTATATGTATATGCGTATCTTAGTACTCGTATATACACAATATATGTATGCATAAAATACACAAACATAACTCAGACATATTAGTCTGGAAATTTGAAAAATTATTCCAGTTGTAATCAATAACCTCGCATGATATCACACGAGAAACGGAGGGAGGAACTGCAGGAGGAGGGAGAGCAGGAACAGAGATATTTTCCCGGAAAAGTGACCGGGTCAAGGCTCAAGAGTCACCGGTTCAACCATCACCGTGATATAATAATTATCTCAAAAAAAATAACAAACACATAAATTGAAAATATATATATGCATTAAAAATGTGGGGAAAGAAAGAACCCAAAAAAATCGAAAACCTTCTTCAATATTTTCTGAAGTAAGGAAACATCATAATCACATTGCATAAAATCACAGTTTAACAATTTGGGAATATAGAGATGCAACATGACATATAACCACCTCAAGTGGCAAAGTAAAATTCGATGAACACCCAGAACTATACTGCCATCAAGACCAGCAGAAGATCTGATTATGTTAGTTTGCTGACAGCAATGGCGCATGTTGCGAAATCCCACCTTCAAACCAGAGTCATTCATGAAGCAAACCCTAGAGAGAGACGGGGGGCATAGAGAGAGGGGGGATAGAGAGAGAGGCAAACGGTTTACCTGATCGACTAACGTATTTGAGTTTGGGGTCTGGACTCTGGACTCTATAGTTCGAGCCTTGAGGGTGGGCGAGGGTTTATTAGGCCAAGCTTGGAGCTTAAAGGAAAGCTCATTAACTGGTTCCAGATTGAACCGGAAAGACAGCATAGAAGCACAGCAGTACACGACACAGTCACAATTGAGTCCGGTCGAACCGGTCATTCTTTATTTGGAGCCTGTTTGGAGCTTGAGGAAGGGGAAGAGAGGTAAAATGTCTCTTTCAAGCTGAAAGCCAAACAAATAGAGAAAGAATAATAACAATTTCCTTGCTTTCCCTTTTTTTTTTCTTTCGAGTTCCGAAAAGCTAATTCTCTGAATTTTTATTTATTTGGAGATGCTATGATAAAATTACAGGAGTCGTATGCACTGAATTGTTATTTTTTATGCACTAGACTATTATTTTTTGGAGACCAAAAATATACCCATTGGTCGTTACTCCCACTAACTGTAGTTAAGTTTATTCAAATATGGAGTTTGAAGTAATCATTCTATTCTTAAAGACGTCATATACCAAAACTTAATTGTTTCCTTTTAGTATAATATTAGAGGTGGATATACACACGTGTGTGATACCACATGTGACTATTACAATTTGGATGTTTCATTGTGAAGATGATAGTTTTTTGAAAATATGTAGAACTTAAATTGAAGAAGTTGGACATAGGAGTGTGCATGGGTTGAATATGTGCTAAACTCATAACCGATTTGATCTTTATCGATTCTAGCATTTTAGATCCATAATCAAAACTGATCATTTAATGGAGTAGAATCGAACCAATTCATGGTTTGAATTGATTCGATTCGGTTCGATTTTATATCTCAAATTAGCTCGAGTCTAGACCGGTTTGCATCGGGCTGGTTTCACTTTATTGTATACTTATTAACTTATTTATTTAGAAAAAATAAAATAATAAGATTGGTCTGATATCTTTAATTTTTTTTAAATAAAAAATATATATAAATACAAATTAATAATAATTAAATACAAATAATAATAATTTAATAGCATATATAAAATATATGTAGAGTTTTATAAGATATAAATATCGAGTCTCTGTTCAGGTTGAGTCAGTTTTTTATTCGATTCGAGTTTAAAAAATATAAAACTGAGTAGACCGGTTTGACATTTTTTAGACCTACAATCAATTTTTTGATAAACTTGAATCAAACCGATTCAAAGAGGCGAGTTAATTTGGTTCTTTGAGTTTTTGGGTTCGTTTGCGCGGACGTCCATTCCTTGTCAGCCAAACAAATCCTTGTAAATTGAACTAGAACACGTGGATATTTGTCATATTGACGCAACGTCGTCCTCACACGGATCTCACGACGTCGTTTCCATTGCGAAACCAGATTTCCTATTTCTTGGAATTCGACCGTTGTTCTACTTCTACACCAGTGGATCGTGGCCCTCTCTCTTCAGCGCCCTCTCAGTCCTCAGATTCAAGAATCAAGAGAGTGAACCAAAACATCAGCTACTTTCCTGATTGCAATTCTCATTCATATATACAGATACAAATATACATAATAGTACATGTATGAATGCAAGCATATACAGATATAATCAATTTTGCGTGGAAGTCCTGTACTGTCTCCAAGCTGTAAGCCATCAATCACTAAACTACATGGTAATTTACATGTTTCGATGACTTATAAAGACTACATTGATGTTGTTTCTATCACTTTCCCAGATCTACGCACTTGTTATCTCGTAGTTTTATTTTCTTTAATCGTCCTGATTTCAAGAAAGAACGAACCTTATTTGATGTCACATTGGTCAGGTATCTTTTGTTTGATATAATGAGAAGCCAAAGACTGTGAATATGGAAAGCGATTACCTACGCTCAGTTTCTTTACGGGCAAGCCGGAGAGCGGAACGTAATAATCAACACCAGCAATATAATGGTAATCATATATATATATAGATGTACGTTTATGTACATATTGGATTAGATCTTTGAGGAGGTACGAAATATGGTTAAAATTATGTGGGTGGTGGATGCAGATGCTGAGGGTGGGTTCTTTTGCCCGGGGAGGTTGTCTCAAGATTACACAATGAAGATTGTCTGGAAGAGGGGTTTTATTCGATTGGTTCTCGTGGGTGGCATCTTGTGGATGTTGCTCATTGTCACCGTGTTATTGTTTCATGTTTGGTCTTGCCAATCTTCACTAGCTTTCTTTTCAGGTATTTGGGAGATACCAGTAGACTCTTCCTCATTATTTAATTTAATTTATTTTTTTTGTAGGTTACTTGAATTGAATTTTCGATTCTATACTGTCTGCGTATTGTGACATGTCAAACATTCAAAGGTAGATTTTGTGCAGCTGAAATGATGGAATAGTTAGCAGCATATCTCAACTGACCACTCGTTTTTGTGATTAGTTTCATGCCTCCATTGTGAAGGCAAATAATTGAGCAGACCTATAGAAGAAAGTTCCCATATATGATATCCCTATTTATGTGCACAATTTGGAGGGCCTTTTATTAGAATATTTGATGGCGGAAGTGTTTGTTTGTGGTATCAATGGGATAAGAAGCCTTAGACATGGGACAGATTCAATCCTAATTACAACCATTTTATATTTATGATTGATGTTAGATGACCTATACACAACCTCTCCTGATTTTCCAAAGAATATAATGGAATGAGATCTTCAAGATAGAACTAGTAAATTCTTTCTACTTTGTTTACGGTGGTGATGAATTTCGTTAAAGGATAATAGGTTGAGGCAAATAGTAGAGAATTAGACAGGGTAAATGACACTTTGCAGTATGCACCCCTTGCACTTAACCTCAAATCTCACTTTAGTCTGTGCATTTCCAATTGTGACAGTCAATTCCTTACACTTTGTTTAAGCTGCAATGTCAACTCTCTGTCAGTGATTGCCATTAAGAGTATGGAAATTAGATAAGTGGCTACATATGACCTACTTTAGTATCACTTTAATTATTAACCCTACAAGTTTCTTAAAAGATTCACTTTTAGTCATTGAGATTTGATTTGAAGGAGCAATTTCTTAGTCAAGTAATTGTCACATGGTCAATTTTTATCCATCTTCTAAACGGGAGTTAATGGAAGATTGACATTGACACTTGATTGGAACTGCACGGTTTTGATTTTCACTTGGAAGTGCAAGAAACAAAGTAAATTTAGGGCAAGTACTAATATGCAAAGTGTAATTTACCCATTTAAACAATTTGAAAGGTCGTTATTTCTTCGTTGTTGGTGTTTTTTGTAAGGAACAGTACGGAATATTTTTTTTTAAGTATTTGGAATTCCCTTTATTGAGTTTAGGAAATGCTGCTTAGGATGTTATTTCTTTGGAGGTCCCCTCACTTATGGTCACCATGCCTTCATTTTTTATACTTCTTACATTTTTTGTGCTTGTTTTAAGCCCTAAGATGGTGGTAATAAAAAAGTGAAGAAAATAAAATCATTTTCAATGCCTTTAATGAACTCAACGTGAAGAAATCAATCCAATAGGCAGTCTATCAATTAGGATGTCTGAAATGAAACTCATGCTATACTAGCAATTTTCATTTCATTCTAAGGAAATGAAATTCATGTTGTATCTCATATGATCATATTCCAACTCAATGTATTTAAACTTAGTGACTAGAAATGCAATGACATTTATGGAAATCAACAAAGGTCAGAAAACTATTGCAATGATGTTGGAAAATTAATGGTTGCTATAAAGCATGAAAGGATACCCATAATTCCAATTGATTCAAGGAAAAGCGCTATATAGCATGGGAGATAAATGTTTTCATTGTGGAATAATTATGAATATTGATTTGTTTTGTGTATTAGGAATTGTCTATAATGTGCAAAAATGACTTGTTAACAATTGAAACTAACTTACTCTAATTGGTTATGGATGGTAGATGAAGAATGGACAATGCACATATCATTCAAATTCTCTACCTGGAACTATCCCATAAATTCTTTTCTCTCCTAATGGTTTGAAATGATGGTTCTATGTTTTTTCTGCTTCGTGTGCAGCTATTTGTAACAGAGATAGCAAGGTATTCATGATTTTAGACACGATGGGACTTGTGCCAAAACCACTACACCGTAAGATCACAACTGTGTCTATTGTTTGAAGTACTCATCATAATTTAAAGGTGCTGAGAGTTTGTTTGTGCTCATATGCAACTAGGCTGTCCTATTCCCCTCACGGATGGCCCAGACAAAATTGTTATTTCAAAGAGAACTCCTGGCGAATTTGTTCAACATTTGTCATATATTATGGAGGATGAGGTAAGGAACAATGGATCTCAGTCACCTCCGCTATTTGGAGGGCATCAAAGCTGGTTGCAACGAGAGGAGAGT